>JAKIRT010000020.1:0-135731 GCA_022577695.1 Wickerhamiella spandovensis | reverse complement strand
TGGAGCGTGCATGAAGCACGGTCCCAGATTTTCACGCTGCCGTCGTAGGATGCAGAAATAATGCGGCTATCAGTGAGATGACGTTCACTAGCTCTCACACAAAAGACCCAGCTTCCATGCAGTCCGGTGAGGTTGGACTGGAGCGTGCATGAAGCACGGTCCCAGATTTTCACGCTGCCGTCGTAGGATGCAGAAATAATGCGGCTATCAGTGAGGCAAAGCGATCGCACAAGGTTTGTGTGGCCCTCCAAGACTGTAGATAGTCCGGTATGGAGGTCCCACAATCGAATAGTGCGATCATTGGAGCCTGACACTGCGTAGCGGCCGCATTTGGAAATGTCTACACATGCAAGACCCCGCGTATGTCCTCTTAGGGTCCGTGTGCAGCATCGTTCGCGGAGGTCCCATTGCTTGACCAGGCCGTCGCCGCCAGCACTGATTAGTGTATCTTCAAATACAGCCATGGCATTGACGGGACCACGATGGCCCTCCAACCGGAACTCTAGTTCGTATGTTGTCCGGTTGATGGCTGCAATGGTGCTGTCTTTGGAGCAGGCAATGATATATTTGGGGTGAAGCACCACATCCAATACAGCCACAGAATGGTACTCAACATTCGCCAGAAGCGCATACCCATTCTTGCGATCCCAGATGCAGCAGTGGCAGTCACTTGAGCCAGTCACAAGTAAGTCATCGTCCATGGCTAGGCATAATACCGACCCATCATGAGCAGTGAGGCAATGTTTTCCAGTGCGGGTTTGCGGATCCCAAACAATAACTTTGTGATCTCTCGAACCCGTAACGATGTCGTGTTTGTCGAATTCAGCGCAATAAACGCTGTCTGTATGTCCTTCAAGGGGTTCCGCCGCGAATTGCGCGGTACTCCAGTTGGTCTCTAGTTGATGCCGTGAGCGGTAGAGCATTTCGCAGTCCATTCCGGTAATATCAGCAGGAGTATCCCATCGAGAGCGATACTGCGATCTCCAAACTGCATTTCGACTAGTGGCAGCATGCCATTGTTTCGAGACTTGGCTGCATTGACATAGGGACTTGATGTCCAAATAATGGAACACTTTATCAAGAACCTCAGGCGGGAGACGGCACGTAAAGTCGATACGAGGACTCGGATACTCACAGAATGCAACCCCGGACTCGCCCGAGCACCAACTATCCCGGGCTGCATCAGAAAGCAGAGCCGGTTTCCGGGGCTCTCGGGTACTGCTAGGCTTCCGCGCCTCCAGATCCTCATCCACCGCCGTCCAGAAAGTTTCCATGGTCATTTGAGTAGCTGCAGACGGCCGACGGGTATCTGCCAACAACATCAAGTCATCGCTCGACGTATTTAGAAGAAGTTCTTCGGGCGACACGTCAAAAATCGGCCGATCAGATGGCCGATCTTCGTCCTGCTCCGGCTCGGAGCGGTATGACTGCAACGGCATCAGCGTCAACAAGTCCAATGTGACATTTCTGAGAAATTTGCCTAATTTTTTTGAGGAGAATGAGAACCGGGCATCCGGTTTTCGTCCTTCCGACTCCATAAATCTCGGGCCGATAAGATAAGAGAAGAGGGTGTTTGATAATATCCGGGAGGAGGTAACCCCTGGATGATGCCTGCATGATGGATTTCACCACATTCCATAAACCAAACGCACACGAGACACCTAAAATAGATAATTTAAGATTATGGTAAATATATCGATTTAAAAATGAACTCTTGTGTGGACAGCTTCAATTATTGACTGTATAAGGACCTGGATCGAATTACGGACGTGCATACCGCAGATCGAAATAATTGAGATATAGAATGGCTGTCACCATTAGAACAAAAAACTCGGCATTGTGTTTCAGTATGCGCTAAAACATCGACGTATCTACTTCTTCATCCACAGGAATGCCCCAAGGAGCTATCTCGAACTGGGTGCGCCCCAACTTGAACGAATATTCATGACGACGCTCAACCATAGCTCCCTGTTCACTCAAGTCACAAAGCTTGTGAACATGCACGAACCCTTGCACATTGGCGTCTTCAAACGGCTCTAATTCTAGCACAACATCTGACAATGCCTCCAGGGATGTGATTGATGGGCTTTTTCGGGGATAAAGCTGCAAGGGAAGCGAGACCACAATTGCCGCTTTATACGTCCGCGACAGCTGCCGCAATTGGAAATAAAATGGAATCAAATCAGTGGGTAGCGAGCAATTCGGTGGATAAATAGCAGGATGAAGCAGATTGGGCACTACGATCCGAGTAAGGGTTCCCGCAGCCACGGTCTTGAGCATGGCCTCTAGTTGCTGAACGATTGCTGCTAGCGAAGTGCCCAGAACATATCCAACTTCGTTACCTTGAGGGGCCGGCGTAAGATTGGCTTTGAAATTAAAGTCCTTGCAGAAGCCAGAGTCGGTATTTGCTTGGGCCCCCGTTACGCCAGGCAAGTGTTGGGTCCGCTGGTATCGCCATGCGATCTTCATACGATTCTGTGCTTTAGCAGCTTTTTCTGGGTCGTCTTCATCGTTGGTTTTCCGTTTGGGCAACGTAATTGCCGGCAATGCTCGCAGCCATTCGGGGATGCCAACACAAATGACTTTAGTTGGCTGCTCAGAACGATTATCGACAACTCCTAGCGCAGCAAATGTTTTCAATACAGTGGAGGCAAAATCAGTGGTTCCATGCTCCTCAATTAAGGTAAGTGATCCTAATGGAATTCCACCATGCTGGAGCAGTTGATCCAGACTTCGACTGCCTGAGGAAACACAAGATCGTGAATTGACAAGCGATGGTCTTAATCCCCCACGATTTGTGAAATCCTCTTCTTTTGCTTGTAGACTCGGCTCAAGGGGCCCTCTATTGCTGGGGCCATTTGATCCAGCTAATACAACATTTCGCTTGCGAAACATGAATCCAAATATTTTGTCATGCCTTGGGCTTTCATACCTGGGCCCTCGTAACAGTATAGAGGTATAAGCTGCGGTAAATATTATTTGAAAAATCTTATTCCCAATGGCCCAATGGCAAGGCGTTCGCCTACGATTTGGTCATAGCGAAAGATTCCAGGTTCGACCCCTGGTTGGGAAGATTGTTTTTTTTTTTGCATCGTACAGTGAACGTCTGTTTTGGGAGCTATGAGCTTCATATCGTGGACTCGCCTTGTAAAGCTCTCATCCCTTATTTAGGTCCGTACATGCAGAAACTTAATAGTCCAAAGTTAGGCTGTCTAGAAATTAAATGCGGGGTACATCTAGAACGTTTGTGAAATCCAGCGCTACTCGCTGTCACATACTCCTTCCGTGTCCGGGAAGAGCCACGATCGTACCCTACCCTACTGGAAGATAACCGTGAAACGCTCACCCCACGCAGCCCGATAAAAACTTGTCAAAGACAAATTAGCGTATGTACTTGCATTTTTGAGGGTGATCTGCATTCAGGAATCCAGAGCCGTTATGCCCATAATATTTTCAACAATCTGTTTTATTCGAAACTATAGCTTCATAGTTGTAGAAATCTGCACGTGCATTAGCCGAAACCGGTTGCCGATGGCTCGGAATGCCGGCAGGCTGAAAAGAGGCTATGAGTGTGCAGAACTTCTCTGACCTAGCTCGCTGCTGATTCTGAACCAAAAGCCGTAGGCCCTGTTCTGGAATTACCTACGAGGACTGTGTGAAAATGCCTTTAAGCATTGCCGAAAACAGCATCCGAGACTGATAAGATCCATGATAAGCAATGCGATTAGTCTGCCGGCGGGGACGGGGCGACTCGAGAAATATTACTGCATTTGGTGATAATTTTGGGAGCTCGAAGGCAATTCTTCAAAACGCCGCCAGACACATTTTATCAGTGAATTTTAGGCAGCAGTATACACTATCGACTCAGAAATGTGATTTGCCGTCAAAATATATTTAATTTTCGCTTTCTAGTGTTCAAAAAATGGCCTAGTAAGTATCAAATAACCCGTGCCCTTGTGCATATTTTTCGGATCCAGGAACCCATTTGAGCGAAATGCATGCACGAAACTGAGGCGATGCATATATATTCAGGGGGAGTACCCCAATCAGAAGCACAAAATGACTGGGACAAGCAAGGATTTCGATGTTCTAAATGAAATGGGATACAAGCAAGAGCTCAAGCGTGAGTTCTCGGCCATTGAGATTTTCGCTATCAGCTTTGCAATCATGTCCTTGGTGCCGTCAGTGGCTTCAATCCTACCTATTTCACTTGCAGCAGGAGGTGCAGGTATGACCTGGGGTTGGCTTGTACCTTGCTTCTTCATTTTCTCTATTGGCCTGGCTCTCAGTGAGCTTGCATCTGCTCTTCCTACCGCTGGTGGGTTATACTACTGGACCTTTCGGTTTGCTCCTCCTAAAATGAAGCGTTCCCTCTCTTTCCTGTGTGGATACGCCGACACTCTTGGGTTGATCGCTGGTGTCGGAAGTATCAACTATGGTTTCTCGAGACAGTTGCTGTCTTGTCCTGCTTTGGCCATCGACGGTTACGTGCCTACAAAATACCACACGTACGCTGTTGTCGTTGGAGGATGTGTTACACAGGGTATCATTGCCTGCCTTCCCACCCGATGGCTATCGAAGATGCAGTGGGCCACTATTGGAATGAATGTTGTGGCTATCTTGCTTATCTGTATTGCTTTGCCAGTTGGTCTCAAAAGCAAGGGTGGCAGCTTGAATTCTGGCTCATTTGTATTTGGCAATACTTGGAACGCAACTGACTGGGAGTATGGTATGTCTTTCTTGCTGTCGTGGATGGCCCCTATTTGGTCCATTAGCTCCCATGATGCCTGCATTCATATGTCTGAGGAAGCATCGAACGCTACTGTAGCGGTCCCCTTTGGTATTCTACTCTCCATCGGCTTGTGCAGTATTGGAGGGTTTGTTATTCTCGCCATTCTTGCTGCGGTCATGAATCCTGATATCTCGGCTGTGCTTGATTCGCCAACTGGAAGCCCTATGGCTCAGATCATCCAAGACTCACTTTCCAATAAGTGGGCTATTGGCATGATGGCACTGTTTGCAGTCATTCAGTGGTTCATGTCTCTCAGTGCCTTGCTAGCTTGCTCTCGCCAGACTTGGGCCTTTGCACGCGATGGTTGCCTGCCTTTTTCGCGCCTCGTGCGCAAGGTTACCGGTAACGGTATCCCTATGAATGCCGTTATCTTTGATGTGCTTGTTGCATCGGCTATTTCGCTGCTGATTCTCGTGAATGAAGTTGCTGCCACTGCCATTTTTTCGTTGGCCATGACCTCCATCAACTTTGCCTGGGCCCTTCCGGTTGCGTTGCGGACCATTTGGTTCAAGGAAAACAGCTTCAAGCCAGGCCCATTTTACATGGGTGATACTCTATCTCGCATTAACGGTGTTATTGTGACTGTCTACTCGATTTTTGTTTGCTTTTTCTTGACGATGATGCCTAGTTTCAAGAAGGTCGACCCAGCAAGCATGAACTATACATGTGTAATTGTTGGTGCTGTTTGGGGAGGGGCATTGATCTATTACTTTGTTGATGCTCATAAATGGTACCATGGCCCTGCTCATACTACAGAGGAGATCCTTGAGGGAACCTATGTTTCTCCACAGGCATCTGATAGTCCCAATAAGGGCGACGAGAAGATGGCCTACAGCGTAGGCGCAGAGTGAACTGTTTTAAGATTATTATTATAATATATATATGTGGAAGTTATACGAAAATATCTAGAATGCCTTATTATCTTCTAATGTGTCTGGTTGCAGGGCCTTGGGAAGCACTTTCTAGCCACTTCATCATGGGCCTCTCATCGCCATGAGGGTGGATGGAAGGAATGGCAATACGGCGAGCAAACCGCAAGGTACGCAAGTTATAAATGGTTCCTGCAGATGCAATGATAAGGATGGCGAGTGAAACAACGGGCATACCCCAGCTTGTTTCTTCAATGAAATTCTCCAGATTCATACCATAGAAATCGGCCAGGAAAATAGCGGATGTGCATCCGATGGTGAGGATTGATATACGAAGACGAAACAAAAGAATCTCGTTACGTTTGGCATCGATCATCATGTTGGTGATATCTTCTGTAGTGGATACATCTTGAACCATGCGGCCAGTTTGTTGCACCAGTTCGTCTGCTTCCTTGTAATATGTCTCCAGCAACAATTCGATATCATTGTAACTGCTTGTGGCCTCTCCTGTTGAATTGCCACTGAGATACATATCACGTACGTCCTCATCATCATCCAGAGCATCATCCAAAGCTTTCCGGACGGCTAGACACTTGCGGTGGGTTCTGGCCAGAACCTTGGCTTGGGCCAGCAACTCCCGGAGCATTTCTCGGTCCACTCTATCTTCCAAAGACTTCAAAATATCGCTGATTCCAGCGGCAACTGTGCGCACTTCTAATTCCAAGTACGATAACGCATGTACGAGCACGATTTCCAGCACCGCTTGTTCGTAATTCTGGACGTGGCCCTTTTGACGGATCCGTGCACCAAGTTTGGCCTGAATGTCATAAACAAGCATGCTCAGGCGAGCTGCAACCGAGGGGTCTTTGGAATCAAAGACCATGACGCTATCCTTGCGGATCAGTACTCGAATATCGCACATGTTGACCAAAATAGAGCCTCTATGCACGAGAATACGGGGAACCAGTGCTGCGGGGCCATCTACATGGCGCAAGTCTCGGGAATTTAACAAGTTCTCCTTCAAAAACTCTCGACGAGGGATCTTGGCGGCGGTCTGGACTACATTGCCTTGTGAATCGAATATTGTGCATCGAATGGGGGTTTCTCGGAGGGTATCTGGAACAGGTCGGCCAAGAACTGGTCTTGTGGTGACGTTCCGATAGAATTGAAATGGAATCGTTCTTGGGCCAAGCTTTACTGGTGAAGTCGTTCTACCGAACCATCTCGGCAGACTTTGGGCAAGCTTGAGCATGTCAGCTATGTCTCCGCCAGGGCTGGATATTAGGCAGCTACACATGAAACCGTTATCCATAGTGAAAAGTAGGATAAAGGAGGATAGCTATGATATTTATTAGAGAAATCAGTGCCTTTGATGCTGAGGGCTAGAAATATTGGCGAACCAAGGCAATTGGTAGTGAGCAACGGCCAGCACCCAGGCAAAGCAAAAAACTAAGTATCTTACGATTACAGTTATAGGCTACTAGCATTCTAATCTTATCTCTCTTCCCGTTCTTGAGGTTTAATCAAAGAACTTGCGGGAAGCAGTAGGGCCAAACAGCTCGAGACGAATGCGAGGCAGCGAGGACTCGGAAATCAGCTTGAGACGCTCGTCCAAAGTGTTGTTGACAGAGAACTTGGAGTGGTCGCCGTAGATAACAGCACCGCCGGCAAGAGCCTTGTCCAGGAAAGTCTTGTCAAGCTCGGCGGAGACCTCAAAGCCGGTCTTGTCCTTGTACTGCTTGCAAGCAGTCTCCAGGGCCTTGGAAGCAACATCCTTGTCGCTCTCACGGACCTTGACGACGACCTTGTGCTCCTTAAGAAGGTTGATACCCTCTTCAACCAAGCCGGCCAGCAGCGGCTCGTACTGGCTCTTATCAGCAGCGACCTTCTTGAGGCTATCCTCGGTAGTGGAGAAGATGTCGTCAAGAATCTGCTCCTTTGCCTCCAGCACCTTAAGACGCTTCTTGTTGGCAATCGTGGACTTTGTGATCTGCTGCGACAGCTTCTCCTGCTTGTAGCGGTTGTCGTAGGCCACATCCACGCTTGCGATCTCCGTGCGCACAATGTTGGCCTTTTCGATCTCATACTCCTCGTTGGCCTTGACCTTGATCTCCTTGGCCTTTTCTTCGGCCTCCTTCTTGATGAACTCCACCATCTTGTTCAATTCGCCCGCGACCTGGTCGTCGGTCAATCCATTGGACGGCATGGTGATGATGACACACCTGCACCACCATCATCGTCATCATGGGTCCCAAGACCCCTACCCACGTGATTACCCTGCATATAGGGTAAATGCAGGCCTTGAAGGTGTACTACCTAGGAATCTACGAACGGCTAGTAGGAGGAGGTTTACTCTTGCGCTGGGCGGCTTGCCGGAGCTCTTCCAAGGTCTGATAGGCCTTGGGCGACGGTTTGGTGGGCTGCAAATTTACAGGAACTTCTCTGGTACGCAAGTCCTCTTCTTTGGCTGCCAATGCCGCCCTCAATTTGGCAGGTCCTTCCATAGACCCTTTCATAGGTCCATATTGTACTTCACTCCACCCGGCATACTTGTTGCTTGAAAATGCTGGAGGCTGGTGCTTCTCGCCAAGCAGCGGGCCTATTGATGGAATGGCTGGGTTTTGTTTACTGGCCATTCGCGAGTAGCTACGAATACCTCGAGCAACCACTTTCAAGTCCCTGGCATCATAAAGATCTTCTGTTTCAAACAATTCATGGTCGGGAACACCAAGATCATGAGCAGCCTTCAAAAATGCACAAACATACTCTCGAGCCACAAACGGAGCGACTTGATCACCCTGACGGCCTGCCTTGACCGCACCAGCGGGGACACTTTTCGGAGATACTTGATCAGCAACTACGCATAGAATTGCACCCGATTGTAATTCCTCGATAGAGTTTACGGGCAGTTTGGAGACCTTGGCCACCCATTGCACTTCTTCCTCAAACATGACTATGCACACCCTTGGTTTTGCCTTATTTGTAAACCCTGTTTGAAACCCTGTTCCAAGGCTTAGCGGCTGCGGATCAAGGCGGCATGATATAATAAACAAAAACTAAACAAAAGGAAATTAAAAAGGAAAAAAAATCTGAACTAGAAGCAACAGGCTATATTGGCTATGTTTAACGAAAGAAATAAATTTACAAAAATAATATCAATTGTTATCCAAAGACCTCATGTCACCACACCCCATCTCATCTCATTGTCACCCCTGAAACATGTAAAAATAGAATTGAAAGCAGTTGCAAAATAAAGTGCCTACTACTTTTCTTAGAGAATTTAGAACGTAGCAAGTACCTCAATTCTTCCAGCCATGGCTATTTTCTCACCTCTTGGCCCCTATCAGCATCGCTGTGGTATATAGTCCCCCCCTGGGTCGCGCTTTCTCAGCATGGACCGTCTACCAGCGACATTGTCGGTAGAAGCGCTGGCGCTGTCACCGGCAGAAACCCGGGCATACCCTCGCTGGTATACGGATCTTTTATTGCGAAAAAGAGGAGAAAGTATTGCTGTAGGCGATACGATGGCGTTTATTGGTAACTTTGGAGTGTCTGAGGCCGATAAACGCCGGATCATGGCCTTTTTCGGCGACCATCTGGTCACTGTGGAGCCTGCGCAGTTTTATTGTTGTTTGCGACTCACAGGCCATCTCAAGCAAGGCAGGTCTCTACGACGGGAGCTTGCATTTGTCTCAGCCCCTGTCCCCAAGCCAAGAAGCATTTTGAGCAAACGCATCAAGCAACAGACCCCCGAACAGGAGGAGACGGAGCTGGATAGTGCGAACCCCTTTCGAAAAGCGAGTCCCGCTGTTGCAGGCTCACAATCCAAGCCTAATGATATGGATACTTTCATGTCGCTTATGACGGGCCGCAGGAGTGCGCCTGCCAAGACGGCTTCCGGAAGAGTCAAAAAGCGGGTTTCATTCGATTCGCGGCCGCCGCAGGTGGCTGAGGCTGCACAGCGGTCAATGCACGAACTCATGCGCCAGAATGGCCATTTTGCTATCCCCGAGCAGCCAGAGTATGACCCGATCCCCATCCCGGCCCCCAACCAGTACGGTCCCCCTCAGGTGGAGGAAGAGGATGTTGAGATTGCAAACAACCAGTTTGCCAGAGTTAACATCGATAGTGTGCTTGTGCATGGCCAGTCGTCTCTGCCTACTCCTGCTCCTCCACCTCCGCCTCGCCGGTTGACGCCCAATATGACGGGACCTACGCAAATGGTGCAGCTAGGAGTATTGGACGCCAATGCCGGTCTTTCAAGTGTCGGCGAACAATTCCGCGGCTCGCCTTTACAGGGGTCGTCGCAGCCTTTATCACAGCAGGGCCCGCCTATTCCTCCGTTGCCTCCGCAACATACACCGTCGCCGCTCCACCAGCACACACCGTCGCCTCTACACCAGTCAATTGGTGCGCAGTCTTCGGGGTCGCAATTCCAGGGCCAAAGCCAATTCCCGCAGTTCCAGTCGCAGCCACAGTCGCAGCAACAGTCGCAGCCACAGCCGCAGTCGCAGTACCTGCAGCCACAGCCGCAGTCTCAGGCATCGTCTCAGCCGCAGTTTCAGTCGCAGTTCCCAGGATCGCAATTCCCCTCGTCGCAGTACCAGACGCACTCTCCACTTCCTGAAACATTCCCGCAGTTTCAGCCGCAGCCGCAGCAGACACAGTCTACGGGACTCAGCGATTTCGCCAGCCAGTTCCGCCAGAGCCCTCAGCCGGGCCTGCAACCCAACCAGCAGGCAAATTCGGGGCAGTATAACGAGGGCCTCTCGCCCATGCCGACCGGCATGCAGTTTCTTAACTCTGTATCCCGCTCTCAGTACTCCCGGCCAGCTCCGCCGCCGCGGACCGACTCTACCGGGCCCTCCGAGTATGCGATTCCGCCGCCGCCGCCGTTCCAGCGACGGCCCAGTAATGCCTACGACACGGACTCTATGCGGAACCAAATCAATCAGATTTGGTAGATTTCTTAATGTCTACTATGTGCCAAATGCGGTGCTAGATGTGGTGCTAGATGTGGTGCTAAATTAAAGCCAGGGTCGTGTGAGCCTGGGCGGGGGTACGTTTTGGGAGCCGCTGACAGGGGCCAAGGGGTCCAGACGAGGCCTGGGAGGATCGAGGGTGGTGTGAGGGTTTGTTATTGTTTCCAGTGAACGTAAGCATGGATTCGTTCAAGGGGTTTTGGCGCCCTCGGGGAACCATTTCTATCCCCAACTACGGCACGGAAGATACAGAAGATGCGGCCGATCTGCAAGTAAAGGCCCTTTATTACATGTCGCGCCGCTTTAATATCGCAAAGGGCGTGTATGTGCCCGGGAACCCTCTCGACGAATTACAATGCACCGTCGATGGTCTTTCATCCGAAGACCAAGCAAACCTGGATCGAATGTATAACAAGCAGACTTTCGAGAAGGTCCTGGTGGCCAATCCCCATCGCGTGCTTGTGGATTGGCTCAAGAACCGGTTCCGGGCAATGCTACTGCTGCCGCATCATCCTCAGATGGAGATGCCCAAGTTCCCCGATTCGGGCTTCCGATTTGTGGTGCTGTCTCCCGATGCAAGCAATGACGAGTTTATTCGCACTCTTTCCGAGTCCGATATCTATACTGAGCATTTGCTTCCTTTGGACGTGCGTCGCTCGATCGTGGCGGCGCTCTTGAAGGAACACCCTCTACGAACCACTGCTTCCAGATCAGAAATCATCATGGGGTACCTTACCAAGATAGGCATTGAGATCCAGGTCGCCCGGCTCTACAAGGCTATGCGCACGCGAGAGCAAGATACTGCCAAGGATTCCGGGGCCAAAGATCGCTCCCATGGCCCCTTGCGATCGCCCGCATCCACACCCGTTCTTCATGCGCGTTCTTCCGCCCACTCGCCGTCGCATTCGCCGTCGCATTCGCCTTCTCACTCGCCTTCTCACTCGCCCATGCATTCTCCTACTTTTGCTCCGCGGTCGCCGTCTCCAGGAGCCCGCTCGCCGTCGCCCATGCGCGCTCCGCTCTCGCCCACGGCCCGGGCTGGCCGTGAGGTGCGGCCGCAGCTGCGCATGAACTCATCGCCAAGACAATCGCCTTCGCCTACACGAAGCAATATACCTGCGTCGCCATTCCGAGCTGCGTCGCCTACGCGCCAGAAGATCAAGCTTTCGGCGCCCCCGTCCTTGTCTGCATCGTCGCCATCATCTGCGGGCCACCCGCAAACGCAACCCCAACAATCTCCGCCGTCGCCGCGACTAAAGGTCAAGAAGTCACTGTCGAATCTGCAACTCAACGCGCCCGATCCAAAAGAACTGCTGACGCTGCGCGACAACAAGCAGGCCCTTCTGACCCAGGCACGGCTGGCTGTGCGCACTCGCATTGACCGCGAACAGGCCGTCATCCGCAATCAATGTGTCTCATAGACATGTATTTATAGACATTCTTCTACCTAACCTTATACTTTTTACTCCCTTTACTCTTGCAGTTCATAGCCAACAGCTATCTCGGGCTCAACAGGATAGCGGGCATACTGTCTCCACAACGCAAAGTCTTTTCCGCGAATGACTTTATCGAAATCAGCGTGTCGCTCAATCATGTCGCGATATGCGGCGGCGTACTCTCGCTTGGCAAAGGCAAGAATCCGGCACACGAACCGATGCGACCTTGTTGTGCCGCTGTAGAACTCAATGTCGTTGGCCGCCATCCGCTGAAGCCTGACAAGCTTCTTGATACATGCGTGAAAATCAATCAGCTCGAGCTTAAGTTTGTGGTTTGGTAACCTTATAATATGCTGGAACATGTTGAACAAAGTCTCACTGACTGTCTCATCGTCGATTTCCTCATAAGGCACCATCTCCATTTCATCCTGCTCTAAGGGCTTCTCGTAAAGGGGTTTCTCGTCCAGAGGCTCATTCCCTAGATACAACGGCAGAACGCGGTCCAATTTCAGTCTTTCATTTCTTTCAATGGATCTCTCAAGAGAGTCGCTGAAACGATTCTGCCCATGCAGTCCGGACGGAGACAAAAGCAGCGGCTTCAGACCATCGTATGGTCCCGGCTCGCACTTTTTATTCTCTGCCAATCTGACAACAGTTCTCTGTCTGTATCCATTCGTAGGCTGATCCATACACATAAGACCAAGAGTTAAAAGGGCCCTTTTATCAAGTGGGCCATGAGATTCAAACGTGCATATGCATGCATGAGGGCCCACTTGTTCTGCGCATAAAATTCATCAACGCGGTGTAGGCGTAGCAGGTGTAGGTGGCCTATAATACTTGTAATATTTAATCTGAGAGCTGTATCAACCGTAATTTACTTTCATCTGTACAAAACTTCAGCATTGAAGTGAGACCATCCTGATCAACTCACACGACGTGATTCGGTCCTGTAGTGTAGTCGGTTATCACATTGGATTCTGATTCCAGCAACCCCGGTTCGAATCCGGGCAGGACCTTTTTTTGCCGCATGTTGCGACGTTTCTAGCCCATGCATACGTTTTTTACGCCCCTTTAAGGCTCCTACTTTGGCACCTTTATTGTCACTTTTTTTATGGTCATCTTTTATTGATGGAGTTGTCAAATCCTCCTCCCAAGCCGCGGAAACCCCACTTTGCGATAGAGCTCGAACATACACCTGATTTGGGAAATTTGGGGGTTGTGCGGTCAGCAGGGTAAGGGGTGCCCGGTGGTGATGATAATATGGGGCCACCAGATTACAAACATAAAACTTTTAAGCATGGACTCAGCCGGAGTATCCAAATATGTGCCCGAACATCGGCGTACCAACTACAAGAATCGTGGCCAGTTTCGCGCAGACGAGCTGCGCCGTCGGCGCGAGGAGGCGCAGATTGAAATCCGCAAGGCCAAGCGTGACGAGAACCTTGCCAAGCGGCGCAACCAGTCGGGCTTGACCCAGTCGACGGGATTGAGCGGCGTTGACGACAGCGACAGCGATGATGAGGACGAGAGTGCAGGTGCTGCCGATGCGCAGCTTGCTTCCGAGCTGCCGGGAATGCTAGAGGCCATTTTCTCGCCGTCTACGGACCAGCAGCTAGAGTCGACGATCCGGTTCCGCAAGCTGCTGAGCACCGAGCGCAACCCGCCCATCCAAAAAGTGATCGAGTGTGGCGTTGTGCCTCGCCTGGTTGAGTTTCTCAAGAGCACCAACCCCACTCTGCAATTCGAGGCCGCATGGGCTCTCACCAACATCTCGTCGGGCTCCAGCCAGCAAACCCAGGCCGTGGTTGCTGCTGGCGCGGTGCCGCTGCTGGTTGACCTGCTCAATTCGGGCGAGACCGAGGTCAAGGAGCAGGCTATCTGGGCCCTGGGCAACATTGCCGGTGATAACCCGCAGTGCCGCGACATTGTCCTGAATGCCGGCACGTTGCCCCCGTTGCTGGACCTGCTTAACTCGTCCAAGAAGCTGGGTCTGCTGCGCAACGCTACCTGGACCTTGTCGAACCTGTGCCGTGGCAAGACCCCGCAGCCCGACTGGTCGCAGATCTCCATTGTGCTGCCTGCTCTTGCCAAGCTTATTTTCTCGGCCGACGATGAGGTCACCGTCGACGCTTGCTGGGCCATTTCTTACCTTAGCGATGGCACCAACAACAAAATCGGCGCTGTCATTGAGGTTGGCATTCCCCGCCGTCTTGTCGAGCTGCTGGGAAGCCCCAATCCGTCTGTCCAGACCCCCGCCTTGCGCTCCATTGGCAACATCGTCACCGGCACCGACGTGCAGACTCAGACCGTCATCAATGCCGGTGCTTTGCCTAAACTGTTGGCTCTTTTGGGCTCCCCCAAGGAGGCCCTCAAGCGCGAAGCTTGCTGGACCCTCTCAAATATCACTGCCGGCAACCCGGACCAGATCCAGGCTGTCATCAACAACAACATCATTCCTCCGCTCATTAACATCATGAGCACCGCCGATTCCAAGACCCGTCGCGAGGCATGCTGGGCCATCTCCAATGCCACGTCGGGCTCTTTGCAGCACCCGGCCTTTATCAGCTACCTGGTCTCGCAGGGCTGCATCAAGCCTCTGTGTGACCTGCTCAGTTCCACCGACAACAGAGTCATTCAAGTTGCGTTGGATGGTCTCGACAACATTCTTCGTGTCGGCGAGGTGGAAAAGGATACCCTTGGCACAAGCATCAACGAGTACGCTCGCTACGTCGAGGAGGCAGGTGGCCTGGATGCCATCGATGCCGCCCAGCACAGTGTCAACGAGCAGATCTACTCCCGCGCATACGCCATCATCACAAAGTACTTCAGCGACGACGGCATCGATGCGGGCACTGGCATCGAGCCCCAGGCTGCAGGCGACACCTTTGGTTTCGGCGCCGGCCAGCAGGAGCAGCAGCAGGGTTTCAACTTTTAGCACAGTCATGTAGCAATGATTCTTGGTCTCTGTGGCTAGGAAGTAATAAGTTAAGCACGGTCTCCGTCAATTCGATTTAGTCTATTTGCGAATACATTGTATGCACTGGAGGTTAGACGTTATTAGCTCGTAGCTTAAAGTCATATTCCTGGGGTTTATTATCGAGGTACACCCTATCCAAAAAAATAAAATAAATAAATAGTAACGCCCTTCTTTCTGTTCACCAGATCTATTAGGTTTCTTATCAGGATTTCGATAAAAAAACAAATGCGTTAGCCCGGAATCGAACCGGGGGCACATCGATGGCAACGACGTATTTTACCACTAAACCACTAACGCTTTTTCTGCGAGATTTTTGTGACTGACCAAACCACAAACATGCTTGAAAATCTGCCCCTATTTTTCTTTCCCGCATGTATCTCCGGTCCAACTTATGAGCACTCTCCTAATAGCACGCTATAATTCTATATATGATGTCAGTATTAACTAAATGTAGCCACCCTGTCGCCACACTCCAAGACTACAAGCCTAGCACGCCGGATGGTGACCAGCTTTGCCAGCCGCGTGAAGCCCGACCTAATGGCCTGAGCCATGAGTCGCAACCCGCGAACTTCCAAGACTGCTTGGACGGTCGCTTTGGGGGTCGCAGAGACCATCAATTTCGTAAGGAGAGCCAGGCTCACTGAACTCGAATCCCGAGCGTTCCAAGGTAGCACGGTAGCTTTCAGCAACCTGATCAGGAGGTGGCAGATAGTGAGAGCTAGGCTCTTCAGTATTGCAGGATCGAAGCGTCGAACTGCTTGCGCTTTGTGTTAGCGCTGGGTGAGATCGCCCGTGATTGCGTCGAGGGGTTGGAATGGGAGGAGGTGCGGTATAATAAGTACAAGTAGACAAAGAGGACCCGGAGGTGGAAGGGTGAGGCGGAATAACTCGAGAACCTTTTGGAGCGGCGTCGCGTGCCAATGATGGACGCGGAGACAGTGGCTGCAACAGATGTGCATACTTTTCTCTCGCACTTACCCCACCTTGCATTTCAGCGCCATTGGTCACAAACTGACCGTCATTGAGAAAATGCTTAGCCATCGATGTAGATGACGCACTGGTCTGTGACTGGTCGTGCTGCTGGGTGCCTCCAGTTGCTCTAAGTTCAGGCGTTTCGTCCTCTGAATGAAGACCCCGGTTCCACTCCCCAGACAACAAGTCAATTTTCCTGATAGTGTCGGTATTCATCTCTGTTATCGTTTTCAGGCTTTCTTCGCGCGCTTTCGCATTGGCCTGAAGTCCCTTAACGATGGCATCGATGCCCTTGCGCCAAGTCTTCATGTCGGTTTTGCCGTCATTGTAGGCACGCATCGTTATCTCATCAAGTTCGGCCTTGCTAACCAGAAATTTCTCCTCGGTTGTAGCTTCAGCAAAAGAAGCATCGTTGTCAGTTGGGCTGGCAGTATTGCTATACAGTTGGCTGGAGGTAGGACTAACGGTCTCGTTGTCTACAGAGAGGTCAGCTAGAGCGCCGGCGTCTCCGGTATCAAGCATAGCCTTTAAGCCACGACTGAAGAAGGATGGCTTCGGTTTAAGCGTGATGCTTGGGTGGATGCTTGAGAATCCTGGTAGATTGTGCGAGTCCTTGTCGTGGTCTTCGCCGGTGGGAGGCGCGGAAGCCATTGACTCTGGCGCAGATACAACGGACTTCACAAAGGACATTAGCGACCCCTTTTTTTTCACAGATTTCTTACTGATCGGCATAGGTAACAAGAAAACAAGGGCGGATCAAGTAAGAGGGCGCATCCGCATAAGGGGACCCAACCCTGATATGGCCTGCATGAAGTAGTAATGTGTCTCAAGGATGAATTAGCTATCTCATTGCCTCACAGAGAAGCATTGCCTCGACCAACTAGACAACTAACACATACATATATATTCAAGATGATCAGCGTACTTTCAAGATCGCTACGGCCCGAAGAAATCGACCTAGCCCTCTCATGCAGTTGTTGCCTCAACTTGGGTTGGGGTATATATCTCGATCAACGACCTCGTGTCTAGGTAGCGGACCCTCGTGAAGCTGGAGCGATTTGTAGACATTCAAGTTACATCGCTCTAAGAGAACGGAACTTTACACTCAACAATATCATTGTAGTGTGTTTCCATACAATAAAATGATCATAATATCAATTATTATAAGTCCTCAACCTATCACCAGAGATTGCGAGTAATAAAGCTAAGTACCTTGGCCTTATATATAGTCAAGCGGGGTGATAATAGGATAACTGGTAAGTTCGCTAGATTTCCAACAGTCTCAGAAAAAGCGTTAGTGGTTTAGTGGTAAAATACGTCGTTGCCATCGATGTGCCCCCGGTTCGATTCCGGGCTAACGCATTCTTTTTTCGACAGTGTTCCTCCTCTCCTAATGATCATCCAAATAGGGAGGGCTTTATTTTTTTATATTGATCAAAATACAATGATGGTGAACCATTAGATGTGGAAGGAGGAATAAATACTTGTTCTGGTTGGCGCATACTTTGGCGAAAAGTATACCTGCCTGGGGTATAAAATAGGGGAACGAAAGCTACATTATCATGAGGATACTCTCTGAAATCAAGTTAAGGGCCAGCTTGGACATTTTGTCAAAGATCCGGTTGAGTACTTGATTGAGAGCCTTGTTGATGGCCCGAGAGATGAGCTTCTGGAATAAGCCGCCAAGTACTAACGACATCAATTGAATAAATGTGCGTCGTTGTCGCCTTCTTCTCGTCTTCTGCATTGTATGTGGCTAATGGATAGCAGCTTGCGAGATTGGGTATCCTGTTTGGTGGGGTGATCCGGATCAGGCTACACGCCTGATGGGTTCTGTTCTAGACTTGGTAATCTCGGAATAGGCATTTAAAGCAAACACCAGTTAGTGGCTGTAACTATAGGGGTTCATGTAATATTTCTTCTGACGTTGGTAGCCTATGCTATACCGTAGACCTCAAGTGACGTCCCTTTTCGTCCTGCACAATGGACGCATAGTTGGTGGGAATAAGTAGGTCCACTGACGATTTCAGGACCCTCTGCATTTGTTTAGTGTTATGAATTATTTCAAATATACTCGCTTAGTGCTAGTTCTGGCGTTTTAATTCAACAATCAACAATTGACGGCACGATATTGGCTCTCCCACATCGAGAACACATGGATGTTTGGAAGCAAAAAACATTTTCAAGAAAAGCGTTAGTGGTTTAGTGGTAAAATACGTCGTTGCCATCGATGTGCCCCCGGTTCGATTCCGGGCTAACGCATTCTTTTTTTTGGAATCCTTATCTATTCCAGAACAGAAAAGCTTCTTTTTGGATTTGGTTCTCTTTTTTATTCTTGTGTTCCTATACCCATTTTTATCCTAACGGATGTTTTTTATGTCTTTTTGAGTGAACGAGACGATTGTGCCATGGTAGTTATTTAAGGCGTGTATCTAGGACAAGTTCGAGAAAGTTAACTTAACATCAGGAACAAGGACAGAGCGAAGAATCCATAACGGAGAAGAAGAAGAAACAAATACGACTAACAGGCAAGTACAGAGGAGCCTTGCAGATACGATTGCTCGACGGCGAGGGCTCCTGTCATTCATATGAACCAAGCTACGGGACAAGCCATAGCCAGGCTGAATATAAGGGGTCAAGAAGTAGTTGAGAACCAGTGACTCTACGCATCGGACTGTTCTGAACTACATCGCGAAACTGTCGATCAACATGCATATGTACACTATTTCCAAATTGAACTCTACATCATATACCGCATGGTACACATGCTATCTGGATACCAAGAGCGTCGCACAAGCTGGATTTAGGAACAAGCTAACATACACTGCCAATCCACCAGAAAGACGATGTGATTCAAGTGCGATCCAAAGACCAATTCACAAGATCCAAGTGTCTCCAATCAGTCACCGAGGAGCAGCCCTTACCCACACATCACGAGAATCGCTCGTCTGGAAATATGGCCATTACCCACATACTCTACCTACACGGGTTCCGATCTTCCCCGCAATCAGCCAAGGCACGTCAATTGGCCGCATATATTGCCCAGCACTACCCGAGTGTTACCTTCTGGTGCCCGCAGCTGCCCCCGTCGCCCAAGGCTGCTATGGCGCTGGTCACTGAGGGCATTTCTCGGTGGCCAGCTGATAAAATCGCGGTCGTAGGCTCATCACTCGGTGGATTCTATGCCAGCTGGGTGGCCCAGCAGGTCAAGTGTCCGAGTGTGATGCTCAATCCCGGCATCAACCCTGCACGGGATCTGGCACCGTATGTCGGAGAGCAGACGGCTTGGCACAACCCTTCGGAACGCTTCCAATTTCGACCAGAATATATCACCGAGATGAAAGAATTCGACGTGCAAGGTCAGCTACCGGCTGGACCTGAACTTGCTATCATTGCCGAGGGTGATGAAGTGATTGATTGGCATGAGATGGTCGACCGGTACCCACACGCCAAGCAAATAGTGCTCAAAGGCGGAGACCACGCCCTGGAAGACTTTGGAGACTATCTGGCGGAGGTTTCCAAGTTTCTAGTGCTACAGTAGCTGTCGCTGGATTATGTTTCTTCTGTCTCGAGCCCTTTCTTACGATCTCTTATGAATAAATGGAAATAGATTAATGCTGCAACGCCTACGCTCAGAGGAATACCGTTGTATCCTATACTTATGTCCGTGGTGCATGAAATGGTGCCCGTATTTTAATCATCGAGTGCTGGCTAGGAAACGTGAGGAGCCTGCAGTCTACGCTATTCGTCGATGATATTCCGGGAAGCCTCACGACACCTATCAGAATGTATGAGTGGGCAGTTGTACCCAGGGCTGGTATTGGCAGCCCCAGAAGAGCACGATCTCTGCTGAGGGTATTCTAAGCGCGGCAAAGCTCGGTCAGGATATGCCGCTGCGTGCACCAGGAGAGGAAGTGATAGAACCAGATCAAAGGCTGGCAATAATATAATTACATAGGGGTATAGTATCTTTACTCCTTTTCGGCGTACTCGTCGCGATTGATGTGGTCGACTTCGTTGGTGACAGAGGCAGCGGCGGCAGCCACTTCTTGAGGCGAGTCTTTATGGACTGGTGCACCCCATGTTGGCGTACGCCATTGTTCTTTATCAGGAACACAATCCCAAATAAACTTGCCCATAGGAATAGCGACTTGTTGCGGTACGTCCCGGGCCCATAGCACGTCGAGATGAGAGTAGTTGGGCAGATCGTAGATGGTGCAATCGACCTCTGGTTCAAAGCTTTGCAACCGGTTGATGAGTCTTTCAGCATCGCACAGATCGTCGCGCCCACATGTGAAAAGGGCCAGTTTGGGGAATCTATTGTCGAACCACGAGGTTGATTGGTCCTTAAAAATACACTTCGTGTCTGCAAAGCCACCTTTGGCAAGCCACCACATCATTAGTTTGCTGCTCACGAGGGTAGGAGCGAAGATGAAGTTGCGGTCGCGGAAATGGCGGTCCCATAGAACATCGTTCCAGCCAAGCATGTAGTTGAACATGATGTATGCCAAGTAGACAAAGATGCGGATGGGGATAATTCCATGCATACTTCCCATGATTCCTAGAAACGAGTGGAAACCAATCAGGGAGCGAAAGACCCCATGGCTATGCCGAAGCAGTTTCAGGAACCATCGATCCACAAGTGGGCCCGCATAAACAGCCGGAGCCAGGGCAGAGAAGCTGGAGATGGACTTTCCGACATCAGGACATAATTCCTTGCTCAGGCACATAAACGTCTGCGCTGTACCTTGAGAATGGGCCGCCACGGCGATATTAGGTGCGCCGGTACGGCGGCGGATTGCTTCAATAATACACGGCACGTCTATTTTGGCCATATCTTCAATGGACCAGTCCCACATTTTCGACGACCACGACGAGCAGAACTTGTTTCTAAGCCGGAAATTGCTTCGAGTGTTTCCTAGCCACACATCAAAGCCTGCGCGGGCAAGTGTGAGGGCAATTGCGTCGGGCCCGGCCGTGCAGTAGGCGGCAGAATGTTGCATAAGGCCAGGCAGAAGAAGAACAGGATATGGTTTCTTTTCCTGAGAGGTCGAAAGATCACCTCCAACAATTCTTGAGACCTCAAGACTGAACCCGTCAGGCGAATAGAATCGATGCCGTTCGAGTTTGAACCCTGAAAGTTCGATATAATATGCCAGATCAAACACGAGCTTGCGTTCGGCAGCACTCAGCTTGACCTGGGGATCTTTAGGGGTATTCTTGGAAACAATATTGACGCCAAGAGCAAGAAGCATCAAAGTAGATAAATACCAGAGCCCAAAGAACATGGCGGTAACGAACGCGACACCATGTGCCAATATCCGGAGCACTGGCATGTAAGCGTGACTTTCCGAGACAGTAAACACGCGAGGTAAACAGGCGGAGTTTCTGGTGCTGCTGTTAATTCAAGGGAACAAAATTGGCGCATCTAGTCTAAAATAGTATTTTATAGTCTTGCTACAGGGTTCTATAAATTCTCTGCATGGCCAGTCGCTCGCAATCACCGGCATGCCGCCGTGTCTGGGTATGGAGAGTGCCTGGTATGTGCCCGGCATAGTCATCATCAAGTCGTCGTGAAAAACTGGGACTCGATAGTAGGGTTTGATAATATGAAATTCATTCGGGCCCTTTCAGTGAAGGCTACCGC
Source organism: Wickerhamiella spandovensis (assembly GCA_022577695.1). Lineage (NCBI taxonomy): Eukaryota > Fungi > Ascomycota > Dipodascomycetes > Dipodascales > Trichomonascaceae > Wickerhamiella > Wickerhamiella spandovensis. The sequence goes on along the minus strand of JAKIRT010000020.1, from coordinate 114,056 downwards.
CAACGGTGTGTCTGTGACTGCCAAAGCCCCCCCGCGGTTGGTTCCTGAGCAGACCAGAGAGGATGCCTTGAAAAAGCTCCAGGACTCGTTTTTGTTTGAAAGCTTAAACTCTACAGACCGTCGGCGGGTGTTTCGGCCTTCGAGAGCTTACCGGTTGGAAAATAGCAGCGAGCCGCTAGTCAAAGACGGAGTCACTTTGACCCCTACAGAGTACCCGGGTCTTCCTTCTGTGCGTGACCTCAGCACGATCATTGAGACCACCGAGAGCCCCGAAGATGTGGCTGTTGCCCGGGGATTTCTGGCTCAGTATGCCAAATACGCTACTCCTCGTCGTAACCTGCGACCCCAACATTTCGCAGCTTACTTGCGCAAGGCAGCTGAGATTGGCGAGTTTGAACATGCCTACCATAACGTGGCTGTGAGCCGGGACGCCTACGAGTCTTTCCTGACACCTGCGGTGTACTCTGAAATCATGCGGATTTGGGCTCTGCGGTCTCCTTCGCTGTCAAAACATAGCATTCAGAAACTTTTCAAGCTTCATACAAAGGCCGAGCCTGCTGTTTCCCGTGAGACTGCTTTGCTGTATGGCCTTGCGCAGCTGCAGAGCCGTTTTAACGAGAAGGTCGACGATCGGATCCAAAAGCAGCTTGCAGCAACTATCGAGGCTGCCAATGCTGCCGAGGAGGTTGCCCCTGTTGACGCTGCTATTGGTATTGCTGCCGCTGAGCTTTTGGGCGAGGCGGGCAAGCCTTTGGCCGAGATCCTGCAGGCCAAAGGAGCTGGCGATGGTGCTGAAAACGAGATCTACAAGATTGTGTTTGAGACCCGCCCCGAGCCTGAATCTGCCGAGTCTGCCGAGTCTGCTAAATCTACTGAATCGACCGCTTAAATAGACTCTAATTGTATATATGTCACAGTTCTAAACGCTAGTGAACAAGCGCCAAGCACCCACGACTACTGCCCAGAGTGTGGAGCCCATGCAGGACTGGGACTTTGAAATTTCGCTCACGTGCTCTTGCATAAAACGTGCATACCATATATAAGGGGCTTGTAAGATTCTGTGTCATTGAAAATGGCTACTAACATCACTTGGCACGAGGGTCTTACCCACAAGGAACGGTCTGCATTCACCAAGCAGAACGGCTTGACTGTGTGGTTTACTGGTCTTAGTGCCAGCGGCAAGTCCACTATTGCGACTGCCCTCGAGCAGCACCTTTTGCAGCAGGGGGTCAACTCTTACCGTTTGGATGGTGATAACATTCGTTTCGGTCTTAACAAGAACCTTGGTTTCAGCGAGGCCGACCGTAATGAGAACATCCGTCGCATTGGTGAGGTTGCCAAGCTGTTTGCCGACTCTACTGTTGTTGCTTTGACTTCGTTCATTTCTCCTTACAGAGCCGACCGTGACCAGGCCCGTGCTCTTCATGAGCAGGCTGGTCTGCCGTTTGTGGAGGTGTACGTCAACGTTCCTGTTGAGGTTGCCGAGCAGCGCGACCCCAAGGGTCTTTACAAGAAGGCCCGTGCCGGTGAGATCAAGGAGTTTACCGGTATTAGCGCTCCCTACGAGGCCCCTGCTTCTCCTGAGGTCGAGGTTACTGAGAAGCAGACCGTTGAGGAGAGTGTTCTTACTATTGAGAAGTATCTTGTTGAGAAGGGATACATTACTTTGAAATAGATATCTGAGTAGGATAAGTCTAGCAATCTTACGACTGTGCGTTACCGCTGCAACCGAGCCATACGAGCCTGTAAATCCTCGCTTTCCGGCTCCAAAGATGTCGAGGGGGCAGTCGAAAGCTGCTGGTTAAGATCAATTCCAATTTCATCCAGAACTTTGGCCACAACCTCATTGGACTCATCTTCCTCATCCTCCACCATTCCATCATCAATTGCGTCATCCATCATTTCCTGGCGCTGGTCCATCATATCTGTCTCTCGTTCAAACTCCATGGCAATCTTGGAGAGCTGCGGGAGGTTCATTTGCCGGTTCATGGATCCAAGCAACTTCGATGCTCCTTGCATGCTCTGAACCATTTGCTGGTTACCTCGAACTGTCTGTATACGCAATGAAATTGCTTGAAGCTGTGTCTTCATCACATAGAACTTTTGAATATATCCTCTGGTGCGGACGAGATCGCGGGCCATAATGGAGCATGAAGAAGTCTGGCCGTCTTTCGCAGCCTTCTTAATATCCGCAATGAGCTTGCGTTCCTGTCCCTCCAGACGAGTCCGCTCACGATCCAGCTCTCTTTGCGTACGCTCGAGAGCCCGCTGGTGCTTGCGAAGGCGTTCCTGAGGGGTCAATCGCTTGCCAAACGCCCACTCAAACACTTGCATGACAAACCAGCTTAGTGTGCCCCCGACAGTCTAAGACTCTAAGCCTAGTTTTTGGAGCCTGGGAGAATGGCTCTCTAAGCGACTTCTCGGTGCTGGTGAGGGAGTCTACTTACTCGGTGCTGGGCAGGTGCTGTAACTGGAAGAGGGTAGCGAAATCCAACTCAGGCAAGGTATTCCGAAACGGGTGCGGGGGAATAACGGTATGGAAAAGAAGATGAAAAAGGAGGGTCTGTGAGCGAGAAAAACCAAAAAAATTCCAAGGGAAATTATCAATTGCCTAGAAACTATTATTGGATGTTGCCCACCAATCGCGAACGGATAAATGCAGCCGTTAGCGGAGGAGGTCTGCTTACCCCCAGACGCAAGATTGCCAAGCCAAGGCGTCGGCATCAGGGCAAAGGGAATGTGTACCGGGGTAGGGGCGGCACGCAGGGAGTTGCGTTTGCGGACGCTTTCTGGGGAGATTTCTGTAGTTTCGAAAGGGAATGTCTACAGATCGATGATATGTACCGGTGAGATAGTAACGAGAAAGAACATGGAGAATATTTGATATAAATAGAAAACAAGCTTTGTCCTTTCACTAGGGTTGCCAGATCGTTCCCTACGGGAGTGGGGTGCGTGCTGACCAAACCTTACCCGGCCTAGCGCTGCAGAGGAGCTAGCTAGGACAAGGGGTGCTGCGGAGCAGTTTTGGGCAGGATGGGTTGATTAAGGGGTCGTTTTGTATTAACAAAGGATAGATGAAATGCTACGCTGAAGATAAATACCGTATCCAATAGGGTAGAAAAAGTTGACCAGGTTTACTATGGGCAAAGAATCCAGGGCAATGAACCCCTCACGAGGGCAAGGGAGCCGCGGGTTATTATGCTATTACTGCTTGGGAACCGGGCGTCTCTCCCACTTGACAACCACCTCCCCCATATACCTTTGCACTCTGTTGAGTTTAGAAAAGCGCTCATGAGCGAAGTTGTTCGGCAAAAAGTCAAGGACGGCCGGACCGGCGAGACCAAGGAGCTGGCGTACACGCAATGCCGGGTTGTAGGCAATGGTTCGTTTGGAGTAGTGTTCCAGACCAAGCTATTGCCATCCAACGAGGATGCGGCCATCAAACAGGTGTTGCAAGACCGGCGGTTCAAGAACCGTGAGCTGGAAATCATGCGCAAGGTGCATCACCCCAATATCGTAGGGCTCAAGGCTTATTTCCACTCTGCTGCGGAACGCGACGAGGTGTACCTGAACCTGGTGCTCGAGTACCTTCCGGGCACTGTGGCGTCTGAAGCGCGGTGGTTTGCGAGAGCCCGCCCGCCAATGCCGAACCTGGAGGTCAAACTGTTGACCTACCAGATGTTCCGGTCGCTTGCTTATATCCACGGCCTCGGCATCTGTCACCGAGACATCAAGCCCTGTAATCTACTTTGTGATCCTCGGACGGGAGTGCTTAAACTTTGTGACTTTGGCTCGGCCAAGGTGCTTGTTCCTGGCGAGCCAAATGTCGCGTACATTTGTTCTCGGTACTACCGGGCCCCCGAGTTGATTTTTGGGGCTGTAAACTACACGACCAAGATTGATGTTTGGTCAGGCTGCTGCGTCATGGCAGAGCTGCTCTTGGGCCAGCCGTTGTTCCCTGGAGGAAATGGCATTGATCAGTTGGTTGAGATCATCAAGATTCTGGGCACGCCGACCCGCGAGCAGATCTGGGCCATGAACCCGGCTCATAACAACGATCACCGGTTCCCGCAGATCCGGCCCCATCCTCTGACGCGGGTGTTCCGCCATGCCACGCCTGACGCCATCAATCTGCTGGGACTGATGCTGGAGTACTCTCCCGAAAAGCGGCCGTCAAGCATTGAGGTGCTCACCCACCCTTACTTTGACGAGCTGAGAGATGAAACAACCAAGCTTCCCGATTACCGCGATAGTGAGCAGCCGGACCGGGACCTGCCGCCATTGTTTGACTTTAGCAAGCTTGAGCTCTCGCTGGCTCCTGAGCTCAACAAGAAGCTGATTCCCGAATGGGCTCGCAAATCTCTAGAGGTTGACCTCGACAACTTTGTGCCCATGACCAAGGAGGAGATCCGCGCCACCGCGGCCTGATGGTGCGCTGCGCCCCTCCTACTTGCTAAAGAGGTCCCGCCCATTTGGAAATACAGCTAAAAGTCTTAAGGAACATGGTTCCATATTTTCCCCGTCCTATACTTGGAGCACCGTTGCTTCTTGTATACGCTGCGAGGCTACACAATGATGATACTTTCTATAGTACATTGCTAAAGAATATATATAACTACTAGTTGATTCCGCTAGGGATCTCCTGATTTGACTAGGTTACTTGACTAGTACACGGGAATCAGTGCTAGAGGAGCAGGGTGTCTACAGCTGAAGCGAGTAGCTATAATCGTCTTCGAGATTCTGAGACACCCACAAACAAGCACAGCTCAGCATCACGCTTACGGCCGAGCATACATTGGCAATGCCCATGCCCAATACAGGCATGCCATGATGGGGTACCAAGTAGCGGAGAACCAGCACCACTACGGAGCCTGCCAACCCACCCGACAGGAACGCAAAGCCCATAAATAGCACGACTTTGGCCTGCCACGTGTCGCTGCCGCCGCCGTATTCGGACCCAAAGGCCATGCCGCTGTTTAGCCGACTCTTTTCCACCAAATTGATCACAGCCATGCCCAAGGAACCCAGAATCAGCGGTATCCAGTCCACAAAACCAATGTGTACCTTGCTGGGATTGCGATGGGCCGACCAAAGGGCCGAATCGAGCATCAGATAGAAACTAGTGGCGTACAAAGCGCCGCTCAAATAAACGCCACCGGCCCGCAATGCACCTGACGAAATGTGGGGGAAATTGGCAAAGTGTAGTCGGAGACTCATGGCGATGGGAGTGCTGACGGGCTGGGCTTGGGACTGGAGATGGCTGGGCTGGGAGAGCAGGCTGGGGAAGCAGGCTGGGAAAGCAGGCTGGGAAAGCAGGCTGGGAAAGCATGGCTTACTCTGGATTTTAGTCTCTCAGTCTCGCCTGGATGATTGAAACAAATCACTTGTACTATGTATTTCCCGATGGATATGTTGGACTCTCCGATATTAATTTGAGTTTGCCCACAGGATCTCGCACTATTCTTGTGGGTGCCAATGGTGCCGGCAAATCGACGCTGCTCAGAATTCTGGCCGGAAAGACGCTCGCCAAAACTGGCCAAGTTTCCGTGAACGGCCGCGATCCCTTCCGAGAGGGGTTGCAGGACGCAACTTATTTGGGCACCGAATGGGCTGCCAATCCTACGGTCCGTCGCGATATGGCCGTGACACTGCTGATTGCCAGTGTTGGTGGAGACGCATACCCCGAGCGACGGGACCAATTGATTGATATCCTGGATATCGACTTGACGTGGCGCATGAATGCTGTTTCCGATGGCGAGAGACGCCGCGTGCAGCTTTGTATGGGTCTTTTGCGGCCCTGGTCAACCCTTCTGCTGGATGAAGTGACGGTTGATCTTGATGTTCTTGTACGGTCACGGTTACTGGAGTTCTTGCGCAAAGAGACAGAGGCTCGGGATTGCCAGATTGTCTATGCCACGCATATTTTCGACGGCTTGATGGGCTGGCCTTCTCATGTTGTACATATGCATACGGGAACTGTGTTGGAAGCCAACACGACCAGTGCTGTGTTGGCCAAGAACCATGCTTCGGGCGAGAATTCGGCATTGCTGGAAACGGCCCTAAAATGGCTACGTGAGGATCTAAAGGTTAGAGGTACTCGTACCAAACGAAAGTGGGAAGATGTCAAGGATAGTGTGGGAGGAGAACTTGAGCATGGCGACAAATTCCACAATTACTTCAGAGTAACTAGAGGACAGGAGCCGTTGTAGGTCTCGACGCCTGGCCCCTACTTTTAAAAGTCGTATAGTATCTAGAGCCGTATGTCTCACTCGCATGTCTCGGACTACCACAGGCATGTCTAAAGCATGGGTACCAATGTAGGTAATCTATCCACCTTAGCAATAACTAAAAATACAAAAATAGATCAACAACATTCCAACCAACCCGTCGACCGATAAGCCGGGCAAATGCACATGCTAGCCGCACATGCCGGACCGTTCTGGTCCAGAAATAGCCGACCGCGACGTGCATATGTCATGCCATGGATGGGCCGATGTCAGGTGAGGGTTAATCGTTTTTGTCGTATCTGCTTGGGACAAAAACAAGAAATTGTTCCCGGTTACTTTCCCCATCTTCTTTTGCTATGGATCTCGTTCTGGAAGTATTCGACACGTACCTTTTGGACAAGGTGTATGCCACTCTTTTGCCGGCATCGGCCACCAAGGCGGCCGCTAACGCGGCCGCTGCCGCCGTAGCCGCGTCCGCTAATAACTCGACCTTGTCGCACCTGGTTGGCGCGGCCGTCGAGCATTCGGAAAGCTACGGCCTCGCCCCCACCACCCTGGTGCCCCCCTCTGTGGACGCGTACGCTTCGTTGCTTCCTCGCTCGAGCATCCTCCGCCAGGCCCTGTCGCTGTTTGCCATAACCACCGTGTTTGGCTGGGTCCTGTATTTATCGGTCGCATACCTGTCGTACAAGTTCGTGTACGATATGGACAATTTCAAGCACCCCAAGATGCTCAAGAACCAGATCAAGCTCGAGCTCAAGCAGGCTCTGTCTGCGATCCCCGTCATGACCGCGTTGACGGTGCCGTGGTTCCTTCTGGAATTGCAGGGTTACTCCAAGATGTACTTTGACGTCTCCAAGTACGGCATTGGCTACCTCATTGGCCAGTTTCCTTTGTTTTTGGTGTTTACTGACTGCCTCATCTACTTGATCCACCGTGGCTTGCATCACCCTCTCATTTACAAGCGGTTGCACAAGCCCCATCACAAGTGGATTGTGCCTACGCCCTTTGCTTCGCATGCTTTCCACCCCGTCGATGGCTACCTGCAGTCGCTGCCGTACCACATTTTCCCCTTCTTCTTCCCTCTGCAGAAAATTGCCTACGTTGCTTTGTTCATGATTGTCAATGTCTGGACGGTCATGATCCATGATGGAGAGTACCTTGCCAACGATCCCGTTGTGAACGGCTCTGCTTGCCACACCGTGCACCATCTTTACTTCAACTACAACTATGGCCAGTACACCACTCTGTGGGACCGTCTTGGGGGCACCTACCGTCTGCCTGACCAGGAGCTGTTTGACAAGAGCACCAAGAAGACCGAGGAGACGTGGAAGAAGCAAGTCACTCAGATGGAGGAGGTTCTCCAGGATGTCGAGGGTGACGATGACCGTGTGTATGTTACCGGTGTCGAGACCACTCAGACTGCTGTCAAGCGTTAGAATGTAATATGAGACTATATGAATGATGCAGAATAGACGATTAAGACTATGAGAATTAAATTTTCAAACATTTTGTCTTGGTTTCGTGTTTGCAGCACCTGTCGGCGGAACCAGAAAGGTAGAGTAGTTTGTCTCTGCGGACAGAGCTCTGCCTTGAGGGTTACTGAAAAAAATAGCGAATACAATGAAAATAGGATAACTAGGTCTTGGAGAGTTGGGTGCTATTATAGCTCGTCCAAATCCTCCAAGGAAACCGAGGAAGGACGCACAAACACGCCATGGTTGTCGTAGGTCTGGAAGTAGGGAATTCCGTTGATGGTGCCATTGTGCTTTCCCAGCGGCCGCTCGAGCTTAACACCAATCCAGGTACCGTCTGGAATACCTTCGACGTCACCAATATAGCCAATTGTGCCCTTGACAACATCGCCCGAGGCCAGTTTAGCAAAACAAGTATCGCCGACCTTGAGATGGTCCGAAGGCTCGCTTGCATTTGCCTGCTTGGTCGATTCGGGTTTCTTTGAGTCCGTTGCCTTGTCTGGAGAATTGGCAAAACGGCCTAGTCCGTTCTTCTTTTTCCACGCGAGCACGGTATCATCTCTCTTTTCGTAGTCTTGCTGAGACATTTCGTAGCGGTCGACCGGAGCGTCAAAGTCGAATTGATCTTGTTGCGGACGAGTATCCTTGACGGTAATCTCGCTGCTTTTATCCAGACCCAAATCCGCAAGTAACGTGCTGCCAGCAGCGGTCACGGGAGTCGAACCTTGTGGAACGGTGACGAGGATCTGCTGGGAATCTGCGGGGATTCCGGTAATGGCCTCCAATCTGGTTTTAAATTCATCTAGCGTCCAATCTAGATTAACATGCCGTTCCTGCGATCCGCGAGGGTAACTGATTTTAACAAACGCAGACATCTCTGTTCCTTGTTTGTAAACAACGTGCCTGGTCCCTTTTCCTCTCGTCAGCAGCACCCATTCTCGAGGCCGGCAGCCTGCTGACAGTCAGGATCTCCACCAGCTTAGAAGCAGGCCCAAGTCTGAGGAGATGATTAATGTCGACTGAGAGACGTCGCGGAGGTCACCGCGAGCAACAGAGCTCGCGGGGTGGCCGCAAGCCGCAAGGCCAGGGCCAGCGGCGGCATAACCAGAATGGCCATCGGAACAGCCATAACAACCACCACCATAACAACAACCAGCGAGACGACGACGACAAGCGCGAACGCAAGCCGTTTGTGCCTTGGCTGGGCGAGGAGCGGCCGTCGAAGGGCCCAATATTGGATCTGGAGGAGTACAAAGACCAGGCCATTAATGTATCGTTTGTGGGTGGCCGTGAAATCACCGGCATCCTCACTGGCTTTGACTCGCTCATGAACCTCGTGCTGGAGAACGTGGTCGAGCATCTGGGCGGAGAAAAGACCCGCAAGCTGGGCACTTTGGTCGCCCGTGGCCCGCTGTTGCAGAGCATCTCGCCAGTAGCCGGCAGTGAGGTCATTGAGAACCCTTTTTGAAGCTTAGATACATAGGTAATAAAATCGGAGATTGTTGGCTTTATCGCTGGCTATATTGCCCAATTGTCGTTGGTGCTATCGCGGAGATAACTACGTTGGCTTAGAGTACTATTGAATGCTATGAGTTTCCTGGATATATGCCTTGAAATGGGGACGCTGGTCCCCTGCCAGACTCAGGTGGTCCCAACCCTAGACATACATGCGCGTGCTTGAATGCCGACCTCAAGATGACCCTGCGTCCTCTACAAGTTTATAAAAATGATACAAGCACTTGTTTGAAGGCGTGACATATCATTGTCATTCATATTAAACTGGCGGTATCCCTTCGATAGTCGCCTTAATTGCTCATGGTTTTAGTCGGCAGGGCACCGCATTGCCTGTGGTTGATGTCTGAATCTCGACATATACCTAAAATACCCATCAAGTTTTGATTCTGTATCCAGTCCGATAAGGACAATGAGCTGTTAATTGGTATTGGATAGTAACTAGAGTAATCTGAAATACCATTATTCTAAGCGCTCATGCCCTGCAGGCACCTACCTTGAAGCGGGATGCAAGCAATGTCCAACCAACATTTATAGGTTGAACCAGATGTATTGGTGTCAAATGGTGTCAAATAGTGTATTATATCTTCAATGTTATTCATTTTGTTTAGGCTTTGAACATTGGATAGCTGTGAGAAGGTTTGTGAAACTATGCTATTCCAACTCGTTTATGGAGAAGGAGATGCAGGAATGTCTATAAGAATGGCTGAGGTTCCTCATCTCTACTACACTCAAAACCACTTTCTTACGATGAGCATCAAAAAGAGCTTTGTATCTACTAAACGCAAGGTCAACCTGCTTTTCATTTCCCCTATGAGCGTTGATACTGCGACCAAGCTTGCTGCCGCCCTGTTGATGGCTTCCCCATCTTGAACAACCTCTACTGCCATTTCAAGCATGATGTTGTCTAACAATACTGTACCTGATTTATCACAAATGCCTCGTAGCTACGACAAAGGTAAAGACGCGTGACGATGCAAGACTATGCACCTAGCCTGAGTTACAGAGCGGCAGAGACTTTCGAAGGCATCAACGGTCAGAAGGATAAATACTTGAATAAATATATAAATTTAAATGAAGGTATCGGCAAGGGGTTTTACCAAACCACTAAACTTAATAGTAGGCTCTCGTGATTGCTCGAATTGACACCAATGCGCTTCCCAGAGCATATCAACATCGCTTTCGGGGTTATAGGCGATGGACTCAGATTTTGGTGCAACAATAGTTTTAATCCCCGGAGACATTGCCTGAGCACGTTCTAACTTTCTGAAACCTTTGGCTCCAAAGCGCGAAGCAACAGAGACCGGGTACGGAGAAGCTTCGCTTGACGATGCAGGGGCGGTAGAAGGAAAAGAGGCGTTTGACAGCTCAGAAACCCCATGAGTCTTTGCGGGAGCAGGAACGCCCTTGTTAACGGCAACAAGTGGTTTAGACTCATTGGTTCCTGCTGGTCGAAGTTTAATGAGAGGATACGACCGGACGAGGTCCACTCTCTTGGGCCGTCCTCGTGTCTTTCGAACCTTGGCAGCAGGCTGTTCTTTATTTATGACGGATTGGCCGTCCGCAGGGATTTTGTCCTGTTTCTGCAAACCAGGCGCTTGGGGTTTACGAGTCACAGGAAGTTGCTTGACACTTACCTCTTGAGGAAGAACTCCCTTCCTCGCTCGGGCCGCCAATGGTTTCTGCACAGCAGTTTTCTTTGTAGGTGGTTCAGTAGATCCAGACCAATGTCGCTTAGGGACCCCAGCGGGGGATGCTAGCTCAGAGGCAGACGGGTTTGGTTTTTCGAGTCGCTGCTCAGGTTCCGGTTCCGGTTCCCGTTCAAGTCCTGGCTCAGGGCTCTTAGATTCGGAGGTGATTCTATCCAGTAAAGCCGCAATGCTGCTGCTGGAAACCGGGGCCAGCCCCAGCTTTTTGACTATATCTCCGACACTCATGTCAGGTCGCTCTTACTCATGTCATGAGCGGGTTTGCCCATCGCCTACAGGCGTCTCGCGTGGCAGCTGCCGATAGCACGAAGATGTTAAAGAGACGAGAGGGCAAGTTTTCGTTTTCAAATATTGGCGTGTCTTCGAAATCCAAACACACGTCCGATGCTGATGTTGGCAAAGAGCCGTTTTCCGGCTTGGACCTGTCGCTCAGGTATATGGGCAAAGAAGACGTTGAACGTGTTTTTGAAGACAAAAAAGTGTTTACTTTGTCGACGTTGCTTGCAGAAATGTGTCCGCCGGAGTTCAAGCCTCCAAGTCATACCAATTACATTCTTATCGCTGTTGTCGCTCGCAAAGGAGAAGTGCGACAGACTCAGCGAGGCTCCAAGTTTGTGATGTTGACGCTTACGGACCTTAAATACGACTTAGGACTTGCAATTCATGACAAGAGCGTCGAGCAGTACTGGAAAATCCAGCCCGGCACGGTAATTGCTATTCTGAATCCCGGTGTGTACGTGACGAAACAAGAGACCCGTACGCTTGGTCTCAGCATCACCAGTGGTGGTTGTATTATGGAATTAGGCCAGTCTCGTGATTGTGGACAATGCGACGGACTCACTCAGAATGGTAAACGCTGCAAGAACTGGATCGATGTGCGCAAAACATCGGTCTGCGATTACCATCAGGATCTCCAGGCTCGCAAAGCCATGAGTGCGCGTCCTGAGTTCAATTCCACTGTTGCGAGCTTGAGCGACCCCAAAAGCGGTAACAAACGCATGTCCGTATTCCAGGGTGGTTCTGTAGCATGGAAAGAGGGCCTGCATCCTGATTCACAGGCACCGGTAGGCAAGCTATACCAGAGCGGAGCTCAGGCGTCGTTCCTTGGTGAGTACGATACGACTGTTGCCAGCGATAGGGCGGTCAAGAAGCGCAACAAACGACGGGCCGATGATCTGAAAAATGAGATGCGGATCCGCAAAAAGCTGGCCCAACGAGCCGACGGGTTTCTGTTGCGGGAGTTCGACGAAAAGGGCCGGCTGTTGAACCCAGAAGACGAGGAGAAGCCACCAAGTTCTGCATTCACGCCTGAACAAGTCCGTCGGCTTGGGTTCGATCCTACTGCTGGTCAGAAGAAACCAAAACCAGCCAACAAGGCGGGTCTCACTCAAGACTCTGATAGCGATCTTGAGATCATCTAGATGTACTTCGAATATTTATCTATAATTTCTACAAAATGATGGGAGGCGTAAACCTCGGAAGGTCAAATAGCAGCGTGAGTGGAAGGCAGATGAGCCAGAGGCTTTGTGGAAGTCGAGGAGCAAGTGGAAGGGCTCTTTGTCGAAGGTTTGTGTTCGAGCTGGAGTCGTTCCGCATTGATTTTTTGCCAAATTCCAAACGTTTCGGTTTCGTCTTCCTTTTCAGTGTTCCACGGCTTGGGGTTCAGAATATAGTGGATGTTTTTCACTTCATGGTCGTTCCAGACCTCCGGATGGATGACCTTGAGAGTCTTGAGAGCGTTGTACTTGTACGAGAGCGGGATCCATTTGCCCTGAAACACGTCCGAAAGCAAAGACTGGTCGGCAAACTCGTAGCCGGATGTGAACTCGGGTTTACAGAGGGCAGCGGCGATCTTCTGATAGTTGGCTTCATTTGGAAGCACTACCTGCAGACCACCGTTGCACATCGACAAACCCGAACTCGTAGGTGGCCCCAAATAACCAGAAGGCGCCCCGTAGTGAGTGTATGCGCAGTTTTCAGGAACCCAGTTTGCGGGATAGTGAGGTTTACGATAGGGGTTGCATACACATGCATGAGCGGCTGCAAACGGTGCCTCATCGGCATCCAGTGGAAGGTCCATAAGCTCATCCATATTTTGCAACACAACCATATCGCTGTCGAGTTGGCCCACTCTCTCGAACGCAGTCAATGAGAACGGCTGCAGCTTCGACCAGCAGTCGTAGAATCGCGAGTCATTGCTGTACTCCTTGTGCACTTTGGGCAGCAGATACTCTATACGTTTTTTGTAGATGCCCCGGCTATCAATGGCCTCATGCCCGTCTTCAGAAAGCGTATCGGTATATAGAACCACCAACGGGTACTTTGAATGCACTCGCTTCAGCGAGTAGTCCAAGGTTAGAACACCTTCCAGATAGTTGGTATTGGTGACCAACGTGGTCCAGATCCTGGTATTTCTCGGTAAATTGTCCGGTAGAATCGTCATCCAAGGCAACTGAAGCAACAAAGTTTGGCGATAAGGATGGTTAGGAATCCGTCACGCACCTGCACGCCTGCGCCTAAGATGACATTCCAGGATGTTAGGGTGCATATGTCATCGCTGCCTGCTCTGAATCGGCAACCCGTGCCGGAAACGGGGCTATCATGGTCTAGACCCGGCCGGCCAGTCGAGAGGTCGCATGATCATGTTTTGAGGTTGAGGGCATGAGAATATATCATTGCCCGTTAATGTTGCCTCTTTCCAATATTTCCAAGTGGAATGTAGTTGCACATATATTGACATACCGCTGCCTGCAACGGCTCTTACTACGACTAATTGAGACTAATTGCGACGGCCCTGGTACCCTTGATAGCCCTGATAGCCTTGGTTGCCGCCTTGGTACCCTTGGTTGCCGCCTTGGTACCCTTGGTTGCCGCCTTGGTAACCCTGGTATCCGCCATGGCCTTGGCCGCCATGGCCTTGACCACCATGGCCTTGGCCGCCATGGCCATAGCCGCCTTGGCCATAGCCTCCTTGCCGGCCATTGCCTTGATAGCCTTGATAGCCCTGGTAACCTCCTTGATTCTGGCCATAATTCTGGCCCGGACCCTGATTCTGGTTACCATAGCCACCATAGCCATTGCTGGGCGGTCCATACTGCGAAAAGGTCTGGCTTTTAGCCCGATTCTCTTCTTCAGCCATATAGCCCAAAAAGCCGTAGGGAGGCAGCGGACGAGGCTCACTGAACTCATCGCCGCCATTTCGGTTACGCCTTTCCTCACGCCAGTCTATTCTGTCATCGCCACGATCACTTTTATTACGACGGTTGATGATTTGCTCGCGCTCGTCGTAGCTCAAAACCAAGTTAATCTCGTTAAAACCTTGCAACAGCATACTTTTGCTGGTATGCTCCTTGGGCAGAGTATACTTCACAGTCACGGTACCGTCGTTGGGAATATCGGTATGTTCAGCGCTTTGAACGGGGCAAATCAGCGGGCGACGAGGCACATATTCAGGTGTCCGCTCGGCGATACCTGTCAAGCCATTCGAAACCCAACATTGGAACTTGTAAGGGACCACCTCTGAAGTTTCGTAAAGCTCATCAAATCGTGCGCGCATAGGATTTTCAGGAGCAACCAACAAGATGGGCTCTTTGCGGCAATTGCGCGCCATTTCTTCCTCAGTCAACTCCTTGTACTTCGCCCGCACAGTTGTTAGCAGCCGTTTCTCATCGATAAACGGCAGCAGCGCAATACCGTGCCACGCCTGCTTCTTGCCGTTCATGTCGATGGGGAAATCTTCAGGATAAAAGTCAATGATAGGAGAGTCCTCATCCGACATGAGCGATCGCAAGAGTTTGGGCAGCGTGTGCGCCGAAGCCGCAGGCAACACACTCATGAGCTGCTCGTAGGGCAAAAACGGTGCGCCGGAATCAAACTCGATCTTGATGTGGTCGAGATTCGTCATGTCCTGAGCAAACGGCGCATAATGGTAGGGATAAAACCATGTCCACGAAGGGCACGCCTGGTAATAATACTTCAAGACCCAGCAAATACCTTCAATATATTTCTGAACAACGCCGCCCACAAACTCCTCGTCGTGAGCAGACTTGTCAAACTTGCGTTCATAGTAGCGATCGTGGTAACCGGGCTGCCAAAACATGATATTGTCCTCGGGCTCATCATCATTGTGATCGGCTCGTGCATCGCTTTGTTGACGCTTGCGGTTGGCAGTGGCATCGTTGGCCAACGTGATTTCCGTTTGACTGTCTTTGAGCTCTTGGTTCGTCATGTGCGTCTCACCAACACTCTCACCCGAAGCAGTGTAGAGGGGGATATTGTCGAGCGGGTTGACGGGGGCCGTTTCGCCACGAGATTTGGCCAGCGGCACGCCTTGGGCCTCGAACTTGTCGGACCGACGGCGCTTTTGGTCAGCCTTGCGGGATCTGTCATTTGCTTGGCGACGCATTTCCTGGTCATGGCGTTTACGGAAAATATCGCCTTCCGAAGCAGCAACCGCACGCATCAGCAGTTGCACACGATGCAGGTTCACATCGCCGTCGCATGTCATGTAGCCACCCATTTTAGCTAGCGACTGACGCCAAGCCTTGAGCAGAATATCGATACCGCTTTCACGGACATCCAACGAGGGCAGGTGAGGCAAAAAGTCATTTCCGCAAAAGAAAGCCATAAACACCCAGTCATCCAGAGCCCGTTCCAAGTCAAAGGGGAACCCAGTACGCGGGATCTCCAGCTCGACTTCAAGGTACTGCCTAAGGACTTCGATGTTGAGCCAAATGAACGGCTTTTTGCCCGACTTGGCCAGCTTGTTTTGGGCAAACACATCTTCTCTGAGAATGCGGAAATGCGGCTCGTGGGTTGCAAGACCCAAAAAGATCAGATCGGCATCCAAACCATAGATACAGTGCGATGTATTCGGGTTGTATTGAGGGTCATTGCGTTGGCTGCGGATGAACTCCATGACTTTGTGCTCTCCTTCACCAGGAACAGTGGCGTCGCTAATAATAACCTTGAGATCTTTCCAACCAGGATCATTGTTGAGCTTGAAAGCAACCCAGTAGCGTAGAGATTGAGCCAGTAGATCCATAAACGGCGTACCGGGAGTAATAACGTTGGTATCCCAGACTTTTTTGCCTTGCACAGCATCATCAATTACTTCGCCTCGCTTTTCGGCAGCAATAAGTTCTTCCTCTTTAGCAACGGCAGCTAGCTGGGCATCCTGAGCACTCCGGAAACGACGGCTTCGCTGCTGGTTCATCTTGGCACGAGGTGCCACACCATCAACGGCAATCATGAGTACCTTCCGGGGCCTTGCCATTGAAACCACTCTATCAGTGTATTTAAACACCTCCAGCATCATTTCATCCTCTGTTTCGGGGGCCGGTCGACCCTCGGGGTGAGTGCATGGATGGACGATACCATTCATATCAAGATACAGATTATCGAGCTCTCCATTTTGGTTAGGTGCGTTATAATCGCCAGGATATTCGATTCCATCCACAGTTATAGGGTCATCTTCAAGCACGGGGGCAATAATTTTGGGGTACTTGCGACTTAACCATCGAAAAAAGGCGGGAACACCCATTGGAAAAAAATGATGTCAGCCGGGGTTAAGTAGTGCTATGTTTTCTGGTCCAACCTACACTACAAGGAATATAAACGCCTAGGTGTAGATGAGTAGCTATCGAAATGTGAGTGCTATCAAGATAGGCTAGTTAAAAACAATATTTTTAATGTAGGGAAAGTCTAAAAGAGCCAAAGGGAGCAGACGAGAATATCATTTGACATCGATGATCACATTTTCCGGGCTTTGCGGCGGTTTCAACACAATTGGATTCCGTGACCGGTTGGTGCGGATCTCAATGCGCATCTTTCGCCGAGGATCAGCCGAATCACCCTGGATCACTAGCTCCACAGTACCCAGACGGCTTCCATGAGAATCGAGCAGACCATACTGCTGGATATGCATGCCCTCCATACCCGAGGTGGTCTTTTGAAAGTCTTGGTACATGGACTCTACTGGGGTGAACTTGACATCGTCGGGGTTTACTTTCAGGATCGACTTCAGCTGGTGTTCATTTGCTCTGATGGCATCCACAATGCATGCTCTAGCGGAAAAAGGCATCGTATCTGACTTGGCCTGGTTCTGCTGATCGTATGTGAATTGATATGACGACGAGTCTCCCCACCGTTGAGCCTGCATGAGTTTAGCAAACTCCTTGGCCCGCCGGCGGTAAAACATCAGACCAATGATTAGCGGCGGAGCCAAAAGAATAATCAGTGCCGGGGCCAAGAGAACAGTAAGAGCAGCACCGATACTGATTGCTCCAAACACCTTGATAGGCTGCGGAATATACTGCATCAAGCGAGACGTTGTGGACGGCCGCTGGTAGTACTTGTAGGGACCAATGAGGTTCTGGGAGGCAGATTGACTGAAGCCTCGGGCATAGACCAGAGGCACCAGAGGCACTAGCGTTCTGAATGTGTTTTTGGAAAGTCCTGCGGCACTTTGCCGAAGCCCAATCTGGCCCAATCTCACAGTTGACATTTGGAGTGGTCAGGGTTGCTGCAGGCTATTGAACCCCCAACTGGGTGCTATTCCGGGCTCAGCTTAGCTTAGCTTCCAGCTTCTATAGCTTCGTTGAGGGTCTAATGACTCTACTTTATTGAGATGTACAGAGAGAAGGTGAGAATAATCGCATGAATAGTAATTATAATGATAATTGGATTGATAATTGCACTGATAGTTACAAGCTGATTGCAGACTCTTAGGAGCACCGCTGTGACAACTACTTTATGACCATGGCCCGAGTCGCCTCCAGCAAAGCATGAACAGTCAAGTTACTACAAGGATTGATATATGTACGAAAACAGTGGGCCTATAGATAGCTAAAGATACTGGGACGACAATGATGTCGAAGATCTTCGAGCTTCCACAGCTTTGTCAAGCAGGGGTCCATAAACTGCTTGGTTAAAAGGGCTGCGCAACAGCAACCCAAAACCAGTGTAGGACTTCTACAAAGACCCCCGGTAAAGGAAGCTGCTTCTGGAGCTTAACGGAGACCCTGCTGCTGCATGAGCTTGGCATTCTGCTCCTGGAACCGCTGGCCAACACGCTCACTGTGCTTCATGAACTTCTCGGCACAGCGCTGGATGCAGCCGTCCTCTTTGGAAGTCAGAGCCAACGAGGTGAAATCGTTGACGCAATCGTGGAAGCAACGCTCGACAAGCGACGAGTAAAGGCGCATGAAGTCCTTCATTTGCTTCTGTTCAACCAGTTGCTGGAACTGTTGCTGCTCGCGGGGGTTAAGCTGATCCATGTTAACTTTTTCAGTTACTAACCGGCTCCCATCTCCCTTCAGTAACTTTTCATTAAGTAACTTTTCCAGCTTCCCCAGCTTCTTGATTACAGGACCCTACAGGACCCTCCTCTGCTCTGCTCCTCTCATCTCCCAGCTCCCAGCTCCCTGCAGTTCACGTTGAGGGAAAAGATAGGGTCTATGGAAGATCGCCCCAATCCCGTCGTAGGATTCGTCACTGGCGGAACACGGGCTCTGGCGACCCAGTTCTTTTCGTTCTACGTGAGAGTCCCTGTAAAACTATTCCGCCCGGCTCGTATCGACTACACTGCCATGCTCAAACGCTCGGTCGCTCATCCTGATTCAGAGCCTTGGACTTTTTGGAGACACTCAAATCCGGCATTGGTTGTTAGAGCAATCCATAAGCATGGCTGGCGGTTCATCCCAGACCAGTTGCTGCCGCCAATAATAGCCAATTCGGTTGTTGGTACTGTTCTTTATTCAACATACTTGTTGACCCTTCATTTGGAAAAAGCTGCTGCAGGCAACACTTATCCAACATTCGGCCAAAGTCTGTTTGCTGGAGGTGTTGCTGGAGCAGCTCAGGCAGCTGTTGCGACTCCGTTAGATGCCATTGCTATTCGCTTTGCAAACGAACCGTCCAGCCCAAAAACAACAATGTGGAAGTATGGTGTGCAGCAATTACAAGCAATCGGCACGAGAGCGGCCTATGGAGGTATTACTCTAAACCTTTTCCGCGAATCGACGTCTTATGCAGTGTTTTTCGCGTCGTTTGAGCTTGTCAAAGGCCCTTTATACCGATCTTATGCTCGCTGGTGGTACTCTCCAGGTTGGTTTTATCCTGAGGGCCGTCCAAAAAGCAAAGTACTATACCCTACTTTTGTTCTCATGGGTGGTTGCGTGGCTGCCGCAGCGACTCAACTCATTGGTTACCCTCTTAGCAAGATCCAAAAGCTGCATACCATGCGTCTTCAAGCGATTGACCAACTTCAGGGCCGCTCTGCCGGTTGGCATGCCTATTTGCATAGTTACGAGAAAACGTGGGAAGCTATGCGTAGACAGGTTGCCAAAGTCGGTAAAGGATCCTGGCTCAAATGGTTGTATGGAGGATCCATGCGATATACTCTTGTGAGCATGCCCAGCTCCAGTATTGGACTTTTAGTATTTGAAATCATGCGGGTTCGCTTTAGCCCAGATGAGGTGCCTGCTTTTGGGCCGGAAACATCAAAAAAGCAAAACAATTAACTTATTGATAGAATGTATATAGCCTCCACTTTCAGTGTCTCACCATTGCAGAACCGTTGAACCCAACACAACCTACCAATTGAACCGAGCCTTGGACAGCGATGACTTTGCTGAATAGGGGTCATGTAATGCGCTCGAGATTCCTACTCGAACCGCAGGTCACGGGATGGCTTTACCTGCACCGATCTGCCAAGCCACAGCTCACCCCATAAAAAATGCATGACCTCCCACGTGCTCTGCAGGGGTGCAGAACCCTTGCCGCAGAAAGCTGGACTAGTCGCGTCGAAGGTCGAGAAAATAGGTGAATTTGGGGGTGGAAACGCCGAATAATTGACGGAAACCATCAACTTTTACATCAAATGCACAGACTCATATATCCTCGCCGAAGCCTGTATTTCTCCTCGGCAACTTTTTTTTTCTAACTTGCCGAACATTTTCTAGATGCTTAATTTTAAGACCCCTATAGGCAAGCTTCGGCGACACCTGCTTATAGCGACTATTAGGGTTTCACGGAACGGGTTAGGGAAATTTTTCCGAAAGTGAATATATACGCGCGGTTGTTAGTGGAAGCTCCTCATTACAACCTTTGAAAACATGGCTTGCTCGAACTACTTCTACACTCTTCCCGTCAAGAACTCCAATGATGCCAAGAACCTGGAGATTGTGATGTCTCCCCAGTGGTCTGCTTCCACTGCCCGCCGCGACTCTACTCAGAGCCGCTTCAAGAAGGCGAGTGCTTCCCTCAAGAAGTTCTTCAACTAAAAATACAATTATTTATTGAGGGTGCATAGCACACTCGGAACCTCTTAAAAGCATTATATAGCATATTTTAACTTTATTTTATATCCAACCCATCAACAAAGCTACTGCAAGGACAACCAACAAAAGTGCTTCCCTTTAGAGGTTATTTAAGATAAAACTAGTCATTGAAGCACCACAGCTGACCCAGAGCCTCATTTCAGCACTATATAGTATTTTTCCTTAGTTTTTATTCTAGTCGCAATTAAGGCTGTCGCATTAAGCACCAGCGACTGAAATATTTGTCAGCTCGCAATTATACCCGGGCCACTGTTTCCGAGAGTTAGGTTAGGGCGCAGAATTAAGCATGCGGGCTCGCTGATATCTCTTAAGCCTAGCTGCTCGAGTTCATGATATTCAAGGGCAGACTAAGGTATATTCTAAATGGAACTTGAAGTTAAATATAATGATACCACTAGTGTCCATTTCAAGACTTTCTGAGTTGTAACTAAGCACTGGACGCCGTTGAAAACGAGGTTAGGTTATTCGCCAAATAAATTTCTGCTTGACAGACCAACTACACTACAAAAAAGGCGTTATACAGAAACAGCGTGATTGGCTTCGGCAAAAATGTGAACTTAGAAGAGTTTGAACTCCGTGTTAAAGGTTGATGTTTGACTATCTCACGGATCACTTGATTAAAGACCCCGCGGCTTCATTGGAGTTGATACAGTTTATCTGAGACATCGTACTGAATAGAAAATCCTGCTATATTTGCTTGACTGTACTGATAAATCCTGTAATGGTGCAAAAATTTACAGTGTCAAGATGCTCTTGTCGGTTTTTAGGATATGTGAGTCAGGGACGGCACAGATACCTGGCCCTTCAAGCCCTTTAGGAACAAGCACAGTATGCAGACACCACTCATGGTCTGCATTTAGACCGCCTTTGGGGCGGGCCATGCGAGAGTTACCAGCTCAGAGTTCACCTGGCCAACATTGCCGAAGGCTGTTTCTGTTTCTTGGACAACAGAGTACATGTAGACATGCGAGTTCACTTTACCAAGGTGGCGCCTCCTATCTACAGGAATTGAAGAAAGATTTATTTGCAGTATCTGAGTATTTAAATAGCAAGGCTAACCGTCCAGCGAGTCCTTGGGCTGAAGAAAGTCGGCATTCTCAAAGTCGTGAATGGTCTGAGAATGGCCGCGGTAGGCTTTGGGTACATAATAAGCTTGAGCCTCCGTGAAGCTGGTGGGTTTGTCCGGCAGGTCATCTTCGTCGACGTCGGTTCCTTCGTCGTCCTCATCGAGATCGTCCAGGCTGCGCTTTTTCGGCCGTTGGGCCGCCCGTACCCGCTTTTCGGGATCGCTGAGCTGCCGCTCAGCAGCAACCTGTGCCTCGAACTGTCTTGAAATAGTCGCAGTGTCGGTAGGGCCGATTGTTTCGCCCAAATATGACGGAATCCGGGTTGCTGTGCGATGGCCGTCGGAAACCGCCTTGCGAGCCCGCATTCCTTGGCTCGCCAAGTCGGCCTCAAGTTGCGGATCAATGTCGGGTCTCCGACGCAGTCCAACGCCCCGCGTGTTGAGGGACTGGGGCTGGTAGCCCTCGCTCATGTGTCGTTTGGCCTGCATCTTGGTGATTGTTTACAGTCAGCCGTATCACCTGTGTCTTGAGAGGAGCAGGACGCGTGATGGTGGGCTAAGCAGCAGAGCAGTGAAGCAAACAGAGCAGTTAGCCGAGAGAACGAGAACCAAGTTAAAGACTTGAAAGGGTTAAAAGAAAATAAAAACTAATAGTACACTCCTATGAAATATATTTTCTTTTATATAATACTTGAATAAATAACAAAAAACCAAACAAAATATAATAAGCAACATAATAAACTGGGTGGATTGAAAAATAATGACCTAACCAGCGTTATCTCTCCGCGGCGATGTCGGCGTCTATGCAGGTCATTAGCATGCATATCGCAAGCTGAAAACTTTCAAGTGTGAAAAATCGAGGAAATGAAGATAAACCGATCAAATAAAGAGGTCCTACACATAAATCCCCGAGAAAATACCTAAATATGACGCTACAAAGCCCGCTACACAAGCGGCTTGCCCCGCTCTACCAGCGTCACGTGATCGCCACCTCCTGCGCATAGAGACCATTTCGGTACCACCTGCGCATAGGAGAACCTCGATGATGATAAAAGTCGACACGAGCTGACAATTTTTTCTTTCTTTCCAAAGACATGTCGCAGTTCAACGTTTCGAGCCAAGAGGCTATCACCCTCGAGAACCAGTACTCTGCCCACAACTACCATCCCCTCCCTGTCGTTTTCGCCAAGGGTGAGGGTGCTCATGTCTGGGATCCTGAAGGAAAGGAGTACCTTGACTTCTTGTCGGCCTACTCGGCCGTCAACCAGGGCCACTGCCACCCCAAGATTGTCAAGGCTCTGTGCGACCAGGCCCAGCGTCTGACCTTGAGCTCGCGTGCCTTTTACAACGACATCTTCGGTTCGTTTGCCAAGTACGCCTGCGACTTTTTCGGCTACGAGATGCTGCTGCCCATGAACACTGGTGCCGAGGCCGTCGAGACTGCTCTGAAGCTGGCCCGTAAGTGGGGTTACAAGCACAAGGGCATCAAGGAGGACGAGGCCATTATTCTGGCTGCCACCAACAACTTCCACGGCCGTACTTTGGCTGTTGTTTCTATGTCCACTGACCCTGAGGCCCGTGCTAACTACGGTCCTTACATTGGCAATGTTGGCCCCGTTATCCCCGGCACCAACAAGCCTCTGCGTTACAACAACATTGAGGATGTCGAGGAGGCCTTCAACGCTGCCGGCGACAAGATTGCCGCCATCCTTCTGGAGCCTATCCAGGGTGAGGCAGGTATTGTTGTCCCTGACGACGGATACTTCAAGAAGGTTTCTGAGCTCTGCAAGAAGCACAACGTGCTGCTGATTGCCGACGAGATCCAGACCGGTATTGCTCGTACCGGTAAGCTGCTGTGCGTTGACCACTACGACATCAAGCCCGATGTTGTTCTGCTGGGCAAGGCTCTTTCTGGCGGTGTCACTCCTCTCTCTGCTGTTCTTTCCTCTCGCGAGATTCTTCTCAGCTTCGAGGTCGGCACCCACGGCTCTACTTACGGTGGTAACCCTCTGTCTGCTGCTGTTGGCATTGCTGCTCTGCAGGTTGTCAAGGACGAGAAGCTTGTTGAGCGGTCTGCCGAGATGGGCGAGCGTTTCCGCAAGGGTCTGGAGCCTCTGCTGGAGACCGGCATTGTCTCTGAGATCCGCGGCAAGGGTTTGCTGAACGCTATTGTCGTTGACGCGTCCAAGGCCAACGGCCGCACTGCCTGGGATCTGTGCCTGCTGCTCAAGGAGAAGGGTCTGCTTGCCAAGCCCACCCACGACACCATCATTCGTCTGGCTCCTCCTCTGGTTATTTCTCAGGCCGACATTGATAAGGGCATTGACATCATCACCGAGTGTGTGCGTGCCCTGCCCACTGCTCCCCACCACGAGCACTAGTTTAGCATTTATCTAAGGAAAAAATCTATAAATCTTCCTGCTTGTCCTGCAGCTGCACCTGCCACTGTGCTTACCACTATAACTGCATCTATCAAACATGAAAACTTTTCAAGTTTAGGCAGTTGTTGGCCTATGAATGCAATGGGTAGTCATCCCCATGTGATCATGCAGGGTACCTTGCCCTACACCACAAACCACTTGACTGATAACCCCAACCAGCGGTTAATGATGGTAAAAAATGTAGCTCATGTACCGCGATAGACCTATCAAGAAAGCTTAAAGTCGCGGATCGTCGAAACCAGAGCTGCCAAGACCATATGCATACGCCCTTATCGTGCATGGAGGGCCTTCCCCTACCAAAATTTTTTCGCTTGACTGAAATATTGCTAAGCCATGAGGTACTCTCTTCCTTAACTACCATGCCCTTGACCTCGCTCAAACGCAAGGACGGCCACGCTGAGGACGTCAACGTCCAGGTTAAGGATGCCGAATCGTTCGAGCTGAGCGACGGCGACCACCTGTTGACTGAAATGGGTTATGCGTCGGAATTGAAGCGCGAGTTCACCATGTTCTCCGCTTTCTCTTTTGCCGTGTCGATCTCGGGTCTTATGGCTACCATTGGTACGACTTTCTACTATCCCCTGATTTCCGGTGGCTCTGCTTCCGCTGTTTGGTGTTGGTTGATTTCCGGTGCTGGCTGCTTGACTATTGCCTTTTCGGTGGCCGAGATCGTGTCGGCTTACCCTACCTCGGGCGGCCTGTACTATGCATGCTCCAAGCTGGTGCCTGCTCGCTGGGCCCCCATCACCTGCTGGATTGATGGTTACCTGAACTTGCTGGGCCAGATTGCTGGTGTTGCCTCTTCTGACTATGGTGCTGCGCAGATGCTGTTGGCGGCTGTGGAGATGGGCACTGATGGCCGTTATGTGCCTACTGCCAAGCATGCTGTTGGTGTGATGGCTGCTATTCTTGTTTTCCACGGCTGTGTCAACTCGTTCCCCACAAAGTATTTGGAGAAGTTTGCGAACACCTACGTTGTGTTCCACTTTGGCTGCCTGTTGACTGGTGCCATTGCGCTGCTGGCCAAGACCACGCCCAAGCACGATGCCGAGTACGTTTTCACGCACGTTGAAAGCAACAGCGGCTGGACCCCTGTTGGTTTTTCGTTTTTGTTTGGCTTCTTGTCGGTCTCGTGGACCATGACTGATTATGATGCCACTGCTCATATCTGCGAGGAGATGAAGGAGCCTGAACGCAAGGCTCCTTGGGCCATTTCCACGGCCATGGTCTTCACCTACGTTGTCGGCTTTTTGTACAATATTGTTCTGTGCTTCTGCATGGGTGACCCCATGGAGATTCTGAACTCCAACCAGCCTGTTGCCATGATCTACTACAATACCCTTGGCAAGGGCGGTGGTATCTTCTACACTGTTGCCATGTTTATTGTTATGAACTTTGTTGGTATTTCTGCTTTGCACGCTACTTCGCGTACCACCTGGGCCCAGGCTCGTGACAAGATGCTGCCCTTTAGCAACATCTGGTACAAGGTCAACTCTGTCACCAAGACGCCTCTTTATGCTCTTTGGATGAACACTGCCTGCTGCATTGCCATCAACTTGATTGCTCTGGGCTCGGCCACCACCATCAATGCCATTTTCAACGTCTGTGCCATTGCTCTTGATTGGTCGTACGTCATCCCTATTGTCGGCAAGCTCATGTACCCCGAGCTTTTCAAGCGTGGACCCTGGCACTTGGGCAAGTTCTCCAAGGCCATCAACATCTGGAGTATTTTGTGGACCGCCTTTGTTTCGGTGATTTTCTTCATGCCCACGCTCATGCCTGTGACTGCTGAGAACATGAACTACGCGGTGGTGTTCTTTATGGCCATTTTGATTTTCTCCGTTGTCTTTTGGCACATGGGCGGCAAGAACATGTACAAGGGTCCTCAGGCCACTGCCCCTGATCCCGAGATCGCCCTCAAGACTCTCACTGATGCCAAGATTGAGTAAACCTGATATTTTTTTTTACCGTTTTCAACAACGGATATATATATATATATACATACTATTGCTTAACGCTAATAACACATTATTGACTTCTTGGCCTGGTCTTGTAGCCCAGGAGGTGGCCCTACATTCCTGATTCATGCTGATTATGATATGATATGACAGCCGACAATGGGGTGACGGAGTATTTGCAGAACCAGTAAAAATTAAGAGAAAATCCACGTGTAAGACTAAAGCCATTGCTCAGATCAAATGATCGCGCACCCTGAAGCTCTTTTTCATTAACAGGACCCTCCTGAATGGCCGAGAATGTGCTGACCCCAAGGGCTAGGGCCGGTTTACAAATAAACGACCAAATGGTCCCGACAAGAGGATTTTCCATTTTTCATGAATCTCACAGCAGCGGTCCCGGCCATTGATCTGCAGCCCCAGCCATCACTCTTATCGTGGATTAGCGACGCGAATCTTGCGTTGCTTGCGCCAGTTGTTGTTTATTGGGCATTTTCAGGCCTGTTCCATGTCATTGACACTTTTGAACTGGCAGAACTCCACCGTCTTCACACTCCTAAAGAAATTGAGACCCGCAACAAGTGCACAATGGGCGAGGTTGTACGAGCCGTGTTGATGCAACAGGCGATCCAAACCGCACTTGGATACGTCGTCAATCAGTTTGAGTCGCCTCGCATGGTGGGCGATGAGGACTATTCTATTTGGAAGATTGCTACGAACCTTAATGTTTCCGAACATATTGGCAGTTTCCTTTATTGGTGGGCGTTCCCCGGATTCCGCATGCTTTTGGCATTTTTGTTTATCGATACTTGGCAGTACATTTTGCATCGCTTCATGCATACCAATCAATGGGCTTATCGCAACTTCCATTCGGTGCATCACCGCCTTTATGTGCCCTATGCATTCGGAGCGTTGTACAATTCGCTTCTGGAGGGCTTTTTGCTCGACTCGGTAGGAACCGCTATTGCCGGCATGCTATGTGGTATGAGCCCTAGGGAGCTGATTGTGCTTTACAGTTTTAGCACTTTCAAGACCGTGGATGATCACTGCGGATACGAGTTCCCCTGGGACCCGTTGCAAATATTCTTCCCCAACCGGGCCACTTATCATGACATTCATCACCAACAGTTTGGAATCAAGACGAACTTTAGCCAGCCGTTCTTTGTGCACTGGGACGAGCTGTTTGGCTCCAAGTACGAGCGCACCGACGAGTACATTGCATCTCAAAAGGAGCTTCGGGAAAAGAGTTACCGCGAGAAGGTTGCTCAGGCCCAAAAGCTCAAAAGCGACTAGTATTTATCCCATATTATATGCCCCCCCTATGACAAGTAGTAACCATTATAATTAAGCCGGCTCTTGAGCGATTGACTATCGTCGTCAAGTTGGGCGAGATCGTGGGCAAATTCACTAACGGATTCAGCAAAATCAGCGCTGATGGTGTGCACGCTCTCAAACCGCTTGGTGATCTGCAGCACCACCTCGCTCGTAGGGCTCGCGGGGCCCTCGTCAGAGGCCGCTGCGTTGGCTTGTACCAACGCGTAAAGCGCGTGAATATCGTCGCAAAACACGGCAACGTACCCAAGAAGACCGCGGAGCTGTGCCAGCACAGATCCGCCGGCAAATAATACGCGCGATTCCACGAACTCAAGAAATTCGTTATGCGCAGCAATGATCTCGTCCACGGGAGCAGGCCGGTCTAGCTGCAGAGTTAGCTTTTTCCAAGCACTCTCAAGGACCTGCGTGTACATATACACCAGCAGCTCGTTTGTGAAATGCGACAAAAGCTGGTGGGTATTGCAACACATGCTCCATTGGCCACTTATACCCGCCATATCCAACGAGGGGCCCAGCAGCCCGCGTTGAGCAGGCACCAGAGTATCCCAGGCAAGCTTGAGTGAATGAGATGCCCAGCGGACCTGCCACAGGACATGGAACACACGGTTGTATCTCATTTTCGCTTGCGAGTCTACAATCACGTCCAGCGGCGACGGCATCTTGTAGTCTAGAGAAAAGGTCTCATAAACAAGGCTATCACTGCCGGTATCCAGAGTGTAGGCGTCGATGCATTGAAGGACGTCCTCACGGTCGAATTTAGCGGTAGATGTGGTGATGGCAGTTTCCAGAACCGTGGTGAGATGGTGCCGTGACGAGCCCTCGGACGGCTGGGCCAGCAACACCTCGCCCTCTTTCATCAGCGTATCGACAAAATTACCGTTGGCCAGCAGCGTATAATCTTTTAAAGCCGCAAGATGCTGCTGAAGATGGAATTTGGTGACCAGCACCGTGTTCACGCGCTCAATAACGCTTTTGTAGTTGGCATCGATTTTGGTGTCGATCTGCTCATCTAGATGTTCCACCACATAATCTGTATCTTTACAGAGCACTCTTAGGAAATAAAGAGCTTTTCCAATGTCGAAAGCGCGTTGAGCGGTCCGTAGAGAGATGGATTTCGGTACTTTGGTTTGCTCAAATGCAAACCGGTTTGTCCAAAGCGACTCGGGGTCCGCCAATCGCACGAAAAACTCGCCAAAAGGATCGTTGAGCTCGCCCAGTTCGACCCAATGGCTCAGAATATCATTGAAGGGTACCATTACTTGTTTGAGAATGCCTTTTGTCATGTGCGACACAAACGAATCGCCGTGATAAGTGTACTTTTCCACCATCGCGACTATCTCGCCGCCAACAAGGCCATCCGAGGCCCTGAACAGAGCATACAATAGTCTTAATGAGACCGTGGGGCTCAGCAACATCGCCAGAACCTCGCCAATAAAGACCCGCTCGTCCGATCTAGTTCGCTGCTCGAGCTTTCCGATCAGGACCAAGTAGTTTTGGAGCTCTTTGCTCACGGCTTCGTAAAACGCCTGCAGAATCAGACTCTCGGGGACCTTAGCAATTGCCTTTGATAGCCATTTATACAGAATCGCTGGTTCGCACAATTGGTACACGTATTGCAGCAGCGGAGGGGCCAGCCGCGGCAGCTGCATCTCTGATACCACGCGAGTGGCTCTCACATTCGGGGTATCCATGCCCTGCAAGGCAAACGGCAGGTCGCTAATGATCTCGTTCGTCACTTGAATATCATGTTGGTGTATATGAGCCAGAATATACCCTAGCTGTTTGTTGTCCATCTGGATAGTGCATAGGGTAATCACATTATATGCACCACAGGATATGGGCCCGCCAGGCTGCGGTGGTAACCCAACAAGAAGACAGAACAAGTAACTACGGGTAGATACTATTAAATACTACTTAAAACCATGCAATTTTAGACACTATGCCATCTTGCACGCAATCAGCTCGGTCACGCGCTTGTTGCGGAAACTCTGCAGCATCTCGGGCGAAATACCATCCAATGCCTTGGGAATCACCTCCAGATACACGTACCGTTTCGGAAGACGCGGCACCTTGTCGCAGTAGAACTTTGGCGACGCGTCTAGCTTGGCCACCAGCAGCGGCAGCCCATCCTTGCCCCAATATTGCGGGTCCGGCAGGAAGTTCTGGATCATGCGGGCCGTAAGCGCCTGGTTACGTTCGCTGCGGTACACGGCAACCACCATAGCATCAAAATCGAGGCCGCTGGCAGAGGGAACAGGCACATATGCAGGCACTACGGGCCGGATCGTGGGCCGAACAGCGGTAACAAGCACGCTATCAGCACGGGCCGGATCAGAACGATTAGCACGAACAGGATCGGGTGCACGAGGTGCGTGAGCAGGTGAACTAACAGAAACGCTAGCAGGAGCACGAACCGGCGTACTAACCGCAGTTACCGGAGCCATTACCGGAGCCATTACCGGAGCCGTACCCGCATGGTTTGTACCGGCATGAGGCAAAGGATAGCGACGAGTAGGCGTTACCAACCCGATCGGCGGCAGCTTCATGCGCGGCGTTGCTTCAGGGGTCGACTGGCCGTGCTGGACGGGCTGGCTGAGGTGGCTGGGTTTGGTGTGCCTCGGTTTGGATGTGGGGAACGATG
Source organism: Wickerhamiella spandovensis (assembly GCA_022577695.1). Classification (NCBI taxonomy): domain Eukaryota; kingdom Fungi; phylum Ascomycota; class Dipodascomycetes; order Dipodascales; family Trichomonascaceae; genus Wickerhamiella; species Wickerhamiella spandovensis. The sequence goes on along the minus strand of JAKIRT010000020.1, from coordinate 84,354 downwards.
TCCGCAAGACGGCTGCCAGAGCGCGATGGGCCGAGGCGGCCGCAGCGTCCAGCGGCACCGAATGCCTCATTTCGCAGGCTATGAAAGCTGCCAGAAACTCGCTCGCGCTGAAGTTTTCCATTTGAGACACAAGTGGGATGCAGAAAATGTGACGTGCAGGAGATGTGATAGCCTGCAGGAAATGTGATATTATGCAGGCCGGGGTGATAACCATGCATAGTGAGGGCGGGCCAGAAAGGGCCCCACAAAAACAGTAGACAGCACGCTACACGAACTAGAACCACAAGGAGGAGCAATAAATTAATGCAAATCATAAAAAAATGTAGACGAGGACTCGGCGGGCCCGTCGGCGTTGTAGAACTCAATCATGGCCCGCAGAGCCTCTTCTTGCGACGTGGCGGCCTTGATTTCGCCCGTCACGTCCGCGCCCGAAAGCCACTCGTCGTTGAGCTTCGACGGACAGTGCATGTAGATGGCGGAAATGAGCTCCATGTTCAGGCACCGCCACTTTTTGCCGTTGAACGGCGCCTGGGCCTTGAAGATGTGCAGCGCCTGTACCCACAGATCCTGGTTGTAGACCTGCAGCATGGGCTTGAGCCAGTCGGCCGGTAGCTCGGCCACCATCACGATACGCTGCGTCTTGTCGGTGATCATGCTGCGCACGATACCCATCATGCCTATAAATACGTCCAGCGTTGTTTTGCTGAACTTCTCGAGCCGAATGCCGAACTTGAGGCCTGCCGGCGCCGGCAGCAGCGGCTCGCTCTCGCGCACCAGCCCGTACACTTCCAGAGGCAGACCGTTGCCCAAGCTGTAGCGCTTGGCAGTTGCCCAGAAGCCATCCTCGCCAACGCTGTCGTCTTGGTTGTCGAGGATGCGCGACGCCATGGGATGGCTGGCACAATACTTGTAAGTAACGAGATGGAACTGGAGATCAAACAGCAACGCAGACACAAACTCGAACTTGAGGATATGCGAGCACTTGTACCAGTCCAGCATCAATCGGATCAGCTCCACCGAGCTGTGCATGCTTGGCGACGGTGCACTGCCGGCACTCTGCGCGCCCTGGCTGAGCACCAGGTTCACCAGCACCGTCAAAAACGACTTGACGTGAAGAATCGTGTCTCTGTAGACCTGGTCCACGCGCTGCAACGACGCAGGCATGTTGTCAAACGTGGGCAGCGGCGTGCCGTGCGCAAACCGCTCGTGCTCCTGCCACAGCTGCACGATGTCGGGAGACGCCGTGACCCGCCGCCGGAAAATGTCACACGCCTCCTCTATACTAGCTGGCACGCCTGCCGTCGCCAGGTTCGGCAGCACAGGCGCGCGATAGACGGGCGTGGCCAGAGCCAGGGCCTTGGCCGGCGGCTCGGGCGGGATAAACGCGGGGTATCTGTCGGTGATGGTCTGTCTGAACGACGCATAGTCGAGGGGGGTAACAATGAGATTGGCCGTGGCGGTTGCACGGCCATTTGCGCTGCCATTTAGGCCGTTGACGCTGCCGTTTCTAGAGTCATGGCTATGGCCATTTGAGCCGTGACCATTTGTGCCATTTGAGCCATGACCGTTTGAACCGTTTGTGCCGTTTGTGCCATTCCGAGGATTTGAATTCGATCCGTTCAAGGCTCCGTTGGCGGAATCGAGAGTATATGCATGTTCTGACCAGGTATGTGCACGTTGCCTGCTTCTGGAGTCGCCAAACGTAGCCAGAAGAGCTACCCGCAGAATCATCGCCTGCCGGCCAATATCCACATCAGGATACCATCGTTTCGAGGCTATGCTGCGCATAAGCTTCTGCACGACCTGATTTTTGTGCGCCGACGCACCTGCCGCCGATCCACCGGCTGCCAGCAGAACATACAACAGCGTCTGCTCGACAATGCCTTCGGAATCAATGGCCAAAATGTCCAGCACGTCGGCGTCGATCAGCCGCGCAACATGTAGCTCCACGGAGTTCATGTGTTCTTCCAAAGAATGCACCTCCGCATAGCTGCCGAGTGCGAAGTACAAAAGCGGCGTCGAGTTGCCCGAGACCGCGGCATCGGCGATGGCAGTTTCGGTGTTGTCGGCTGAGACCTGCGCGTGTGACGGCAGCGCTGCCAACAGCGCCCGTACGGCCTCATCGGCAAACCATGTATCTAGTTCGGCACGTAGTCCATGCCACTCACAATAAGAATAGTCGATCCGCGGAGCAAGCTCGGTAGTGGAGGAGATTTCATAGGCACGCGCGCGGGCCGGCTCGGTTCCGGACCGCGTTGACGACGCCGGCGCCAGCCCATCCATCTCGTCGACCCGTTCGTTGACGGGTTCTAGACGCGCAGTTTCCCGGGGCCGCCTTGGCTGCGCCACCACAGGCTTGTCTGAGACGGACACCTCATCTACCGCCAGTTCGTCGACGGCGTAGATCTCGTCCATGATGACTCAAAAGGCGGGACCGCGCATATAGCTGTGAGGTTGCATCCGCGTCGGATCCGATGCCCATCAAGCACATTCATTTGCACAAGTTTGAAAGCATACACAGCTGCGGGCTGGTGCTCGAGCTGATGTTCGAGCTGACGCTCGATCTAACGTCCGAGCCGATGTTTGAGCCGCATCTCATCTGATAAATATACTACAAAGGTGCTCTAGTCCAAAGGACTAAGACGCCAAATTTAGATCAAATGACCTCTATTGTACACTACTAATAAATATCCGCAATCAAGTTAACGCAACGGACGAATCGTACAGAGGAAGACCTTCTTGCGACTGCTGGTACAGCGGGAGGGCCTCAGTCTGGATATTGCTGTATACTTTAATGTCGTTTTTAAAGTACACGGTGCTGCGAGAAACATTGGAACTCAATCGTAGCGCGACTTTTAGCTTGTAGGACCGCTTCATCGTGTGCGCTCGGAAACTAGGCGGCAAATGGGCCGGCATCTTGACATGCTCCAAAAGGTAGCTGAGATCAATGACCGGACTTGCCGCCAACTTCACAGGACATTGGGCTCTAAACACCTCCACTTCCTCGACCTCAATCATGTTCTGCGCTTGGGCCCGGATCTCTGTCTTGAGCACCAACGTTACAATCAGCGCACTCAAGACTATCCGCGGCATGCTTTCATACAAATAGGCAAACACCTTGACGTTCAAAGGCTCGCCCAAATATACACCTTGCGACATGTACCACACTTCGACTTGAAGGCCGTACGACTTGCGGCCTCGAAGTTTCTGCAAAAACCGAATCCGGGGCTTTTTCTCCATGGGCGGAGGCCGCCAGTCCTGGATATTGCTTCCAGGAGCCGCAAACACTTCTAAAGACGCATCCACCTGTGGCTTGGTGGTTGTATCGCTGCCTTCCGGCTCTGGCGTCAACATTGGCGGCGGAATGATGGGTGGTTGTGCAACATGCACAGGCTCTTGTAAAGGTGTGATGCCGTCCCGCGGGTCCACTAAAATATGCACGTGCTTGCGTTCATAGTTCCATTGATCGTTTCGATAAGGAATGCTCGGGACATGCTCCAGCGCCTTTGTGTAGCGCACATTGGGCTTCAAGCTGGGTCGAGACACCGTTGCTTTTAGGAAATAGTCAATGTGGTTGGCAAAAGAATAGTCAAAGCTCGGAGGCAGTTGCTCCGGCAGAGTGAACTCATAGTCGTAATAATGCCTTCCCTTGGCCAGAGTGAATGCAGAGCCAGTCACTTCTAGCAGTTCAAATTTTTGATACAGCTCCTTATAGGTTTCCTGGTAAGTAGAATAGGGACCAACGCTAACGAACGTGCTGGCCAGGCCCTGCAGCTTGATGGTTATACTGTTGACAGCAATTTCTTTGGACACATCCAGAATAACATGACCTTTGATAATATCATTGGATGTCACTTTAGCCGGTCCAAACAATTGCACCTGAACCTTGCATGCCGTCATGGGCACAAGGAGTGGGGTGCTGAACAGGAAGCGATGTTTGGTTCTTGGCCTTGATAAGCCACTAGGGTTCAGCATGCAGCGGACCCTTGACAGGGGGCAGCCGTAAGTGCTATTGCTGGGCAAAAGAGGGGTTGCAAAAGGTATAAAATAAAAATTTTAACTAGAGAAAACGAAAACAAAAGAATATGGACTCTATTGGGACTTGGATTCTCGCAAACAATACATACATTTGTGGTAGGGAATCCAGTTGGATTTATCTTCAAGTGTCGCCGTTACCGGGGCAACTGATGAGATGGGTGCATTGGGGTGTGCCTGTTTCGATAATACCCGCATAACGTAACGTGATCAGCAGGGCGAGGCCCTGCCAAACGGTACTAGGAGAGCGCCAAGACCGCTCAACTCCAGGTTGGTTCCGATCTTAAATAAAGTCTATTCTTGACTGTTTGGTTTGAACGCCACTCATCTTGCCTGATGTAGACACCAAACCCTATGCATCATCCGATCTAGGAAACAATCGTGGGTACGGGTCAAGTGGGGTTTCCAGACATGGCATAGGTGGTTGCACAGATGGAAGCGCATGCATTGCACGTACCTTTCTTAAAGTATTGTTTGTAGATGTATAAACACAAGTATATTTCTCACCATTCTTCTAGCTCATCCATATCTGCTAGAGATCGCTCCTTGCGTCCATGCCAAGGCTATCTAGTGTTTATCGGGCAGTGCAGGGATCGCCGCACAAGATCGCTGTGCAGCCTCAAGCGAGCATTGACCGAGACCTGACCCCAGAATGAGATAGACGTAAAGAAGATCAGCACCAGATAGACTGGGAAAAGAAAGCTAAGAAGATCAACACAGAGGGACCCAAAGAAGCCTCACAGAGAACAGTCAGATGCGTAACTAGATCTAGATCTATTTTTAATTCGTAAAATACAGGCTCGGCGGGCGTTTAAAGACCAACAGAGTTAAAGAATTTGTAGGTCAATTCCACACCGGCAAATGTGGCTGCATTGGCAGGGAACGACCGCAGCAACGCAGCACCCACACCGGGGAAGAACGCCTTGAGACCGCCGCGCTGGTAGATGGCGCGAGTGACCTGGCCAATGCTCTGCGGCTTGTCGCTGCCCTGCAGGTTCGACTTGATGGTATCGATGGGGAAAACAGGCACCCACATGGCAATGCCAGCCATACCACCAGCAAACATGATGGAGCCGAGCGAGTTCTCGCCATTGACTGCAGTTTTGCGCTTGATATACTCGTAGGCGGCAAAGTAAAGGGCCGAACCGGGACCATCGCGAGCCAAAGTGGCTACAGAGCCCTTGAAAACAGACCGAATACCGCCCTCCTTGTAGAGATGCTTGACCACGTCAAGAGCACCAGAAAATTGCTTCTGGCCCTCCTTGGCAGCGGCCTGGCCCTGCAATTGCAGAATAACCTTGACGCGCTCAAAAGGAGCAGTAACAGCAGTCATGGGGATGGCCGAAAGGAAACCAGCAGCCGAGATCTGGCCAATGGACAGCTTGATATCGGGAGCAGTGCCAGTGACGGAGCGCACAATGCGCTGGCCCACGTCGTAACCCCAGAAACTGATGGCAAACATGGGGGTAACGCCGACCAATGGGGCTCCAACACCTCGGTAGAAGCCGCGAAGACCGTCGCGGCTCACAATGAGCTTGGCGGCATTGGCCAATGTGGTGTGGCCGGTCTGCTGGCGCACCTTGAGCAGATCAAAGGGATGGCCAGTCAAAACTGCGCAGATACCACCGACACCGCCGGCAATGAAGGACTTGACCTGGCCAAAGGCGGCCGAGTTTTGGACGCTCTCCAGAGCACTATCAGTTTGGTCACTCATTTTCCTTCTTCAGCAAAAAAAAACACAACCGAGGTGGTACACTGATTGTGTGGGGTAAGACGGGGACTTCTTCGGCCGGTCTTATATCAGCGGATCTGCCCCTGCAGGCGAGGCTGCGGCCCCAGTGAACCACTGCATGTGATCGATTACCGAGGGGCTTGAGAGTGGGGAAACACAACAAGCCGAGGTATCCTCGGCATTTCTCTCTTGACAAAGTCTGTTAGCTCTGGAAAATATAGTTGAAATACGTTTCTGGTCATTTAAAGATGCCTAGTAACCAAGAAAATGAAAATAGCCGATACGCTCGGATAAATATGCTATGTGCAAGAAAATACCTCGTTTTAATTTGGATGCTGACGCGGGGGATACAACCCATTGCTAGGCACTGTGATGTCATACATAGATCAATGTCGATGGGGATTGGCTGGTATGCATTCAAAGGGAGGGGGAAGTGTCTTGGCTCCGAGTGTCAAATGTGAGACAATGGAGGAGGCTCCATTGAGTCTGCTTAACCCAGTCAAAAGTTTCAAGAGAGCAGAAGACCTAATGGATTTTCTTTACATTGGGATTCGAAAACATCTCCAGCCGACGGTTGCCGGTTCTAAGAAGATGCTCAATTGTGTTGATATCTTTGCGGTTCAGGTCCCGAAACTTGGTGAATTCTCTACGCGTGTACGCAACGAAATCAGGTCGAACTAGTAAATCCTTGCGATAACAAGCGCGGATACAATTCCGATAAAAGTGAATGACATCCTTTTGAAGGCCGGTTAGCTTGTGGCCTGGCAGCGTATGAGCCTTCATTAAAGTGCTGACGAAACTTGGCCGTTCCCGCTCTCGCCAGACTGGGAGCTTAGAGGCTAGGACCCGGCCACTAACCCGTGGTGGCTTCAGGGTGACTTTCAAGCGTGTTACATAAACATCAAGCACAGTGACGGCAGCTTGGAGAGGCTATTTGTTTTGAAAGATTTTCGGTACCATTACAAAGGATGGCCGTGGTTGAGGTGGCAACCATGGTCGTGGTGAAATTTTCTATAATTCGAATATATTTCGGGAAAAAAATGAATCTTCTCGAGACCAGATACTGAAATGGCCGCAAAAATACCTTAGATAAATGAATTGAACTAGTTTTGACCAACGTTCAAGAAACTTCGGATGCATGAATCTGCAGGGTCCTGCGTCAGTAATGAAAAAATCTTAGGTCAACCCACGGGGCTATATAAACAACGTGACCCCCAACCCCAAAAGCTCTTTTATAACTTCACAATGCCGTACTACTACGTTCCTACGGATTCCGAAGATTCTGATGCTGGCAAGAGCCAGATCAACGCCAAGCAGCTTCGTCAAAAAAAGCGGACCACTGCTCGCCCTTCCGACAAGGTTAGCAAGGCCTCGTCCGGTAAGGTGAGCAAGCCTCAGGGCACTCCTCGCCCCTCTGCCAAGAAGATTGAGCTTGAGCAGGAGGCCGATGAGTACTTTGAGATCTACGACCGCTGCGTTGAGCTGGACCTCGACCAGGTTGTTGGCAACCCCGAGTTCCTCTCTGTTTTCTCCGAGCTGCTCCAGGAGCTGCAGGTTCGCTTTGAGAGCATTCTTGCCCGTTCTCCTGGTAAGGGCAACCAGCGGTTCCGCCGCCGTGTTGCCTTCTACCTTGTGCAGACTCAGGAGCTGATGGGCCAGGTTGCCGAGCTTCTTTCTGAGGAGTTTGTTGAGGAGATTGCTTCTGCCTCTGACTCTGACTCTGACTCTGACTCCGACTCCGACTCCGACTCTGACTCTGACTCTGATTCTGACTCTGACTCGGAGGACGAGTCTGAGGATGACCGTGAGATCGACCCTAATGACAGCGAGCTGGACTCGGAGGAGGTTGAGGCCGTGCTTGCTCAGGCCGAGGAGGATGGCAGCGACAACACCGATTCCGAGATCGAGTTTGTCGAGGTCCATTCCGACGTTGAGGACTCTGATCTGTCTGAGTCCGATCTGGCCGAGGACGTGATGGTGTACACTTCTGACGACGACGATGAGGACGTCATCGAGGGAATCCCCGCCGAGCTCATTGGCGAGGACGAGTCTGTTTCCGACGCCGATTCTGAGGACATTTACGAGGTTGGCTCTGATGAGGAGGAGCAGATTGTTGCTCCTTATGACTCTGACTCTGATGCCGAGACTTTTGAGTTCTACTAAAAAAAACAATGATTGTATAGTTATAGTACTATTACCTATAGATTTTCACGACTATGAACCAACAAGCCGTCTCAACCTTAGATCTGTACAAATCCGAGGTTAGGGATTTAAAAGGTTAGGGGATTCGCTTGAGAATGTGATACATCACATTTTGTCCATTGTTTGTCTTTTTGCGTGTTTTCTCATTTCCCGTGAGTGTACAAACTACGCGCTGGAACATAAAACATGGAATTCAAATGCGGATGTGGCCATGCCACTAAAAGGAGATACAATTTTGTTCGGCATCTTGCCAACGTCCATGGTAATGATCCTCAGTTTCTTGCGTCTGTGCCAGACCGAAAACGCAAGTTTCGAGACGTGCTAGTGGCCGATGATACATCACATGATACTGATAGCAGCGAGACCGGGAGCGATGGCTTGGATGGAGCTGTCCGCAAGCTGGTCTCGGCGGCAGCCAACCAGTTGCCCGAGGAACCTACTCAGGTCAAGGCTAAACTGATGAAGTTTGATGGTATTCGGTTGCAGCCTTTGAAAGCTATGGAGCGCAAAAAGATTTGCATTCCAGGGCCGATTGTTGCTGGACCGGCTGCCAGCGAGTCCGTTCCTCAACGCCCAATTGTTGAAGAACCTAGCCTCCCTACGCCCCTGAAGGCATTTGATGTAGAGGCCATGTTTCGCAGCCCAAACATGCAGGGTCGATTTGAGCCTAGACATGATATTTACCAGGATGTGCCCTACAATATCAACAACGAAAACATGGAAAACATGAGGTTTAGCCCTCGGTTCTCGATACCCTTCACGCCCGAGCGTTCGCGGTCTCAGATGAGCTTTCAAGCTACATCAGCCAATCGTGAGACTCCTTTCAGAGAGGGCCCCAAGCAGGGTTCTCCAGACAAGGGTATTCAGAACCCATCTCTCCAAGAGATCCCGAACCACGGCACTCCAAACCGGGATAGTCCAAAGGGCAGCCTGAGCCAGGCACGACTCCGGGAGACCACGAACAGAGAGCAATTGATACTTGCAGATGTTCTTGATCGACTCGAAGTTCTTGAGGCGTGGAAAAATAAGGTGACTAGAGGCCTTTTATCTGATTATAGTTCTTAGTATCCTACACAAGCATCTTTCCCCCACAGTCACAAGGCCACGGTAAAATCTCGGTTGATAAGTTGAGTTACCCGGCTCATACGAGAAGTCAATGAATACAAATGTAAAGTTGTCTTTAGGTAGAAGTTGAGTTATAGATGGTTTATGTAGAAAAAAATACGAGGCATGATAATACGGTTGATAAAAAGGCAGAAGCCCTGTGCATGCATGCTCCGACGCTGCTAGTCAGGAATTCCTCATCAGGTTCTCCATCCTGGAGTAATCAATCAATGGTTAACATCACCAACAAGATCGCGCAGATCCAGGCGGAGCTTGCGCGGACGCAGAAAAACAAGGCCACTGAGTATCATATTGGCTTGCTGAAAGGCAAGCTTGCTCGCTACCGGCAGCAACTTCTTGAGCCTGCTCCTGGGTCGTCGTCGAGTGCTGGTCAAGGCTTTGAGGTCCAGAAAAGCGGCCATGCCCGAGTGGCTCTTATCGGTTTCCCGTCGGTGGGTAAATCGTCGCTGCTGTCCAAGATCACCAAGACCAGAAGTGAGATTGCTCAGTACGCTTTCACAACTTTGACGTCGGTTCCGGGTGTGTTGGAATATGACGGAGCAGAGATCCAGATTCTGGATTTGCCCGGTATTATCCAGGGAGCTGCGGAAGGTAAAGGCCGTGGCCGGCAGGTTGTTGCAACGGCACGCACGGCTGATTTAGTGTTGATGGTGCTGGATGCCACCAAGCCTGAATCGCAACGACAGATTCTGGAGCGAGAGCTCGAGTCGGTAGGCATTCGTCTCAATAAGGAGAAACCGAATGTTAGTTTCCGCATCAAGCAGACGGGCGGTATCAAGGTGACGTTTGCGCAGCCGCTCAAAAATCTTGATGAAAAGATGATCTATAATATTCTCCGCGATTACCGGATTCTTAGTGCCGACGTGCTTATCCGCGACCCCGAGGTCACTGTTGAGGATTTCATTGATGTGATTAATGAACAGCACCGGTCATACATTCCCTGTCTTTATTGCTACAACAAGATTGACGCCGTTTCCTTGGAAGAGGTGGACAGGCTTGCCCGGCAGCCCAATTCGGTGGTTGTTTCAGTGTCCGAGGAGCTTGGCCTCAAGGATCTTGTGGACCGTATTTGGGGCGACCTGTCGCTTGTGCGGGTGTTTACAAAACCAAAAGGAGCCAAACCGGATCTGGAAGAGCCGGTTGTGTTGCGGCAAAAGCGCTCCACCGTCGAGGATTTCTGCAACACCATCCACCGAGAGTTCAAGACAAAATTCAAGTACTCGATGGTATGGGGAACCAGCGTCAAACACTCGCCACAGAAGTGTGGTTTGGGGCATAAGATCGACGATGAGGATGTCGTTAGTTTATTTACAAAGTAGCTACAAGCCGCTCAGGGCAGTACCCCCGCTCTACAAGCAGGGCTATTTCTTAAAACCTGCCTTCTCCAATAAAGTCTTTGCCTCGTTGACTTTGGTGGCCAAGTACGGCGATCCACCACGATCCGGGTGATTGAGAATCATGATCTTTCTGTGGGTTTCCTTGAGCTTTGCCGGGGTGAGTGTGCTTTCCCGCAGTTGCAGGATCTGCAACGCTTCCTTTTTGGACATCTTGTTCTCAAAGCCGCCCTTGTAGAATCCCTTGGGCCCTGACTTGGAAAATGCAAGTTTCAGAACCCATAACGAGCCCGCGGCGCCAACGCCGCACGCAATAGGATGCTCCTTGACGTAGTCCACTACCGTCGTCATTTGTCAACCTTTTTTTGGCAATGGCCGAGATCCCCGCCCCAGCTTAGCAGTGAAAAGTCAGGGCAAGGGAACCACAGGCGTGAACCCAGAGTCAGAGCTGGTAGAGCTGGGAGCTGAGCCAGAGTGAAAAATCCGCTTAGAAATTTTTTTGGATCAGTCCCAGAATTTTTTCTTTCCTTCTATACCTTTACAAGCATGCGTATCGAAACATGTCATTTTTGCTCGTCGCCGGTTTACCCCGGCCACGGCATCACATTTGTGCGCAATGATGCCAAGGAATTCAAGTTTTGCCGGTCAAAGTGCCACAAAAACTTCAAGCTTAAACGCAATCCCCGGAAACTCAAGTGGACCAAGGCTTTCCGCAAGGCTGCCGGCAAAGAGATGGTTGTCGACTCGACATTGGCCTTCAACCAGCGCCGCCACATCCCTGTGCGGTACAACCGCGAGCTGGTGGGCGAGACTCTGGCTGCCATGAGCCGTATCGAGCAGATCCGCCAACGTCGCGAGCGGGCATTCTACAAGAACCGCATGCGCGGCAACAAGGAGCTGCAGCTGGCTTTGGACCGCAAGTTGGTCGAGTCCAATCCCGAGCTGCTGCGTCGTCGCGACGTCGAGCTGGCTCGCGAGGCCGAAAAGGCAGAGAGACGGGCCGCCCGCGAGGCTGCCAGTGCCTCGGAGGAGGAGATCTCCGAAGACGAGGACATGGAGGTCGACTCCGAGTCCGAGGAGGAGAAGCAAAAGGTGCCGATCTTGGTCAAGCGCAAGCCCAAGCGCAAGATCCAGGTTTAGTTTATTTATCGTATTATATGTGCCATAATTCTAGCCCCGTGCTGGCGATGTCAATCGTTGCATTCCATTCTGTTTTTTTTTTTGTATGTGCAGCTGCCGTCTAAGTTATTTTACCGTCAAGGCAATTTATAGCTCTTTTATCATTGAGCAGCTGACATGCTCGAGGTGAGCCCGAGAATCTTGGCCCATCGGGCTGGCCTGGAAGAGACAATATTAATGTATGCCAAGCTTGGTAGTATCAACTCTACGGCCACAGAGATATCGTTAGGTGATTTGGTCACTACTGACGTGGTTCATTTGCGGATCAGCGAGTATGCGGAGATTGGGGATCTTTCGGATAGCTTGTTTGTCTATATTGAAGGTCAATGGCACCAAGGAGAACCTGGACAGGTCGAAGTACTGAAAATTGAGCCTGTAGAGCAGTTTGGAGCTTTGATGAACCGTGATACCCTTTCGAGACTTACGGAGCGTATCGACTGGGCAGTATCTATAGCTTCCTAGGTATGAACCCAATATTTATTTGTGATTCTTTGTGTATATTGTAAACCGAATCATATGTTATGTTATTCTATTGATGATATTGAGATATATATATGAGATTGCATGGAGATGCTCCTACAAGATATCACGAGGAGACTGGTCAGTGCGGGTGGATGAGGGCGAGGTGGGAATGTCCACGGCATTGGAGCCAAGAAACGAATCCCAAATAAAAGACTGTGACATCTCGTTCATAAAATTAAACACGAGACTATCGGACTCCGCATCCGGGGATATATGCATTCCAGGCGTTGCTGTTGCTGCTACGCCGGGAGTACTTGTAGCACCGGGTGCTTCCTCTATTTTAATGCCATAGTCGTCCCAGGTCGTGCCTCCTCCTAAAGGTTGCGGGATATCAACGTCTATAAACCCTGCCAAATCCTCCTGGTTGAGCGGACTGGTCCCATTGGCAGATCGCATGAGCTTGATGATGGCGCTGCCCAGGATCTTGAGTGACTTGTAGCATGGTGTGGCAGCATCCGTATACTTTTGCAAAGCTTCCATCGATGCCAACGCCCTATCCAAGAGAAGTTGCACATCGGATGCCGATGTGGCTTCTCTCATGTGTTGACTGTGATAAAGACAGTATAAATACGACGTGCTGGCACTAAACAGGTTGTGCACAGCCGCCCAGGTATAATTGAGATGGCCCAAGCTGAAAAGCTCATAGTACTGGTGGATAATTCGCTGGCCAGCATCGGCAACAATCTCCATGTCCTCTTCGTTGGGGCGAGGATTCACAGGCGACACGCCAAATAACAATAGTCTCGCTTGCTGGTAGTTGAGATATAAATACGCCATGTTGAACGAGCAGTTGGTCACACTTTGGCCCTGAGGAATATGCGTGTACCACGAATGCAACTCGTGCACCATCACATTGCGCCATTCGGCTAACGAGCCATACGCCCGAGGCACCTCGGCCTTGTCATAAATAATGTGCTGAATTCTCGCTTGTAGTTTGCGCAGCGAGAATATCGCAATACTCACCCACTTGTAGCTTGGGGTGTCTGCAGGCGTGACTTGTTTTTCAGCATCGGGCATTGATCCCTTTTGAAGTTGCGCATCGTCCAGAGCACAGGGGAACCGCACGCGAACATACTCATCCCCCAGACTTACTGGGCGGCCCAAATAGACGCAAATTTGCCTATCAAGAGCATATGTGCACCAAAAAAGTCGCCGGGCCTTGTCTACAAGTAGCGGGCCGCTTGTATCCTGCCCGAGCGAAACATAAAGCGGACTATTGCGACGCTCTTCATTGTGGATGCCCATCTCCACACACATCCGCATGGCCGTGCCTACAACGTACCAAATTCCAGGCTCGGCCGGACGCATGACAGAGTAGAGACCCAACAAAAGCACGGCCTGTAGTGCTTCAAATCTATCTCGACTGTAAGACGCAATATCATAGTACTTCATGGCTTCGTGGTGGAGCTGCTCAGCGAGTTCGGGGGGATACTGTTGCTGGTGGCCCGCAACAGCCATGGCAAAGACTTGCAAAACAAAGTACAATGCAATCTTCTCTTTACGATGAGGTACCGCCGATTGCGGAGACGAGACCGAGCGAGCGTAAAACGAGTTCGGCGGCGGGGGGCCGGCACTTGTGCGGGTGCCAATTTTGGTTAGAACGGTTGCCAGGTCAACTCCTGGGGAAATTGGGCCGTACAGAGGCTCAAAATACTTGTCGAGAAATTCCTCACGATGCAGAATTGGCATTTGCGGGTTAGCTTGGTTGAAATATGCCGTCAAATACTTTTCTCCAACCGACTTTTCAGGAAGCCGGAATCCTCTATTCGAGCTCTTTGAATACCGGCGAACAGTCGGAGTCAACGCAATTTTGTTGGTAGAGTCATTGGTGTGTGATGCATCGTTGCCCAACTGTTCACGGAATGCAGTGCCTAGGATCCGAGCAAAAGTTAGTCCTGACGATGCCCCCAGAAAAACCGATTCCTGGCTAGTTGGATGCATTGTAATGAGGTCCGCCGATGGCTCACGCGACTGGACCTCCTTTTCGAGATCTTTTTCAAGCTCCTTAACTTTATTTTCCAGTTGTGACAGGTAGTCTCGCGGTACTCCTCGCCCAGAGTAAGGTTCTATAGTCATGCACGGCGAATTAGCCTTTGCGCACGGACGGCATCTGGGGAATCCTTTGTCGCATTTTGTTTTTCGTCTTCGACACCTTTGACAAGCTACCACGGCATCGATATCTGCCTTCATGCCGTGAGAATTTTCGAGGGTGGAATTGTCAAGGGAAAGGTTCACTGCAAACCTTCCTACCCTTATCTCGCATGCCCTTACCCGCGAAAACCCCGAGAAACCCAGGTCAGCGATAAAGCTAGAATCAAAAGAGTCACATTCGGTCCGGAGTGATGGAATAAAGGAAATTCTGATATTGTTGAGGTACCTGAATTTAAAATAAGACTGATGACTATATTGAAATTAGGAAACTGATATGTTTTGTCAATTTGACCGGAGGGTACCTATCTGCAAGGATAAAGGCCTAACCCAGGGTTCAACGGCTATAGTGAAAAATATTGATTTAGCTACGTTAATGGGGTGAAAAATTAGAGCAAATTAGTATTTCTCGGTGTGGGTTATCAAAACTGTAGATAAATTTGCATCTTTCTAACTTTTAGGGATAAAAATAGGTGTAGGTTTTCTTGGCATGTATCAGCGCTAATACTCCTCAAGATATCATCAACAAACTAGCGATGACAGAAAACGCATACTTCTGCAAAGAATTAGAGATACACTTATCTTGGTTTAACTAAAAATTTTTCCAGAAAGGAGTTTGCGAGGCAACAATGGTCAAAAGATTGCCTCGGGCTGGAGGTGGGTTTAGCAGCCATCGGCGAATGCCGAAGCCTTTATCATGTACCCCAGCACCCCTTGGGCCCTTTCTGCGTCTCTTGAGGCAAGGGCGTGGACATCTAAATACCCAGGCCACGTCATGACGTCATTCAGCGCTGGGATGGACCCAAGTCCTCCATGAGGATCGGCGGTTTATGCACGTGACCTAGGACCGGGTTCGCCGATTCCCAGCTTTTCCTTTTCAGCAGCGCGTGGTGAATGTGCTTTAGCTCATCACGGACCGCGTCACGTGAACAATGCTCGCGACAATAATTTACTATACATTGTTTGTATGGTATTTAGTTGTTTTATTGATCAGCGGCATTGGTGTTTATGGTATTTTCAGACGCACGCGGAAAGTCGAGAATCTCGGAACAACGAGAGATGCAGCATCTGCGGAGCCGGTGACTGTTCTGCGCCCGTTGAAGGGCGTCGACCCTCAGCTATACGACTGTCTCAGATCGTCGTTTGTACAAACTTACCCTTTTGAACTTATTTTCTGTGTTGCCGAGCCAGACGACAAAGCAATTCCTATTGTGCAACAGCTTTTGGCCGAGTTTCCCTACGTGGATGCCAAGATTCTTATTGGCAATGAATCCTATGGCCCGAATCCTAAGATCAATAACCTTGCCAAGGGCTACGCGGTCGCCAAGAATGATCTGTTATGGGTTCTAGACTCTAATGTTTGGGTTTCGCCGAACACTCTTGGTCGGGCCGTTGCACGGTTCTCCGAGGATAATGTTTCGTTAGTTCATCATCTCCCTATGGCAGTGGCTCTTGGCGACGGCTACGGGTCGCGGCTCGAGGAAATGTATCTTCTTACTGCACATTCGAAGTTCTATACTGGTATCAATGATGTTGGTGTTGCTCCTTGTGTTTGCGGCAAGTCTAATCTGTATCACCGGTCGGCTCTTGACAAGGCCGTCGGCGCAGCTCCCGGCACCGGCATCCAGAAGTTTGCATTGTACATTTCCGAGGATCAGATGATCGCCGAGGCATTATGGGGTGCTGGTGGTCGGACCCGACTCACTAATGAGCCTGCAATTCAACCATTAGCCGACTCTCCGGCCAAGGCCTATATTGACAGACGCGTCCGATGGCTGCGGGTTCGTAAATACATGGTCATAGCTGCCACGCTTGTCGAGCCCACCACTGAGAGCATTCTATCGGGCCTGATTGGTGCGTTTGCCGGCGGCAATATCTTTTTTGGCGGCTTTTCTTGGCGATGGCTCTTGATCCATTTGTTGGTCTGGTGCGCGGTTGATTATTTCAACTTCAATAACCTGTTGGAGTTCTCGAATATTGCCGGCGACCAGCGGCCATTCTTTACGCTGCGTTACTTTTCTCCTAATCCCCGTGCTGCGGGCAAACCGCGGTCGCTAATCGAGTGGGTGCCCATGTGGGCGTTCCGCGAGCTGTTGGCCCTGCCTATCTGGAGTAAAGCCATGGCTGGCAGCGAGCTTGAATGGCGTAACCGGCCTTTCCGGATCCGTCCTGATCTGATTGCAGAAGAGCTTCCTAGTACCCATTAGCCCTGTTGGAGCCCTTCAACCGCAGACCGACAGGCTCGAGCTGCCCCACGAATCGGAGCATCCCAGCATTGTACATAAAGATAAATATTTTCTATAGATGCATATTAGCGTGTCTACGCAACTAGAAACTAGAAGTCTAGTGGTTGGAAGGGTAAGTGACATCGTCGAGGTTGACGTAGTTCTCCTTGATGTTGCGCACGGCGACAAAGCGGTTCAGCAGGTGCTGCGAACCGGCCTTGTCGTCAGTGCCACTCTTGCGAGCACCGCCAAACCACTGCTGGCCAACAACAGCGCCAGTAGACTTGTCGTTGATGTAGAAGTTACCGGCAGCGTTCTCGAGAGCCTTGCTGGCCTCCTCGATGACGTTACGGTCCTGAGCAAAGATGGAGCCGGTCAGGCCGTACTCGGAGGTCGAGTCGACGATCTCCAGAGTCTTGGCAAAGTCGGCATCGTCGTACACAACAACGCCCAGCAAAGGACCAAAGTACTCGGTGCTGAGCATCTCGTGGTGCGGGTTGGTGGTGGCAAAGATGGTGGGCTCGATGTAGTAGCCGGCAGACTTGTTGTGACCACCGCCGGTCAGCAGCTCAACGTCCTTGTCGCTCTTGTGAGCGTCAATGGCCGACGAGACCTTGTCGAAAGACCGCTCGTGGATCACGGGGCCCAGGAACTTGGTGAAGCCCTCGGCAGTAAGGCTGTTGCCCTGGGTCAGGCTCTTGGTCTCGTTCACAAGCGTCTGCTTGAACTGAGGCCAGATCGACTTGGGCACGTAGGCACGCGAGGTAGCAGAGCACTTCTGGCCCTGGTATTCGAATGCACCGCGCACGGTCGAACGGGCAGCGTGGTCAACGTTGGCACTGTTGTGCACGACGTGGAAGTTCTTGCCGCCAGTCTCGCCAACAATGCGGGGGTACGACTTGTACTTGGGCAGGTTGGCAGCAATCTCCTGGTAAAGTTTCTGAAAGATGGCAGTAGAGCCGGTGAAGTGCAGAGCACCAAAGTCCTTGCTCTCCAAAACAACCTTGGTGACCTCCTCAGGGTTACCAGGAACAAAATTGATAACACCAGCGGGGACACCGGCCTCGGTGAAGATTTCCTGGATCAGGTAGTTGGAAAGAGCAGCATTCTGGCTGGGCTTCCACACAACAGTGTTGCCCACAAGAGCAGGAGCACCCACAAGGTTACCGGCAATGGCGGTGAAGTTGAAGGGAGTCACTGCATAAACAAAGCCCTCAAGAGGACGGTACTCGGCACGGTTCCACACACCGGGAGCAGTGCGCAGAGGTTGCTGAGCATAAAGGTCCTGGGCGTACTTGTTGTTGAAGCGAAGGAAATCAGCCAGCTCGCAAGTAGCATCGATCTCAGCCTGGTAAGCGTTCTTGCCCTGCGAGACCATGGTGGACGCAAGCACATCGTAGCGGTACTGACCCGTGATAAGATCGGCAGCCTTCATGAAAACGGCAGCACGAGCATCCCACGAAAGACCAGCCCATTTCGACTTGGCAATCATCGATGCCTCAATGGCGTCCTCAACATCCTTGCGAGAAGCCTGGCTCACATTGGCAACAACCTTACCATCGTAGGGACCCAGCTGAGGCACGGTGTCCTTGGTGAAGACCTTCTGGCCACCAATGACCAAAGGAATGTCCTTCACTTCCGAGGAGATCCGACCAAGGGCCTCCTGCAGCTTGGCACGATCCTCTGATCCAGGACCAAAGGAGCGGACCGGCTCGTTGAAAACCTCGGGGATTTGAGGAGTAGAGATGGTGCTTGCAAGACGCAAGTTCTTCAAGGAACTCTTGGCCACACGAAGATGAGAAAGCATGCAGATACTAATAGATCAAATGACCGGGGTTGAATATTTATATATATAATAATCAATACGCTATCTTCTATGTAATCACGTTCCGGGTATTGCGAGCCAGTGAATAGTGACTCGGGTAAGGTTCGGCGACTGCGGGGAGAGTTAGACTTGGGACTATATTAGTAATACGCACATCAAGTGTAATGGCAGAGAGAGAAGCCAGGTTCCCAGACGACAATCCCCGATTACCTAAACTCTCTTATCCGCGACAGGGCTCGCAAAAATCGCTCGCAAATTGTTGGCCAGTTTGCTGCGAATCTATTATTAGTCAGCGAGCGCAACCTCCTGCACAGCACGCCATTTCTTTCGGCCGTAGTCAAGGTAACCCCTTGGATGACTACTCATGTTACCCTTTGCGGGGTCTTAAGCTGTAAGCCCTGAGACCTCTCATGCAGGAGCAGGTCCCAAGATGGGGAAGGGGCCCGCAAATGTACTGAAGATTTTTCGACGTGCATACGCTCCACTTATAAGAAACCTCCTATATATAGTATTTATCGATTTTCCAATCTCAAAAAGGCTCAGATGATGCGGCGAGTTTCACGAACACACGCAAATCACCAGCAAGCACGCCTTCATTTCGGCGATGACATTCCCCGCGGCAGATCCGCTGCACCGCCCCACCCCATGCTGCTATATAGTCCGGATGTACTGACTAACATCAGGTCCGAGATCTTCACATGCACTCCAAGGTGAAGAATCTTCCTAGCAAGGAAAACGGGGGAGGAACCGTCGAGGAAACTGTTTCCGTCGACGGTCCTGCCCTCGTGCCTGAGACCCTGATCATGGGCAAGCCGTCGAGCAATTACTCCACCCATCGTCGTCTAAAGCCGAGACACATTCAGCTCATTGGTATTGGTGGAACAATTGGAACTGTATTGTTTGTGCAAATCGGCACTGTACTTCGTAAAGGTGGACCTGGTTCTCTTTTCATCGCCTTTGCCTTTTGGTGTTTACCGATTATTGCGCTCACCAATTCCACGGCTGAGATGGTCACTTACTTCCCTCTGAGCTCGCCGTTTATTCGGCTTTGTGGCAGATGCATTGATGAGGCCGTAGAAGTGATGTCTGGCTGGAATTTCCTCATTTTGGAGATCTTTTTGGTTCCCTTTGAAATCACCGCTTTTACCCTCGTCTTGCACTACTGGACGGGCGACTTCTCGCCTGCTATCTCCATTGTGCCTCAAGTTGCTGTTTATCTGCTGATCAATGTGTTTTGTCCGGTTCAGTTTTATGGCGAGGTTGAGTTTTGGCTTGCGATTTTTAAAGTTATGTTGATCATTGGCTTGATTATCTTCACTTTTATCACTATGGTCGGCGGTAACCCTCAACATGATGCCTTTGGTTTCCGATTCTGGAATAACCCTGGTGCGTTTGCGGAATGGTACTATTCAGGCGATTTGGGCAAGTTTTTGGGCTTTGCTGCTTGCTTGTCTCAAGCAACGTATACTGTTTCTGGCCCTGACTACGTTGCCATGACTGCCGGTGAGGCCATCAACCCTCGCCGGGTGCTTCCTATTGCGTTCAAGGGTGTCATCTACCGTCTAACGATCTTTTTTGCTCTTGGTGCTCTTGCTGTCGGCATCATCTGCCCCTCTGACTCGCCTGAATTGGCTGCTGCTCAGGAATCGGGTGCTGCTGGTGCTGCTGCGTCGCCCTATGTGGTGGGAATGAACCGCATGGGCATCAAGGTGTTGCCGCATATTGTTAATGCAGCTGTTCTGACGGCCATTTTCAGTGCCGGAAATTCGTACTTTTACTGCTCCAGCCGTACGCTCTACGGGATGGCCCTGGCTGGCCATGCGCCGAAGATCTTCAAGTACTGCACCCGCAACGGTGTGCCTATTGCGGCTACAGCAGTTGTGGCATGTGCTGCAATGCTGTCGTTTTTGCAAATGGGCACGAATGCTAACCAGGTCCTTACTTGGATTGTGTCTATTGGTACAGCTGCCCAGCTCATCAACTATGGACTTATGAACTTTACATTCTTGCGATTCTACTATGCTTGCAAAGCTCAGGGATTGGACCGCGATAAGCTGCCCTACAAGGGTCCTTTCCAGCCCTACTGTGCCTATTTTAGCATGATTGCGTGCTGGATCATGGTGTTTTTGGCTGGTTGGGCGGTCTTCCTAAAGGGCAACTGGGCGTGGTCGAGCTTTATCTTCAGCTACGTCATGATTCCTGTGGATATTCTCATTCTGGTATTTTGGAAGGTATTCAAGCGGTCCAAATTCCTGAAGCTCACTGAAATCGACTTGTACGGCGGACTCCAGGAGGTCGAGGAACATGAAGAGTCCCACCAACCCCCTAAACCTCGCAATGCCGTCGAGAAGGTGTTTAGAGTTATTATCGGCGACACATGATTCTACATTGAAGACTATGAGATGACTTGGCCCAGGGGGCAAGTTTGGTTTACTCTTGTTGGCTCGAACGGAGTGCCCTTTGGCATGAAACGAGAATGTTTCAGCTTGGGGGGCCTTTTATAGATTGAATATATTTTAAATTTTTTTTTGTTTGAATCGAGCAGCTATAATGCGCAAACCTATTTCGTGGCATCCGATTTTGATTGTCTATTCGCGTTGCACAGCCCCTTGATACCCGAAAAATGCAGCACGTTCGACCTTTTCGTACCTAGATAAGCTGCCTCGAACAATGGGCCGGCCTGCATGGCACGGATGAGGGGGACGAAGGGTCATGACCCCCAACATGAGGGAATTTTGGTGGGATCTTGGCAAGGGTGTGATGTACATTTTAAGCGAACTTTAACAGAGCGCGTTTGATTCCAAGAAAGACGAGGCCCTGGCTCGGTTTATGGAACGGAAGCGATCGAAGGCATGCATGTCAGTAGTATGGCGCTTACGTTCTTTATGCAAAAGCGCTATGTTTCTGATGCAAACGCACAGACCTAACCCGCAATGTACGTGCTTAGAAACATACAGATGCAGATTGGAAAGGATATTTATATAGTGGGGGACGAATTTTAGAATATTTATAGCGGGGTTGAGGCTCGATTGAGAATTTAATTAGTTTCGGGAATTATTTATGTCTCCAAGACTTCAGGGATTGATAATGCCTGCAATATTAATGCCGCGGCAACAACTTTGTCAAAAGAGGGGCAGAAAATGGGTCTCTCAATGTCTTAGAAATTTTAAAAAAGGGGTTCCGAAACTTAAACGTGCATGAACCCGTGGCAACCACTTGAAAAGCTCCCAGCTGTTCCGAATGGCCAAATATTTATTATTAGAATCCTCAGGCCATTGTTGGTTAGGCAGCCGCACGCGCTAGCTTACATGACGAGGAGGTGCATTGCATTACAGGTCATAGCGTATATAATAAATTCTCGCACCCTTGGATGCTGATATTAGCTGGCCAGGCCTCCCCTTACCTGTTTCACCACACTTGATTTCTCCTGTCACCTGGGCTTTTCAACACTCACAACTGCGGCCCCCACCTGCGATCCAACTCATTTGAAGCCGCTTGAATAAAACGATGACGGCGTCCGTGCTCAAGGCAATGCCTTCTTTTGGTAAGTACTTTTAAACGGCTCTGTGCCCTTCCGCCCCGATGAATGTGGAGCAGGGGGCTAAAAATATAACTGGATCTCGACTAACTTCTCAGCTTTTAACCGTCGTATTGTTAGCACTCTACTGGTTGGAATTATAATAGCCTTGGCGACTCTTTTTATCGTGCCTGCAAGCGAAGGCTTCTTCCGCGGACCTGATGGAAATCCCTTTTTTTCGCGTCCCCCGCCTCCCCATCATCAATCTCCTCCCCCCTCTTCTTCTTCTGGCAGCCAACAGTCAAAGGGTCCGGCCCCCGAGGAGTTCACAAGACCTCATTATGATCACATCCTTCCTCACGACCCCGCATTTGTGGACGCAAGTCGGCGGGGAAGATACGATACTGTGGATGTTTGGAGAGGCGATAATGTGATCCCTGATTCAGACATCCCCGATACCAAAAACCCTACTTTTAGACCTTTCCAGCCGCCGGTTTCAAGCTACTCCCACCCGGCAGAGTACCTGAAACAAACGCTGGTGGCCGACTATCCTGGACCCCAAACCGAAAAGATCTTCTTTATGCTCAAGACCGGTGCCACCGTGATGTGGGACCGGCTTCCCATGCATTTAATGACCACACTCACACGCGTCAAGAATTTCGCTATCTACTCGGACCTCGCCAGCTCAATTGGCGGCTACGAGGTCATTGATATTCTCAAGGATCTACCCGAACATATCATTAACGACCGGCAACTGGAAATGTACCGCACTCTTCGGGACATCCATGAGCAAGGCATGGGCGGCGAGATCAAAGACCTCAAACTCGACAACAAAGGCTGGGATGTGGACAAGTTCAAGAATATCCCAATGTTGGCCCATGCCTACGAGACCAGTCCCGATAGCGAATGGTTTATTTTCATGGATGATGATACTTATATGTTTTGGAACAACATCGAAGTTGCGTTGTCGAAGCTCGACCCCAGCGAGCCCCTGTATTTTGGATCGGCGGCCTACATGGGCGTAACCATCAACGAAGTGCCGGTGCCCAACTTTGCCCATGGCGGATCTGGTGTGATTATCTCCAAGGGAGCCATGGACCGGGTGTTTGGACCGGGAGCCAAACGCACTAAAAAGGAGCTGATCGAGCATTACTCCAACATCACTTTGAGTATCTGCTGCGGTGATATGATGGTCGGATACATGCTATTTGAGGACGCCGATATTCAGATCAATCTCAACGATCCTCGCTGGCCCTGGCAGCGCATGCAGGGCGAGCCCGCATACGCTCTCCGCTGGCGCAAAGATATGTGGTGCGAGCCTGTGCTGTCGTTCCACCACGTCACTGCCCATGAAACTGAATATCTATGGGAGTATGAACGTCTCAAGTTCATGGGGAACTACATTACCCACGGCGATCTCTACCACGATATCATGCAGCCCTATATGGTTGAGGAGCAGACCAACTGGCGGCAATGGGAGTTTGATCTCGACGGCCACCATCATTTTTATCCTGAGGATGAAATCGGCGAGGGTGAAGATAGCTATGCCCCCGTTGAGTCGGCTGCCAACTGCAAGAAGGCTTGTCAGCACGACCAGGACTGTATGTCCTGGTACCATGTCGAAGGCTTTTGCGGCCTACACAAGCGCATGTTCCGTCGCGGCTTGGGCTGCACGCCGGTTCATCATTCATGGCCCGGCAGCACACCGACAACAGGCTGGATGATCGATCGGATCAGAGAATGGCGTCAAGACGCTGAATGCGATGGCCTCAAGGACGATGAGATGTTCTCCGAAGGCTGGTTTGTGCGAGCAAAGGCAGCTGAGAAGGAACAAATTGCCGCCAAAAAAAAGACAGAGGCTGAGGCAGTAGCAGAGGCCCAACCACAGGGTGATGAACATCACCAAGATCATGCAGCGTCATCCGCAGACCAGGCAGAGCCCGAGTCTCACGCCAATCACGAAAGTTAGGCTCTAGTGCGGCCCCTGACCCTAGCTCGCTTCCCACCTTCACACCTACTGAACATGTTAAAGCCAAGGAACCTCTCCCGCCAACGCCTCCGAGCCATTTCCGTCTCATAATGATTACCCCGAGGTTCCTGATCTGGTACGTACTCCGTAATGTAGTTTAATTTATCCTACCCCAACATTTCTCTTCAAATCTGCACTCGCCCTCCTCCCCAACCGCCGGCCTCGTACCTGTCATTCGCGTGGAATAGCATCTGCAAGGTAATGCACGCACAGCGCTTCCGTACCCTACCTTATTTTTAGCCGTAGCAATCGCCCTGTGTTTCACAATTACCAGGAGATTCCAAGTATGCCTTAGTGAGATATTTTTTGGGTTCGTTCCTAAGCTTTAAGTTCACCCCTTAAGTTTAAAATCATGCCATCATCTTCCGTGCTGCCGCCGATGCACTCATTCGGTAAGTTATTGTGAAAACCTTCGAAACAAAGGGGCCCTGGCCGGTCTAATATGATCCACTGCGGCAGAAACTAACCCCCTAGCACTGAATCGACGCATCGTGAGCACGGTAGTGGTAGGATGTATAATTGCATTGGCCACACTCTTGATTGTACCCATAGGCGAAGTCTTTGCTCGAGGTCCACATGGTGAATCACCGTTTGCACACCGCGGCCATCGCGCTCACGGCGGACCGCCATTTCATGACCATCGAAAGAGTGGACCCTCTCCTGACGAATTCCTGAGACCTTACAATGAACGGCCACCTCCTCGTGGAAACATGCCTCCACCCCATGCCACCAGAGTCGGTGACCATAGCCGTGCTGGCCGTTATGGAAACAATGACAATTGGAAGTACGAGTTGGAACCCCCAGAGATCGACGGCTTGCAACCACCAACTTTCCGGCCCTTCCAACCTCCGGTTTCCAGCTTTGCACAAACCAGCGACTACCTTAAACAAACCCTGGTTGCGGACTATGCTGGGCCCGTCACGGAGAAGGTCTTTTTCATGCTCAAAACCGGTGCTACTGTGATGTGGGAACGGCTCCCTATGCATGTGGCCACTACACTTACCCGCGTCAAAAACTTTGCTATTTATTCGGACTTGGCGAGCTCGATTAGCGGCTATGAAGTCATTGACATTCTCAAGGATCTGCCACAGTCAGTAATGGAGCATGAACAGCTCGATATGTACCGCAGTCTTCGTGAACTTCATGGGCAGGGTCTTGGAGGTGAGGTCTCTGATCTGGACTTTGACAATAAAGGCTGGGATCTCGACAAGTTCAAGAACATCCCTATGCTTGTCCACGCCTATGAGACGAGCCCGGAAAGTGAATGGTTCATTTTCATGGACGATGACACCTACCTCGTCTGGAACAACCTTGAAATTGCCTTAGCGGCTATGGACCCTCGCAAGCCATTGTATCTGGGATCTCTTGCCTACATGGAAATGAAAGTCAACGGTGGAGTTGTCCACAACTTTGCCCACGGTGGCTCCGGCGTCATCATTTCTAAAGGAGCCATGGACCTTCTATTTGGACCCCGGGCCAAGCGTACGGGCCAAGAACTCATCAACTACTACTCAAATATCACATTGGAACATTGCTGTGGCGACATGATGGTCGCGTACATGCTGTTTGAGGAGATCGGGCTTGAGATTAGCTCCGGCGACCCTCGCTGGCCATGGCGACGTATGCAGGGTGAACCCACGAATGCTGTCCGCTGGCGCAAGGATATGTGGTGCGAGCCTCTACTTTCGTTTCACCACGCTTCTGCCCGAGAGCTGGAGCACTTGTGGGAGTACGAACGTCTAAAACAGAAAGGCACGTATATTACCCACCACGACCTCTACCACGACTGGATGCAGCCATACATTGTGGAGGAGCGGCCGTTTTGGTTGCTGTGGGAATTCGATTATGATGGCCATCATCAGTTTGAACCCGATGATCTGATTGTAGAGGATAACAACAGCACCTTTTCGCCAGTTGAATCACCTGGAAACTGCCGCAGAGCGTGCCAGAAAGATGACCTGTGCATGGCGTGGTATCACGTTGATACCTTCTGTGGTCTACACAGGCGATTGTTCCGCCCTGGCGTTCCGTCTACACCTTTGCATGTCAATTGGCCCGGCAGTACTCCGACCACAGGCTGGATGGTCGATCGCATCCGGAACTGGCGCAAGAAGGCTAAATGTGATGGTTTAAAGGACGACGAGCAGTTTTC
Source organism: Wickerhamiella spandovensis (assembly GCA_022577695.1). Taxonomy (NCBI): domain Eukaryota; kingdom Fungi; phylum Ascomycota; class Dipodascomycetes; order Dipodascales; family Trichomonascaceae; genus Wickerhamiella; species Wickerhamiella spandovensis. The sequence goes on along the minus strand of JAKIRT010000020.1, from coordinate 58,329 downwards.
AGAGGGATGGTTTGTGCGAGCAGAAGAATCCACAAAAGCGAAAACTGCATCCCGCCAAAACGTCTGAATCTTTGTCTTTCTCAGATCAACAAACCTCACCGATATTATGCATCTCACCTGCAGCGCCCGCTAAATAAGCCCTGCCCAATGCTCATCGTGCCAAGCACGCGTCGCACACTAGGCTATTTGGCCAGGTGTGAGAATGCCCCTACCCTGAACTTTCGTCACCCCCCCACTGAACCAACCCGAGTGCCAAGACACTGTTCTCCCCACCACGCGAGTAACGAATAATAATATGGCTTTTGGAGCTGCAAGTTACTGATGGCTTAGATATTTGTACCTCAAAATGTAGCTTCATGTATCTACACCTCTTCTTATTAGTCTTGAGTCCTGGTGCCTTCCTCCTTCTCAACACACGTAACCTTGCCTAGACTCTGCACGGCTACTGCATGCATATGCGGTCCGTACCCTGAGCTATTTATGAAAAGGCGAGACCCTTGACGTGTTTCAGAACTGTGGGGATAGCGCACAGGTCTCGGTGAGGTATTTTGTTATTTTTACATCTATGGCCTGTTTTTATACCTCGTGATTCCTAGCGTTTAAATAATGGCTTTTACCACCTTCGAGTCCATGCCCTTTTTAGGTAAGTTCTTGTTGACCTTCTGCATGCCCCCCATTGGGTAGAAGAAATATGGACCAGACCAATACTGACTCCTCAGCTCTGAACCGCCGCATTGTCACTACTGTATTAATAGGAATTCTAGTAGCCTTGTCTACATTGTTTATTGTGCCGATAAGTGAAAGATTTCATGGGGGCCCTTGGAGGGCTCATCACTTTCGGCCAGGACCCCCACCCGATGTACACCAGGCTCCTGGAAGAGGTCCCACACCTGGCGAGTTTCTAAGACATCACAATGAACCTATTCCCCCACAAAACTCGTATGTTGGTGATTATAGCCGGTGGGGTCACCACGGAAATGCAGAGGCATGGAGGAGCCACCATCCTCAAGCTGCCGATTTGGACAGACCTGACGCGATCCCCCCTCTGAAATTCCGACCATTTCAACCACCAGTCTCGAGTTATCACGAGCCTAGTGAATATCTTAAACAGACTCTTGTCGCTGATTATGCCGGTCCTTTGAGTGAACGCGTATTTTTCATGTTAAAAACAGGAGCTACAGTCATGTGGGAACGGCTTCCTCTGCACATTGCAACTACTCTCACCCGAGTAAAGAATTTCGCTTTCTATTCGGACTTGGCCAGTTCCATCAATGGATATGAAGTCATTGATATTCTCAAGGATATGCCAGAACATGTGCTTGAAAGTAGCCAACTCGAAATGTACCGTATTCTCCGTGATTTCCATGAACAAGGTCTAGGCGGAGAGGTCCATGATCTCGACTTCAATAATAAGGGATGGGAGCTGGATAAGTTCAAGAACGTTCCCATGTTGGCCCATGCCTATGAAACAAGTCCCGAGAGTGAGTGGTTCATCTTCATTGATGATGATTCGTATCTGTTCTGGAACAATGTTGAGCTGGCATTGTCCAACATGAACCATTCAGAGCCCCATTATTTAGGCTCCTTGGCATATATGGGCGCTAATCTCAAAGGTGAAGAGGTTAGAGACTTTGGGCATGGCGGCTCTGGCGTGATCATATCAAAAGGTGCTATGGATCTTGTTTTCGGGCCTGGTGCTCAGCGTACCAAACAAGATCTCATTAATTATTACTCGGACATGACACTGAGTTATTGTTGTGGCGATATGATGGTGGCTGTAATGTTATTTGAAGAAGCCGGGATCCGCATTAGCGCTCATGATCCCCACTGGCCATGGAGACGTTTACAGGGCGAGCCCAGTAATGCCATCCGCTGGCGTAAGGACATGTGGTGCGAGCCACTTCTTTCATTTCACCACGCTGGTGGTCGGGAAATCGAGCACTTGTGGGAGTACGAACGCATGAAAGAGAAGGACAAGTACATCACGCATGCAGATCTGTACCATGACTGGATGCAGCCGTATATTGTTGAGGAGCGGCCGTTTTGGATGTTATGGGAATTTGATATTGACGGGCACCACCACTTCTCTCCTGAGGATACCATTGAGGATGGAAACGTCACCTATGTTCCTGTGGAGTCTGCCCAAAACTGTAAAAAGGCATGCCAGCATGATGAGAACTGTCTGGCATGGTACCACGTTGAGGGCTTTTGTGGTCTCCATAAATACCTATTTCGCCCGGGCGTGCCCAGTACACCGTTGCACCACAACTGGCCGGGAACCACCCCGACAACTGGATGGATGATCGACCGGATTAGGGTTTGGCGGAGTGAAGCTTCATGTGATGAGCTCAGAGATGACGACCTGTTCCCTGAGGGCTGGTACGTTCGGGCCAAGGAGGCCGAAAAAGAACGACTTTCCGCGAAGATAGGTAACCCTGATGGCCCCAACAAGGGTTCTCAATAGCGTCTTTATTGTTTCAGCCAAATAATACCTCTCTACGCCAAGACCAAGGGTCTAGGTGCTTCTCCGTGACCATAAATGTTCGACTGAAGAACAGACGGTGTTGAGAGAATATCCTTTGTACAAACTGTACACAACATCTGTTCAAGAGCCTAGTGAGGCCACTTTCTAACTTAGCCTAATTCTGCCCATCGGATACGAAACAGCTTCGGCGTGCGGTTCTGCATGCATCATACCTCCAACGCAATGCCATGCACGCGGTTCCCTACCCAGAGGTATTTTGGCCGCGTTTGGATACCTGCCGCACGATCAAGCATAGAGGCTCTCGCGAACTACTGCCCTCGCCTTTGAATGAATATAGAACTAAATATCTTTTGAATGATCTACTTTTATTTTCTTGTCACCGCTTTCTTCGTGTCGTGAAGTGCGCTAATTTTTTTTGTGTCCGCTCGTGAGTTAAAAATAGATTTTCCTCTAGTAATTACCGCTGTAAGCACAGGCCCCGAGCTCTAACGTCGATCTCATACATGCTTATCATGTGAGGTTTCACTACTACTCCTATTATATTCCTACGAGAATATCGCTCGTTCCTGATCTAAAGGTTACAGATAGTTTGGCGCTATGGGTTTCTCTTAGGAAAAATAGTTACTTTAACGACAGAGATAGGGTAGTGGTGATCAACCTTTGATCGGCGTTGCCTTGCCCTATGCTTAAGGGACTAGACCAACCAGTTTCCCCTTCAACTTAGATCTAGAACACTAGTTTAACGGTCTCGTAGCTATCGATAATGCGTCCCGACATCGGTATAACTAAATAATTACTTTGTTTCTTAATTGGTTATCCTGGAAGTCGCCATTTTCGAAACCGCCAAGATTCAGGGGATATATGCACATGCAGCTGCAACGGGCTTCGATTAGGTATTCCGTTCGCGTTATATTCTACCAGTGAGGTAGTCAGAGTAGCCGAGCTAACCGCACTGAAGCTAGTAGCCATGGGTTATCATGGTAAGTACTCCACAAACCTCTGTGGATCAAACCCCATTGTTGCAAGCTAACTTCTCAGCTATAAACCGCAGATCCAAAACTGCCTTCGCTATAGGGGTCTCGCTTCTCTTGTTGATAACTATCCTAGTAGTACATTCACGCACATGGCCACATGGGCCGGGATATATTCAACCACCAGCAGAGCATGCACCACCGTTTCCAGAGCACGGTCCCAAGCCACCACTCCCACAAGATCCGGACCAATTTGGTCCTTCACCAGACGAATTCTTGGCACCGCGTTATGAGAGGTTCACCCCGCAGAAGCTGTCCTTCGTCGGTCAGAATCAGAGAGGGCGCTACGATACTGTTGATGTATGGAGAGGAGACAACGTTATTCCTGACTCTGACCTGCCCAATGTGAAGCGACCCAATTTCCGGCCCTTCCAGCCACCAGTATCAAGCTATTCCAGTGCTGGCGAATATCTTAAACAGACTTTGGTGGCAGACTACGCCGGTCCACTGACAGAGAAGGTATTTTTCATGCTCAAGACCGGTGCAACCGTAATGTGGGAAAGAATGCCCTTGCATCTTGCTACTACACTCACGCGAGTCAAGAACTTCGCTCTGTATTCGGATTTAGCTAGCTCAATTGCCGGCTATGAAGTTATTGATATTCTCAAGAATATGCCCCAGCATGTGCTTGAGCATGAACAACTTGAAATGTATCGTATTCTCAATGGTTTCCATGAGCAAGGTTTAGGTGGCGAAGTTGGTGATCTTAACCTGGAGAACAAGGGATGGGACCTCGACAAGTTCAAGAATATCCCCATGCTGGTGCATGCCTACGAAACTAGTCCCGAAAGTGAATGGTTTATCTTTATGGACGACGACTCATACTTGTTCTGGAGCAATATCGAAATTGCCTTATCTGAATTGGATTACAAGGAGCCACTCTATTTGGGTTCTTATGCACCGTTAGGCTTAACCATTAATGATGAACTAGTTGAAGGGTTTGGCCACGGCGGGTCCGGTGTGATTATTTCCAAGGGTGCTATGGATCTTGTATTTGGTCCTGGTGCAAACCGTACCCACCAGGAGATTATCGACTACTACTCTGACATGACATTATACCATTGCTGTGGCGATATGGTTGTGGCATTCATGCTGGTGGAGGAAGCAGGAGTACGACTTAGTATCGATGATCCACGTTGGCCATGGAGGCGCATCCAGGGCGAGGCTACTTATAATGTCCGTTGGCGTAAAGAAATGTGGTGTGAACCATTACTCTCATTTCATCATGTATCACCTCATGAGATTGAGTATTTATGGGAGTACGAACGTCTAAAATACAAAGGAAACTATATCCTTTCCGCGGACCTGTATCATGACTGGGTACAGCCGTATATTGTCGAAGAGAAGTCCAACTGGAGGTTATGGGAATTCGACAGAGATGAGCACAGGCAGTTTGAACCCGAAGAAGAAATGGAAGATGAAAATGGCACTTATGTGCCTACGGAGTCTGTGGCTAACTGCAAGAGGGCCTGTCATGGCGATAAAGATTGTATGGCATGGTCCCATGCCGACGAATTTTGTGGCCTCCAAAGAACACTATTTCGCCGCGGACTTGGGTGCACTCCGATGCACCATAGTTGGCCTGGCTCTACTCCTACTTCAGGCTGGATGATTGATAGGATTCGACAATGGCGCGGAGCAGCCACATGCGATCTTCTCGAGGACGACGCTGAGTACTCCGAAGGCTGGTTTCTCCGAGCCAAGAAGCGAGAGAGAGCGGCAACATATGAAAGCTCGGAGGGGACTAAACCAGGTGAATGATAGCCTCTTGTACCATATAACCCCGGGCCGTCAAACTTAATATATTGCCAGAATTAGGCAGCTTTGAGCCCAGCTCGGCATCACATCTGGACGAGACCACCGTTGTTATATCAATGAACTAAGAAACTGAAGTAAATAGTTACGTCTGCTATATTTTAAGGAATTTTCTCACCTTTGCGTCAGTCTATGATTCTGATGCGCGGGGGTTGCCAAGCCAACGAGTGCCAGATCAGATGCATACCCAAGATCATGTAATACCGTGGATGCGTCAATTTTCTCGTGCATATATGCGGGCAATAGATAAGGTCTAGAGCGTACTGCCCTTTCTAGTTTGGCTTCACTACTCACTTTTATCTATAGGTTTGTAAGTCATTTGTGCCTCTTTGGTATCAACTGATAAACTTGGTGCTTTGGCAATGATTTCCGCTATTCTCTGGCTCGCTTACCGGAGAAAATGAAACAAGCGTATGCAGGATATGCGGCCGGGGCATGCACCTCATTGGCGGTCTGGAATTCGGCAGGCACTCGAGGAATTGGGATCGCTGAACCTACGCTCAGGACTCTTGTAGTCATGCCGTGTTTCGGTAAGTATTTTTAACTTCCGCTCTGCAAATCCAATTTCATACTAACCAATTAGGATCAAATCCGCGCACAATCGCCACATTCGTGGTTGGCATATTAATAGCCTTGACTACTCTGCTAATAGTACCTTCACGCGCATGGTCTTTTGGTGAACCATATAAGACCCCGCATTTCAACCATCCTCCTCCGTTTCAAGAGCATGGGCCAGAATCGCCATCGCAGAGCCTCAAACCGTCTTCCACGGACCATGGGCCGGAATTCCCAGGTAACGAGTATAACCCAGCATCACCACGTCGCCATCATGATGGAGAAGGCAACACATACGATCATGAGGATACCGTACCTGAACCAGGGTCGTTTGGAAATGGCCCAGATACGCTAGGGCCTGGGCCGGACGAGTTTCTCCGGCCACACTTTGAACATACCCCCTCACAAGGCCGGTCCTACGTTGGGCAGAGCCAAAGGGGACGATACGATAGCGTTGATGTATGGAGGGGTGATACTGTGATTCCAGACTCCGAAATACCGGATGTGAAGCGTTCAAGCTTTCGGCCATTTCAACCAGCAGTTTCAAGCTATCTGAATACTGGTGAATACCTAAAACAGACACTGGTCGCGGACTATGCTGGTCCATTAACAGAAAAGGTGTTTTTCATGCTCAAGACAGGTGCCACAGTGATGTGGGAACGGATGCCAATGCATATGGCCACGACTCTAACGAGAGTGAAGAACTTTGCTATTTATTCAGATATGGCCAGCTCGGTTGCTGGATACGAGGTGATTGATATTCTTAAGGACATGCCACAGCGTGTTATTGACCATGATCAGCTGGAAATGTACCGTATTTTGCGCAATTTCCACGAGCAAGGGCTAGGTGGAGAAGTACGAGACCTTAAGCTCGACAACAAGGGATGGAACCTGGACAAGTTCAAAAATATTCCAATGATGGCACACGCGTATGAGACTAGTCCCGAAAGTGAATGGTTTGTATTCATGGATGACGACTCATATATGTTCTGGGGCAACATTGAAATTGCGTTGTCGAAGCTTGACTATCGGGAGCCATACTATCTAGGGAATGCTGCAACTTTCGGGTTCACCTTACATGGCGAGAAGGTGCCCTACTTTGCACATGGGGGGTCGGGCGTGATCATTTCCAAAGGCGCAATGGACCTTGTGTTTGGTCCCAGCGCCAAGCACACTCACCAGGAGATCATTGACATATATTCGGACATGGCATTGAAGCATTGCTGCGGTGATATGATGGTGGCATACATGCTCTTTGAAGAAGCTATGGTGGCTATGAATACCACTGTACCTGAATGGCCGTGGATGCGGCGGCTTCAGGGCGAGCCAGCGTTCTCTGTCCGTTGGCGCGAAGACATGTGGTGCGAGCCTTTGATGTCCTTTCACCATCTTTCACCTCATGAACTGGAATATTTATGGGAGTATGAACGTCTGAAGCAAAAAGGCAGCTATATTTTACATGCAGATCTTTACCACGACTGGCTACAGCCATACATTGTTGAAGAAAAGGCCAATTGGCTGCTATGGGAGGTTGATGACGACAATCAAAACGATAACCAAACCATCTTTAGGCAAGAGGATGTTTACGAGCATGGAACTGAGACGTATATTCCGACCGAATCCGCTTCAAACTGCAAAAAAGCATGTCTGCACCATGACAACTGCATGGCTTGGCACCATCGCACGGATATCTGTATTGTGCAGAACGGCCTTTTCCGAAGGGGATTGGGTACTTCGCCACTTCACAAGAATTGGCCGGGTTCAGTTCCTACTTCTGGATGGATGATAGATCGAATCCGAAGATGGCGGGGTGGGGCGACGTGTGACGCCCTAACAGACGATAATGAGTTCCCCGAAGGTTGGTTTATACGGGCCAAGGAACTGGAGAAGCAAGCACAACCTCGCAACTGAGTGCATTTGTAGCGCTCTATAATATACCCTCACTTGTAATGCTGATATGTCTGTTTTACGATGCATGCATATCTGTGCCGACTATGCGCGCACAGACTGCATGTGGTGAGCCTCACATATGCATATGGCTCTCAGCATGTGCTGTTGTTCTCTAACTCTGTGTTTTTCATGAATAGTATGAGAAGACTTTTATCTTTGTCCAGACCTATCACATAGCAATAGATAACTTGGCTAACCGGATAGAGCCGCTACTCACTCACTCTGGCAGCACTCTAATCTCGGTATGAATATTAAACTGAGACTAACTTAAGACTGGCTCGACGCTAGCCGCGTCTAGAATTGAGGATTGGTTGGAATTACTGAACAAGCTTGAGAATCATCGCAACAGGCTGGCACAACCTTCAAAGCTAGAAACCCTTGGCTTTTAAAGGACGAAGAGATATACCTGCGCCAGAGCAGTCCAAGCAAGATGCCCTAGCAGAAGTACAGAATTAAGTCAATTAGTTACAATCTAATCTAAGCAGTGATGGAGTCCCACTTTTCAAGAATATCCTTGATTTGAGGGCTCTTTGTGAGCGCATAAACCTCCTCAAAGTACTCCTTGGTGACCTCGAACGGCTTGGCCGTGAGATTGGGGATGTACTTGCCGACCAGGCTTGCTGGCTTGACGGCATTCTTGGCCACCCGCTTGGCCAAGAACAGTTTGAAGGGGTTGACGCCCGAGCGAAGGTAGGACGAGTGGAAAGGCACGGAAATGCCCGGCAAAGGAATGACGGCGAAACCACGCTCCAACTCAATGGGCTGCGGCTTGGCGACCGACTTGGCGGCCACCTCGTCGATGATCTCCTTGAGGTGCTCCTTGACCTCGTCCACGGACATCATCTCCTGCAGCTTGACGATGTTAATCTTCTGCAGCTTGATGACGTTAAGAACGTTGGTGAGCGTGTCCAGCGCGCGCAGATCACCGGCAGCAACATACTGCTGGTTGGCGACGTTGAAGTTGACAATCTCCACGAGCCACTTGGTGACGCGGCCCACCTCGGTGACCACCAGACGCAGCGCGGCGTCGCTGAAGGTCGGCGACACGCGGCTGGGGTTCACGGCAACCATACCGTAGTTGGAGCGACCCTGGTTATCGCGAGGCACGGCAACCTGCATGGTCATACCGCGGTAGAACACGACATCCACCAAACTCTCGACCGGCATGACCTCAGCCATGGAGGCCAGGGCCGAGTACTCGCCAAGCGAGTGACCGGCGAAGATCGAGTTGGAATCGACCAGACCCTTGGACTTCATGTCCTCGAAGGACGCCTTCTCCATCAGAGTCAGGGCGGGCTGCGTGAACTGCGTCATGGCCAGCACACCGTTGGGCGACCGGAACGTGTAGTGGTCGGTGGTCTCGTCGATGGTCTTGAAGATACGCTCGCGTTTCAGCTCGTTGGTCTCCTCGTCCACAGTCTCGAAAGTCATGGCAATGTAGTTTTCGCGGATCCGCTTGCCCTGCTCGCCACCAAAGTGGACGGTCAGCTCCTTGGGGTTCTCGCGAACAATCTGCAGAATGGAAATACCATAGGTATTCACAAAATGACGGTCGGCACGATCCCACACCTCGCGAGCAACGTCGCTGGAGGCATACAGATCCATACCCATACCTTGCTCCTGCGAGCCCTGGCCCGTAAACAGGTAGGCGGTAGTGGGCTGGTCGACCTCGGCCTCGCCAATCAGCACAGGCTCGCCGGTCTCGCGCTTGATGGTCTGGACTTTGATGATCTTGCGGCCATTGATCATGCCCACGTGCTCGAGACGGGTCTCGAGAACGTCGTTGGGCAGAACCATGCCCACAAACTGGCACGAGAACGCGCGGAACCGCTGGATGACGGTCTCGGCGGCCCACACCTCGACCTGCGCGCGAACGCTGGCCGAAGAGAACATGCCGTGCGTGATGGTGCCGGGCAAGCCAACGTAGTTGGCGAAAATGCGTGACACATGGATCGGGTTGTAATCGCCCGAAACAACAGCGTAGAGCTCGTTCGAGGCAGGGGCCCGCGACACCAGAGGTTCAGGAGTCAGAGGGATAGGCTTGTCAAAGGCCACAGGCTGCTCGATGGGCTTACCCATGCGCTGCAGGTAGTCAATGACGGGGTTGCCGTAAAGCTCGCCAGCTTCGTAGACCACATCGGCGACCTTGACGACCTCCTTGGTAGGAAGAACGTGCACGATCTCACCCTCAGTCTTGACAACCGCGTAGCGGTCGGCAGTCTTGTAGTGCATAGTGGACGTGCAGCGAACAGTCAGAGTCTTGCCAACAAGCTCCTCGTCGCTGACGGGGTGGAACCACTCCTTGGAGCGCAGAATAGCGACATCCTTGGGGGTGGCCAGCGTCAGCTGCACAGGCGTCTCGTCCTGCACGCGGAAGCAGTTGTTGTAGTCAGTGAAGACACCGCGGTACAGGAACTGCGAGGTGACCTCCATGACGGGCTTGCCGTCGCGCGAGAGAGTGCCCAGCACCTCGATCACCTTGCCCGAGGGGCCGTTGATGACCGAGTTGATGCGAGCAGTCGAGGTGATGGCGTCGCCCTCGGCCAGCGGCGAGGCGCCGGGAAGCATCTTGAAGCCGTTGGACAGGTGCACCAGACGCAGCAAGTCACCGTCAATGACCTTGGGGAAGATGGCCTTAATGATGGACTTCCAGCCAAGCACAATGGCGAAATCCATAGGCGCATACAGCTTCTTGCCAGGCAAGTCGGTGTAAGCCTCGGAGCGGTTGTTGACGGCGTGCACAAAGTCCTTGATGGCCTTGCGCTCAACCACAACCGCACCCTCGCTCCAGGGAGCCATGATGTCGTCCATGGACGGCACGCTGGACTTGCTGCCAAACCACAGGCGCCAGTAGAAGTCTTTGATGCGCTCGTTGCGGCCCTCGGTGATCTCGTAGATGGGCGCGTAGCCCGTGGTGGGGTCGTAGCGGAACAGCAGCTCCAGATCAGCAGGCACGCCGTCGCAAGTGCGATGCTCGCGCAGATGCATGTGCACCAAACCGTTCTTGAGGAACAGCTTGGCGGTCTGGCGGTAGTGGCCGCGCAGATACTCGTGCACGGCAATCACGGTCTTTTCCGGATCGGCGGCATGCTCGACAGTGACCTTCAGGCCCGGAGCAGGCTTGAAGATGTTGCGAACAGCGTTGTTGACGTGCTGGTGGTTCTGCACAATGCGGCGCGACGACAGCAAAGCGTAGCGCCAGCCGTAGTTGCTGCCAGCCAGCGCGGCGTACCACGCGTCCTCGGCAGGCAGCTCGCTATGAGGCTCGATCTTGAAGGTTTCAGTGCCCTGGCTCTCGGTGATGAGCACGGCCGAGGGGTTGTACTCGAGCTCGCTGCTCTCCACAGGAGCAGGCATGCCAAAGATCTCGACCTTGGGGATGGTAGCGCGCGACGCACCCTCGGTGGCCTTGAGCAGGCGCTCAATGTGGCCCTCGTGCACGCCGTCAAGAATGCTCTTGATGGGCTCGTCCACCTTGCTGGCAAACGCAACCGCAACAGGACCACTCAGGATACAGGTGCGGCCCACGTCCTTGCCGGAGACGGCGGCCAGGTCCTCGGACTGCCACAGCGAGTCCTTCTTGAAGTAGTACTCAAAGTTGTCGTCGAGAGCAGGGATGAAGGGAACGGGCTTCTTGAAGCGGTCCATACACAGCAGCAAAAAGTAGTCCTTGTCCTGGGCCTGAATGATCTGGGTCTTGGCCTCGGGGTACTCGGTAAACAGCAGCTCCAAGAACGAGAGAGGATCATCGAGCTGCGAATACGACTGCAGCACCGACAAGCGGTTGGCGGACGAGGTGAAACGCTCCTCCACACGGCTCATGAACTTGCCGGTCATGTTGCGCAGCGACACGTCGATCCAGCGCTTCTCGTCGGCAACATACTGCAGCTCGACCAGACGCTGGGCGATCTCGGCGTACGTCATGTCCTCGAGGTCGGCGATCTCACCCGAGGCCTTGCGGCCAAACCACGGCTTCTGGAAGTCGGCATCCAAGCGAGGAATCAGCTCGTCCTTCATGCTGGCCAAAGCAGCCAGCCGCTTGGGGCCACGCGGCACCGAGAAGATCTTGTTGTCAAGCTCCTTCCACAGCATCACACCGCGAGTGGCCAGCTTGTGGATAGGCTCGCCCATCTCGGAGAGCACAGTCACAACACCACCAGTGGGCTTGGCGTAAGTGCCCTCCCACTTGCTGTCCGGCACACCAGGAGAGTCGACCATGGCCTGCTTGGCAGCAGGCGAAGTGTGGAACTCTTTGGCAACCATCACACGCGTACCCATCAGCACACCATCAAACGGCATATGGGGGTAGTGGAAGCGAGTGGACCACTCACCAGTCAGGTAGGGGAACGAGCCCTCGGCATCACCGAACCCGGAACCGGCAACGAGAATGATGTTGGGCTGCTTGCGCAGCTGGCTGTAGGTGGCCAGAACAGGCTGGTGGAAGTCCTCAAACGAGTGATGGCCACCACCACGACCACCGGTCCACTGCACAATGACAGGAAAGTCCGGGTTGGCGGCGGCAATCTGCGCGCACTGGCGAATGGACTCGACGGTACCAGGCTTGAACGAGATGTGCTTCAGACCAAGTGTCTGGATGTACTCGTTGGCAACCTCCACGGAAGGAACACCGGCACCAATGGTCAGACCCTCGATGGGGAAACCAGCCTCGCGCAGGCGCTTGACCAGAGGAATGCACCACTGCAGCATCAGAGGGTTGACGTACAGCACGTTCAACGTGATACCGACGCCGGGCTTGGTCAGGCTCTGGATCTTCTCCAGCGCGGTGGTGAGCATATCGGGCGAAAAGTAGCCACCGCCAGCCAGCTCGATGTGGTAGCCGGCATTCAGAGTAGCGGCAACAACCTCGGGGCTCACTGTCGACGGAGTCATACCGGGCACCATCACCGGGGGACGACCCAGCAGCTCGGAGAACTTTGTGTGTACAAAGACCTCGCCGTTGGTGGTCTGAACGAGACGCGGCGAGAACTGACGGCGCCAGTTCATGGCGTACACGAGCGACGACGTCGAGCGATTGAAGATCTCCTGCTTGTAGCCCAGCTCATCGCTGGCAGGGCGGCCGTCCAGCACACCGGCAACAATCACGCGCACGCCAGTGCCGTCCTTGTTGCGGTGCGTGAGCAGAGCCAGGCCGGTGGCGCCGCCGGGACCAAAGTCAAGAATGTGCGTCGTGTCGGGGAACACGGTCGCGGTCTCCCACATGACGGGCAGCTCGGTGATGAGCTTGACCATGCGCTCGGTGATGTCGCTGGACTCGCGCAGATCCTTGCCGTCAAAGGTGTCGTAGACAGGAATGCCGAGCTTCTTGGCATCAAACTCGGCCTTGGACGCCTTGATATCGGCAACAATCTGCTCGGTGGCATTCTTCAGCAAAGGGCAGTGGAACGGCGCGGTAATGGGCAAAAAGCGGTTGGTGAACTTGAGCTTGCGCTGCGAGTAGGGCGTCCGGCCCACGTTGGCGTCGCCAGCAGCCTTGTCGGCCCGCATCGAGCGGTTCAGACCATACAGTGACATAGGCGGGCCAGACAGCACATAGGAGCGGGGGCCGTTGACCAGAGAAATCTGGATGTGCTTGTCCTCGGGCAGGTATGTGTTTGTGAGGTCAATGTGCTTCTGCAGCTGCTCGCGGGTCAGGTTGGACACCGACAGCATGGGCGAGGGCGAGCCCTCGTTGTTGTCGATGCTGTCCTGCAGAGCCGAGGGCAATAAAGTAGTGTTGGGGAACGCGGTCTGGCAGCGCAGACCAATGAAGAACAGCGACGACAGAGCCTTGAGCGAGCTGGTCTCAAACTCGTCCCACGAGCTGGCCGCGGCAATGGCAATCGCAGTCACAATGCCCTGCGAATGGCCGGTCGAGCCGCTCAGATACTCGCGGAACTCACCAGGAGAAACACCGAGAATCTGGCACGTCACAGAGTAGTGGCACAGCTGAATAACACCAATCACAGGCACACTCACGGGGGCACTGATCAGGTAGTCGGTATCGGGCCGCTTCTGCTCGTCGCTGAGCCAGGTCAACAGATCAAGACCTTCAGTGTAGACCTTCTTGGCGTCCTCGTGAGTAGTGGCCATCTTGTTGAGCAAGTGCGACGCCTTCGACAGTAGCGGGGCAATCAGACTGCCATAGGTGTCGTACAGGCCCTGCAACTCGTTGAAGTACTCCTCGGAGTTGCCCTGACCGCCAAAGATGGCAGCAATGCGGGCATTGCCATCCTCCACGGCACGCAAAAGCGCAGAAGCGTGCGCACGCATGGGCCGACGCGACGCCTGGCGGGCCTTCAAGTAGGCACGCACAATCGACTCGGGCTCCTCGCTGTCGAGCGAGGCGGCCAGCGAATGCACATCATTGCCCTGGAGAAAGCGGGTCTCAAACTCTGTGAGAATGATGGGCAGAACGTCATCATACGGACCGGGCTCGCTGTCGACAACATCGCCAATAAAGCCAAGGAAATCGCCAACAAGCTCGGCAGGATCGGTAAGGGGCAGGTCCTCCAGCCGCTGGGCCAGGTACTGCTCACGCAGCTGCGAGCAGTTGGTGTACAGGGCAGTGGGCACCAAAAAAGTATGCTCCACGCCACCTGCGGTCAATGTCAGTGGCCGCAGAGACGCGGCCGACATAGGCGTAGCCACTCCAGTTGTTGACATTGGGTAGTGAGAGAAAGCGGATCTGTATGGGAGGTTATATGCCTACCCAACGGGGGTTAGGGCACCGCGTTGAGCCGGCAATAGGTGTTTTACAGCTCTCACTTTTTCGAGGTTTCCCTTGGATATTCGACCGGTTTTGAGAGCAGCTGGCCTTGAAATTCTACAGATATTCACTTACACCTAGGTTGAGCTTTTTGCGAGGCCACGGGGGGCCGATATGCGCGTCGTGCATAACCATGCATCTCCGGCCGAAACCACCCGAAAAGATCTCAAATTAATCTCAATTTCACACTAGCCGGTTAAGTCTTCTCTTTTGCAATCTACTGACCTTCTGCTATCTTGTTTTCAGCCGTCCTCAACGTGGCCGTTGAGCTGGGGCTAGGGCCGTTGGGTACCTCTTACTCCCCAGCGTCTCTCCCCAAATCTCACCACACCAACAGATGTCAGCGAAATAAATTGGCCCACCACAGGTTGAGCCGATAGGGGTAGGGATCCAAGGGTAGGGGACTCTGGGCAGGGGTATCGGGCCTAAACCGGGTATCTCTTCAACAGCTGGCCCTGGCAAGTGTCGCTATATCAATACTGCTTCAGAGTTAAATTGAGATAAATTAAAAGAATCATTTGTCAAAGATTACCCGTGATGGTATTCTTTGGCTATCTATGTGCTATATGATATGCATTTTGGCTCTTGAGCAGAACGCGTGTTCATGTCCCTGTGTGGAACCTGTCAATTCCCCTCGACTCACCTGCAAAGCATTCTTTGAACTTTCAGTTTCCGGACATCCGTTGAGGAAGGAAGCCGAGGAGCCGAGGGAGGCTATCTTTAGTGTACCCAGTCCATAGAAATGAGTGCATGAGAAGCTGTGCCGGAGTCGCACGAGTGTTGGCGTCGATTTGCAGGCACCGTTCCAAGAATCCTCTAAGAAGAAGGCTAGCATATTGGGGATCCGGTAGCGACGGTGCGGCCTGTAATGCTTCGAGGGCCTCTTCTTTACTCAGGTCCTCGTATGGTTGGCATCCCATCACCATCTCATAGATCGTGATGCCCAGAGCCCAGATGTCAACCTTTGGGCCGTACGGCTGTTGCTTCGCAATCTCAGGAGCCATCCAGCCAACGGTGCCGGCGAAATCTGATCGAGTGTCATTAGCGCCTGCGAGCTGAACGCAGAGGCCCATATCAATGAGTTTGACGTTTCCATGGCAGTCAAGCATGATATTCTGACTTTTGATATCCCGATGCATGATGTTCTTGGAGTGAAGGTAGTCCAAGGCAAGGCAGACCTGTTGGCAGATGACGGCAGTTTGGCCCTCCGATATGGTAACGTTGTTCTGAATCACGTCCCAGAGATCAGCACCCTTCACTTGCTCCATGACGACAACTGCAGACTCAGAGTTGACGGTGTATGCATTCAAGAAAGCGACGATATTGGGGTGACTGATCTCGCTCATAATAGTGATCTCATTGATGAGTAGTTTGCAGAAACTCGGGCCGTTCAAGAAAACTTGCTTGAGAGCAACGCAGCGGCTGACCTTTGCCATCTCGGGATCCTGAGGAATCGCCGCGTAGACACATCCCTGTCCACCATTGCCTATAGTTTCCAGCACATTGAACAGAGTAGCGTCATAAGCAGGAAGGCCAAGAGCCTGAAGTTCTTCCAGGACTTCAGCGCTGAGCTCCTCTTCGGATGGTTCAACTACAACGCAATTTTCCTTCGGAGCCGGCTGAGCAGCATCGAGCGTTAGCTCAAAGTCGAAAGACACATAGCTAGTATTGGCTTCATGGTAGTTGTTAGCGTCGTTCAGGTCATTGAAGTGGCCCTCAACCCGAGATCTGGGGATGACCAGGTTTCCAGCCATACAGTCTTGGATGCCCGGGATCCAGTTGGAGCCGTACGAGCTTGGCTCACTTCCGAGGGTGAGGACTTCAGGAGTACTCAAGTGGTTAAGCAACGAAAGCTCAGATTCGGTACGCGCAGCTGATGTGTTCGTAAACATGTTCAGGACCACAACATTCCCAGTAACAGAGTGTGCCTGTGCGAGACCAACAAACTCGCCAGTCTCCAGGTCGTAGCATACGCGTAGGTTTTGAGAAGATAGGAGATCAGCTGCTTGAAGTCTGGTCAGTTCCTTGTCGATAAGATCCGACTGGGACAGCACCAGTTTGGCCGACTTCGTGGTCTTGCTGGTCTTGCGAGTAAACTTAGCAAGGTTGATTTTGGCCCTCACACGATGGAACCGACCCATAATGGTGGGGCTGTTCTCGGAAAGAGTCTTTGTAGGCTCTGCATGGGGGAACGAATCGTCGCGGTCATCGTGCTTGACGTCGGGGATACAGGCGTCAAGGCGATGGAGCCGAGGTGCTTCAGGCACAGGTGCAGCCACCAGGCTAGATTCAATACGGTTTATGCTGGAGTGATGGGTGCTAAACTTGTTTGTGGAGAGGTCACGCTCTTTGTGGAGACCAGACTGTAGAATCGCGGCGGCGATATGCACAGCACCATAGGGGTTCAATGGGGATGGGATGGTGGGCTTCATTTTGCCGAGTTTTCGCTTGACTCGTGCAAATGCTAGATCCATGGCACCAATGGGGATGTTGGTTGGAGGTGGGGGAGCTGCTGGGAATTCCGCTAGAATTGCGGTAGACAGTTCATGACCATGAACGAGCGAGACCATAATTCTGGGTATCGAAAACCTCTCTGGAGACGTTCAGATCTCAAAGGAACGTGTATCTAAGTATATCTATAGCAATCAATTGGGTTGATTAAATCTAAATAAAGTTGGCAGATTTTCTTCTTGTGTGTTCAACAACTCGTTTGAACGGGGCGTAGGGTGCCTGCATGCAGGGCAGCGGCTTGTCCGAAAGAGGAAATCTTGGTCTGGCGATCATAATCTGAATGATTAAGGCCGAATTAGTAAATTCTAAGGCGGGAAATCTGATGACAATCGGCAATTAAAAGGGAAATTAAACAGATCTACTATCGAAATGCCAATTGCATAACCACAAGATCGCCAACACCTGGGCAAACAGGAATGTCGGCTATTCGTCGGAACGCCGCTCAGACCCAATTGGGCCCAAGACCAGATTGGAGTGGATGCAAAGTATTCGTATATTTTAAATATCCAGCTAAATGTATTCGCCCGAAATGTACGAAAAGCCCCGGAACTGTTCCTGCATGTTTGGTGACAGGGTCGAGTTCATGGGCGTCAGGGCCGGCACCTCTGACGTGAACTCGCGGTCAAAGAAGCGCACGTCGGTGGGCGAGTCGATTTCGGGTTTATAGGGCGGCTCGATCTTGAGGTTCATGAGATCATCAAAGTTGATGTCGCGGAAATAAGGATGTTCCATGATCTCGAGAGCGTCGCGCGGGCCAGATCCCAAGCGCTTTTCGGGGTCCTGCGTGAGCAACTGCTGAAGAATCGACACCGAATCGCGGGGCATGTGGATCGGGTAGAGAGGCTCGTCACTAAGAATAGCATCGTAGACCTCATCTTCATCTTTTCCGCGGAACGGCGACTTGCCCAGCAGCATCTGGTACATGAGCACGCCCAGGGCCCACCAATCAACGGAACGGCCGTACTTTTGGTCGAGCAGAATCTCGGGCGCAATAAAGTCGGGCGTGCCGCAGAAGGTGCCTGTTGTCTTGCCGTAGCCCATGTTTTCTTTGCACAGACCGTAATCGGCGACCTTGATATGGCCGTCCAGCGTGAGCAGGATGTTGTCGAGCTTCAAGTCGCGGTAGATGACGTCGTTGTCGTGGAAGTGCTTGAGGGCAAGCAGAACCTCTGCCGCATAGAACTTTGCACGTTTGAGAGAAAACAGCTCCTTTTGGATGTGGTACATGAGATCACCGCCGGAAACATAGTCCATGACAAAGTAGATGCGGTTTTCGGTCTGGAAGCACGCAAACAGGTTGATCAAAAACGGGTGCCGCTCGCGGTTGGCAATCAAAAACACCCGCTTCTCGGACCGCGTGGACTCGACCTCGCGGTTCTCGATGATGAAGTTCTTTTTCAGCACCTTGATGGCATACAGCTGCTGCGTCTGCTTGGACTCGGCCAGCATGACCTTGCCAAAGTTGCCTTTGCCCAGCACGGCCAAAAACGAAAAGTCGTCGAGCCCGACCTTGCGCCGGCGCCGTTTCTCCGTCTTGGTCTCGGTCTTGTCCACAGGGAGCACCTTGTCGGTGTACATGGACATGGGGCGCTCGCGGCGGTTTTTGTCGTAGCCGAGCGCGGCGGCCGCGGCTGCAGTGAGATCATCGTCCACAGAACTGCGCGACTCTTGGGATTCGTGCGATTCGTGAGACTCGTGCGACTCGGTGTGTTTGTGGCTGATCGCAAGTGCTGGCGGAGGCGCGCGACCGTGGCCCTGAGGCACCTGTGCCACCTGCTGCGCTTGGGCTGCCACTGGCACCGTCTGAGGAGGCATTGGCGCTGCCTGAGGCACGGCAGGAGCAGGAGCCTGAGGGGCCTGGGGAGGCTGAGGGGCCTGGGCCTGAGGCACAGGTGGCGGAGGCTGGGCAGGGTACGAAGGACTCGTAGGAGCCGGGCCCGTAATGGGCCGAAGCACGGGCCCTGTGAGGGCCGAGCCTCCTTGACCAGGATGGCCCTGCTGGCCCTGCTGGCCCTGCTGGCCCTGCTGGCTCGCCGGCAGAGTCGAGCCGGAGCCTGCCTGAGAGGTCGGACCGGCAAGCGAGCCGGCCTTGGACTGCACGGACTGTCCCGACACAGACGACTGGCTGGACTGTTTCTTCCACCACGCCTCGTCGCTGCTCTGCGGACTCAGGCTGAGGTTGCTGTCGACCGACGGCCGTTTCTGATGGCCCTGCGCGGGCTGAGGCACTGGAACCTCGGGCACAAACGGCGCCGAGCCCACCTGCTTGCGTTTGATGGGCTCGTTGCGAGGCGGCGCCACCGTGGGGTGGAAGTTCTGCGTAGGGCGGCCAGATGTGTAGGGAGCACGGCCTTGTGGGGGTTGTGGAGCATACTTTGGCTGGTGGCCCTGGTGGACCGGCGGCAGAGGCGCCTGGCCAGGCGTGTGGAGAGCCGCTGGTTGGCTTCTTGGCGACTGACCTTGGGTTATCTGGGCCGGCTGGTGAGCCGGCGGCTGGCTCTGAGGAGCATGGGCCGGAGCATGGTGGGCTGCAGCCTTTGTAGCCTGCCGGATGCGCGTGCTCTTGATTTCAGACACAATCTGCGAGGCCGTCTCCATGGACATGCCACAGAAGTTGGGCACGAAGCGGGTGCAGGACGCGTGGCAGATGACGCCGCACTCGGTGCACTTGCGCACGTTCTTTTTGCCCAGCGGCAGCATGGAGCCGCAGTGGCAGCACCAGTTGGCGCGCATGTTGGACGAGGGCTCGAAGCGGTGGGGAATGCGGTGGTTGAGCTGCTCGTTGGGGTCGGTCTCGCTGGTGACCTTTGAGACGCACTTGGTGACCACCTTGGACACGCACTTGCGGTGGCATGCAAAGTTGCATTCCTGGCATTGGTACGGGTACGTCATGAAGTCGCCGCAGATGGCGCAGCGCATGATATTGTAGACCTGGCGATGCGCAAACTCGTGGCCCTGGATCTCCTGGGTCTCGTCGTGCTTGCGGATGGCATTATGGCGGCCCAGCCGCTCATGGTCTGCATGCGGTTTGATGGACGTGGTCTTCTCAAACGACAGCCGCAGGTACATGCGGCCGGCCGGCTCGAGAATAAACCACCCCTCGACAATATCGTCTTCAGGGCCCGCGCCAGAGCCCGGGTTCGCGCTGGCGTGGTGGGCCGTGAGCGCATTGGAGAGCGATCCGTGGCCGTGCGAATTCGGCGCACCGGGATGTGCGGGTGTGTGGCCGCTCGGCGCTGACGATCCCTCGACCATGACTGCTTCGGCAGTGCCCCAGCCATTAGTGGTTTCACGGCCGACACGCTTGCGACGGATCTCCTCAACAACATCGCTGATTCGCATCCACATCAGAGCCACCGGCGTGTCGCTGTCGCCCACACGGTCAAACACCACGAATTCAAGCTCGTTGGCCCGGTCTACGGGCACACTAAAGTCCTCGCCATAAAAGGAGTTGCGGGACGGCCGAGTTCTCGCCACAACCTGGTTTTCGACTTTAAGGGTAACAAACGTCTCGGAGGCCTTGGCGGCATACGACACAGTGGTGTGGTCCACGTCCTCGACCTGCTTGATGGTTACGTGCATGGTACCAGTCAAGGGCCGGCGGGCATTAGGCAGGTTCAGCGAGTCGCTATCCAAAGCATCTTCTTCGATATCCAGATGCATATCCGAGTATCGCTTCAACGAGCGGGTTAATAACGTTATTTTCGAGTTGCTTTCGCTCAGGTTCGACTGCGCTTCGGCCCGCGACCGCCGGTCTCCGTCTTGCTGGTACAGGTGCTGCAACTTGACAATACCGGCCTTGTATTGCTGTTCCACCGACAGCTTGAATTCCAGCTGCTGCAGCATCAGCTGGATGCGAGGCCCCATATGCGGATTGTCATATCGCAGCAGCTCCAGCCGAGTGATGTTTTTGGGCTGGCTGGCGACAGCAGAGCCTGGTGGTCCAGACGCGGGTCCGCTGGCCGCTCCGCCAGCAGGCACCAGTTGTCGGGACCCTTCGGGTCGAGTGGATGTGTTTGAGGCGGTGCGGGTTGCTGGAGCCATGCTGAGGCCAGCGAGACGGTCCTGAAGATACTGAATGTTCTTTTCCGCCTCGCGGATGTTGGTGTCACATTGCTGGCGCACGGTGGGGTTGCGGGTCGACCGTTGCATGGATTTGGCTCCCTCGATGATCACCCGCTCGCGCTTGATCATTCGATGGACATCGCTCACCACATTCTCCGCAGTGCCCGAGTTCATTGACAACTCGTGCGATTACAAAGAAACAGCAATTTGTAAACAGCGTCTCCTGTCCAGGGCACACGCACCACGCACCAAACCTCCACGCACTAAGCCGCTCCCAACCCAGCGCCGCTCCCGCTCCCAAGAAGGGCCCAGCAGGCCGAGTCCAAGCAGGACGCGA
Source organism: Wickerhamiella spandovensis (assembly GCA_022577695.1). Taxonomy (NCBI): domain Eukaryota; kingdom Fungi; phylum Ascomycota; class Dipodascomycetes; order Dipodascales; family Trichomonascaceae; genus Wickerhamiella; species Wickerhamiella spandovensis. The sequence continues at coordinate 36,814 of JAKIRT010000020.1, read as the reverse complement.
GAGACCTAAGCAGGGAGGTCCCAAGCCCCAAGTAGCCAAGGGCAGCAGCAGAGCCACAGCAGCCACAGCAGCCACAGCAGCCACAGCAGTCCGACTTGGCAGGTTTACTGAATTATAATTAAGATAAAATTTTAGAGTCTAAGCTTTCTCTATTTTAGAGCCCAGACAGAGATCGACAGAGCAAGAACCAGAACCAACCCTGGTGCCAACTAATATATACAACAAGACTTCAACCCTCTAATCGTGAGGCTTAGGATTGATTTTGGGGAGTAACCGCGCGGAATCACGGCCCATGCTGTTGCCCCGAGCCTGCACATACTTGCGGTTCAGCATGCAGTCCTTGACGGCCTGTTCCAATGCAACGCACTGGGTGGCTCCCTCGGCGTAGGAGGCCCAGCAGTTGAGCAGGTTATTCAAAACAGTCACGCACGATCCGCTCGACTGTGTGCTGGACCGGTTGAACCGTGATGGTTTGGTTTTGAGGGCCGGGACCTGGGGCAGTTGTTTCCGGGTCATTGCAAAATTTGTCACCCTCTGTGTCTGTAGACTTTCACTGTCGGGACTTCAGGGTCTGGGACCAGCACTGTTGAAGTCGTTAAGCTACAGATAACTGATAAGAGCATCGATAGTCTAGGTGCTTTAATTGCAGTTCTTAGTTGGGCCATTCCCAAAAGTTTTTAGTGGTCCACTGTAACATGGTCTTCATAGTTCAGTAATGCTGCGGCCTAGAGCCCTGTGGGATCTAATTAACCTGCATGACTAGATATGATTGCAAGTGTGCATATGTCTCCTATACAGAGCATGATTATCTACATGCACTAGCTACGTATCTAGGCACCCTTTACAAGCCAACAAACAGCAAATCCCAAAACAGCAGCGGCTCCGAGACTAGCAGCCGCCTCGGGAGGCTGCATTGTTACCGGCTGCTGCCAGTATTGCCGGAGTTTCTCGTAGTTGTTCGCAGGCAATGTCACCGATGCCAACGTCTCTGTTGTCAGAACAGCTTCTTCTAACGGCTCAGCCAATTCTACAGGCGGTTCAAGGCTCGGTGAGTCTGTCGACTCGGCCTGGAGAGCCTGAGGTTGATTGTTATGCAGGCCCTCTAGTTCTCGGGCTTCTGCATCAAGCATATCCTTAACCTTCACTTCGAACGCGTTGACCAGCCGCCGCCGCTTCCAAGGCTCGAGCCACAGCTGCACAATCAGAAATAAGAGAATATTCAGGCCAAATAACACGCCAGTTCCCCACGTGGATGCCTGCCGCACCTTATCGCTCCAGATCTGCTCTTCGCGGTACCGCGAGCTGATGAGGTTGCTCAATTGGACGTCGTAGCGCTCGTATTCTTCTTCGGCATCAACGCTGGCCTTTTTCGTGACCTCAACCTTCTGCTCGATCTCGTGGTCGGTCCGGTACAGCTCCGTGAACCGTTCCACGTCCCGCGACGACCAATCGTGCTTCCTTCGCAGGAGCTCATTGACTTCTCTTTGTGAAATCGACCGCTCTGTGACGGCATTCTGGTACTCCTGGCGCGCATGGGCCCTCTCCAGGCGACATTCGGTGACTTTTTTCTCAACTCTCGCGATATTTGCCTTGATCTTGTCGATCTCCGCATATCCAGAGACATCATGGAAGCGTTGGACAATACCCATTGCCTGGTTCTGCAGCCGATTCATCCACGCACTTGCCTGCTTTGACAGATCATTCCGTCTGGCCTCCTTTTCCGACGGCAATTGACGTATTTCTCTGGACGTGTGGAAATAATGGGCCTTCGCAGCCACAAACGGAACCTTTAAACATTTAGAACCAGTGAAAGATTTGACTCGTAGCCCTCCTGAACCCAATGTGGCTATCCTTAAAGGCATGCTCTCGGTGTGTATTGGCCTGGTGGTTGGCTGGTTGGCTGGTTGGCTGGTTGGTTGGTTGGTTGGCTGGTCAGGTTGAGGATCTCTGGGTCAGCTTGGGCCTGGGGATGTTCCTGCAGTTTGGCTGGGGCTGGGCCCGACCGGTGTAAGCATGAACTTTAGTCTCAAGAAAGGGCCCACGAAACGGGCCCGTGTAGCGTTTGATGAGGAGCCGGCTGAGAAGAAAGCCAGGGAAATCGTCTCGGAGGTACAGGAATCCAGCGAGTTTCAGATCAAGTTAGGCTCGAATCGCCGTTGGTTAAAGGATGCCGCTCTCCAGAATGAGCGAGCAGAAGCATGTGCACCTGATAACTCTGATGAAGAAGATACACTAAAAGAGCCCGAGGAGATCCAGCGAGATATACCCAGAGGAAGCCAAATAGGCAAGACCAAAGACGAATTGGTGTTTGAACAGGATATGCAGCGCCGGCCAGACGCTCCTAAAAGCGAGGTCTACGAGCAGATCTCGGTGGCAGATTTCGGGGCTGCTCTTTTAAGAGGAATTGGCTTGGATCCAAATGAAAAGCCCCAGAAAAGTCAAAGAGATACAGGTAGAGAAGGCCTGCTCGGAGTCGGTGCCAAGGGCGCCCAAAGCGGAGGGCGGGTAGGCCGCAAAGACGCTTTTAATATCGCCATTCCAGTTAAACCTGCTTCGAAACACCCAAATTAAGAACCATGTATTCTGCACTTAAATGAGTGCATGCATAAATAGTCTATTTATTATCACGGCCCTCCTATCTGCTGACAGACATGGAGAACGAACCCAAGCGTCGGAAGCTGGAGACGGCCACTGAAACAGTCGAGGCGGCTATTCCTGTCGTGACTGTGCCTACGAGCTCTCTTCCGGCTGTCGAGACGATTTCCACTGTCGTTGAGTTGACTGCTCCTGCTCACGAGACTGACGTTTCCGAGGCCTCTACTGGTGCTTCTTCTGGTGCCGCTGCAGCGGATGCTTCCGTTCCCGGTTCTGCTTCTGGTTCTGCTTCGGGCGCACCCGCAAAAGCGGATGCTGTAGCCTCTGTGCCTGCTGAAGCAGGTGCGGGCGATATCTTTGCTTCCGATAGCGAAGATAACGACTACGAGGCCGGTGCCGAGGATAGCGACGACGGCTGGCAAGACGATCTTCTCGAGGAGCTGCTGGACTCACTCGACTATAAAGGAGATGTGAGCGATGATGGCGACCCCCTGATCACCATCGACAAGGCCGAGGCCAAGCAGATCCGAAACGATCTCTATGAACTCGGCCAGCTCATGTTTACCGCCAAGTACGTTCTGTCCGGCGACTGGAAGGCCCCCAAGCTGCTGGCGGCCCTGGGTTTCCGCCTACCTCTGCCGGTGATCGATCAGTACAAGGAAAACCAGCTGCAGGTCGTGCTGCAGGTGGCCATCCGGCACGTGCTCAACAAGCGGCAACGGCTGGACAATCCGCGTACGCTGGATGAGGTTGTTGATCTGATTGCCAAGGCCAAAAACATCATTGTTTTGACGGGTGCAGGTATCTCCACCTCGCTGGGAATCCCCGATTTCCGCTCCGACAATGGCCTCTACTCGCAGCTCAAGCACTTGGGCCTGACCGACCCGCAGGAGGTGTTTGATATCCGCCTGTTCCGCGACGACCCCAAGATTTTTTATTCGGTGGCTCGTAAGGTGCTGCCCGAGGCAAGCAAGTTCTCGCCCACGCACCAGTTCATCAAGGTTCTGTACGACCACGGCAAGCTGCTGCGCAACTACACGCAAAATATCGACAACCTCGAGCGGTCCACTGGCCTCCCCGACGAGAAGGTCGTGCAGTGCCATGGCTCGTTTGGCACTGCCCACTGTATTTCCTGCGGCAAAAAGGTCTCTGGCGAGTCTCTTTACGAGAGCATTCGGGCCGGCCAGGTGCCCAAGTGCCCCGACTGCGAGAAGAAGCGCCTCAAGATGGAAAACAACGAGGACGGTTTTGACGAGAGCTTCGGTGTCTTCAAGCCAGACATCACATTCTTTGGCGAGTCGCTGCCGGACCGTTTCGACGAGATGCTGCTCAAACAAGGTGACGCAAAGAACTGCGACCTACTCATCTGCATGGGCACCTCGCTCAAGGTCGCGCCTGTGTCGAACGTCGTGAAGCTCATCAACCGCGAGATCCCGCAGATCTACATCTCCAAAACGCCGGCGTCGCACCTTAATTTCGACGTCAGTTTCCTGGGACCCTGCGACGACGCCGTCGAGCTGCTCACGGCAAAACTGGGCTGGAAACTGGACCACCCGATGGCCAAACGCGCCGAGGGATTGGCGGACGACGAGTATCCGGGCGGCAAGATCTTCGTTGACGACGGAAACCACACGTTTGAGTCGCACGAATCGATCCGTGAAAAGGCCGAGGCTGCTGCCTCTCTGGCCCAAGCTGTTGCTGCTACCACTGCTACTGTGGAGGCCACGGAGGCCGCTGACGCCTCTGCCGCTGCTTCTGCCGCTGCTTCTTCTGCCGCTGCTTCTGAGGCTGCTTCTGAGGCTGCTTCTGAGGCAGCACCGACAAAGCCTACGCTACCGACTCTACAGGAGCTGCTAGATCAAGACGATGATGAGGAGGAAGATGAAGCCATTCTCACCGACGGCTCTGGCGACTCGGACTCGGAGGGTGACGACGACTCTGAGGGCGACTTTGGCGATGAATAGGGTACAAACCGAGCTCCTAATGGCCCCTCCCCCGCCAGTCCCTATAGCTAATAGTAGAGAGTAAAGTATACGATATAGATTAAAACCACCCTTCGATAGCCCGAAGTGCGTTGTTGAGCCGGCGCCGGCCCTCAACCCGCTTTCCCTCGTCGAGCTGAATCTCCACGCTGAGCTTACTGACTGCATCCACAAACTTCTCGAGCAGGTGCCGCTCGGCCGGTGGCAGGTCGATGTTGTCGAGATCAAAGTCCTCGCTCTTGCGCAGCAGACTCTCGATGCTCTTTTTGCGGAACGCTCGGCGCGTGCTCGTGCCCGAGACGTGCGACATGCGCTGCTGGGCGGCAGACGACGCCCGCGAGATGCGTTTATCGCGTTGCTCACGGGTGGGCTCGCGACGCTGCTCACGTGGGCGTAGCTGCTCACGGCGATCCTGCTGCTGCTGCTCGCGCAGCTGCTTGCGAGATTCCTGCTGAGATCCTTGCTGAAGCTCCTGCTGAGGTTCATGCTGAGGTTCCTGCCGAGGTTCCTGCTGAGGTTCCTGTCGGGGTTCACGAGGGTCCTCGGCATGTCGCTGCTGGGGCAGCTCGAGCGGCCGCGGGTCGTAGCTGTGCGACCGCGCATGGCCGTGGAGTTCCCGGGGGTGTTCGGCAACATGCACCGAATGCCGGTTCGACAGAGGCGTGGCAGGTGGCTGAGGTGTCTGCACAGTAGGAGGATTGCGTCGGTGCAGCTCGCCCGAGCTGAGGTTCTCCAGCGACGTCGCAGAGTAGCGACCGCTAAGGATATCAGCCGACCGGCGCCGCACTTCATAGTCGCTGTCCTGAAGCACGCTCGCGCCATCGAAAACCTCGTAGTTGCGCGGCGTCGTTTGAAACGCAAGTTCGCTGGGGACGCTGCTGCGGTGGTCCGAAACAACATCAATCACAGAACCGTGCCGGCTGTGGTGCGACGTGCGCTTGGTCCGCAGAGTTGGGGTCCGTTTAGGACCGTCCACAGCCGCGGCGTCGTCCTCACTTCCTTCCAGTCGAGTCGTTGCGGCAGCCACAGCAGCGGCAGCGGCAGCGGCAGCAGTGCCTTTGGCCATGGGCTCAGTGCTTTTATGGACTGCGCTTGTAGGGGGAGTGCCAGGGACCCTGCCGGTAGGGGGAGTGACAGTCGATGTAGCGGCTGCAGGGGTAGTGATTTTAGCGGGCGTCTCGATCGTACTTTCATACTGGTCCAGCTGCCTCGACTCGGCATGAGAATCACGCCGGTAATTTGACCGGCTAAGCTCAGTAGCCTCAGGCACAGACTCCAGAGGTCCGGAATCTGCCTCGGGGCTAACCTCAATCACAGTCTCGGGAACGGCTGCCTGACCAACGGTGCTACCAATGCCGGCAACGCCTATCATGCTGCTGCCGCTGCCGCTGTCTTGTCTGGCTCGCTCGGCTCGACGGATAGAAGTAGGAGAGTTGTGGTATACCGAAGAGGAGACGGAGTTCTGGTGAGAAAGTCTCGGGCTAGGCGAATGCAGGCCGCGCGACGAGCCCTCGTCAGTGCTGTAGGATTCGGGAACAATGCACTCTTGAAGGGTTTCGTCAAATTCCGCTTTGGAAGGAGCAAAACGGTCGGTAGGAACAGGTGCCGACACAGATCGATGGCCAAAACTACGGTCGTGAGGAGGCGGCTGAGGAGTGTATTCACCAGAGCCGTAGCCCTTGGAGTAGCCACTCGGGTACTCTCTCGGGGTAACAAACGCTTCTTGGTAGGCACCAAACTGGGTTGAAGCGGGCACAGGAGTGTCGAAGGAGTGGGTGGAGTCGTAGAGTCCAGCCTCGTAGAGTTCCTGCAGGCCACCTCCTGCAGACCAATTGACTGAGCTGCGCCGAGGCGGAACCTCCAAGCCCTTGTCTGGGGTCTCTGAAGCACTTTCAAAGAGATCACTATGGCCATCATCGGTTTCCGCAGACGTCCGGCCACTCTCCTCAACAACTGACGGAGTCAACGTGTTGCCACTAGTACTCTTGGACATTGTACCTGCTTGGGGAGGACTCTGGGTGAGGGAAAAGGCGTCTTTACTCAAGGCGGGATGGCTCGGCCCATTGCCTGCAGAGACGCTGCGGTAGCGACTAGGCGACAATGCGGGTATGGAGGTAGGCACGGTATAGGCATTGGAGGTATTATAGGACCCCGAAGGGTGGCCCGACGGCTCGATATTGGATTCCGACCCATAGAATGAATCTTGGGAACGGTCCTCCTGGGAGCGGTCCAGCGAACGATCTTGAGAGCGGTCCTGCGAGGGTCCCCCTTCAGGAGAGGAGGACAAAGAATTGTCACTACGCATGGACCTGATTTCTGAAAGAATACTTCGCATCTCGTTGATGGAATGGCGAGCGCGATGGATGTGGACCTGCTTTGCATCTGAGGCAGGAGCCAGAGGCACAAACGAGGCCGTTTCGAGTACTGGTGAGTGGAACCGGGCCCATTCAGACAGTGGGCGGCCCGACAAGTCGTCTTGGTCGGGAGTGGAAGCCATAAAAAATTAAAGGCAAGAGAGCCACGATCTGATTGTAAACCTGCAGCGGAGCCAGCCGTTTTTTGGGTTTCGACTACACCCTGCAGCTCCAAAAGTCCCACCTGCAGCTGAGTGGCTGGTGCATTGGGCCCCTGCCTAGTCCCCCTACCCTTGTTGGCTGTATGCGCGCGTTTGAGGAGGTTGTTTCGTGTTTATGGAATTGCTTTGTTCAGGTGTTTAGGAGTCTTTTGTTTAAATATTCAGGGGTCCAGTACTTACTGTACAAGTCCTGCCGAAACCGTCCCTGCAGTGGTGTTCCACTATATGCAAATGCTCTTGGCTAGTCAGGATCTGCAGATACAATCTTAGTCAATGTTTGGCCGATCTCTGCTTCGCTCGGCTCGTCCGCTTCGTCTACCCCAGACTCTTCCGCAGCTGGCATGGGCTCAAAAGGCGTACCCGGTTGCTACTTTTGCCACATCCAGCCGTCCTACGGGTCCGAACGGCCTGGAACCCGAAGATATCATTGAGGTTGCTCCGATTGAGCGGCCGAACGAAGAGACCGAAGCGAAACGGGCTCGCCTGTTGTACCAGTCGCGCAAGCGGGGTATTCTTGAGAGTGATCTTTTACTTTCCAAGTTCGCCCAAATCCATTTGCCGACTTTGACTCGCTCAGAACTCGAGGAATACGATGCTTTGTTGGACGAGCAAGACTGGGATATCTACTACTGGGCTTCCGAGGCCGAAGGTACTGAGCCCTGTCCTGAAAGATGGGTCAATACTGCAACTATGACCAAACTGAGGGAGATTGCTGCCAACAAACAGCGGGAAGTTCTCCGGATGCCTGATTTGTAGGGCTCTCTACCAGACAGGGTTTTGCAGGCGTCTTCTCGAGTCTGAGACGAATGCACATAATCGCCAAATAGCAATTATCCTATTTAGTACAACCTAAGAACTAAGAACCAAGATCAAATGTTCGTGCAATAAGAAACAGAAGCAGTGAACCTCTCAGCTATCCTGAGACGTCAAGAGTCTACTGTCCACTGTAGAGTAGAGATAGAGGTAGCCATAACGGCCACAGATGCCAAAGAGCATGGATGTAAAGAAGCAAAGAAGCAAAAGAGACTATTGAAGCCGTAGTCAGAAACAGAAGTATGCTGATGCTAGGCAGACCCGGGAGCCTACTCTCCTAGTAAGTCCTCGAGCTGCTCTACTCGCCGCTCCAACTCCTTTTGATGCAGTATCATCTGTTCGCGCTCGATATGTAGCTGCCGGATATATGCAACACTGCGGCGCAGGACGTTTGGTTTATGGTGAATGTCGGACGTTGATCCGCCCACTTCCTCCACAAACGAGGCCGGCAGCAGCGCATCCAGGTCCTTGATTTTTTCGTTGATGACGTCGCGGCGGCGCCGTTCAACGGCATTGTGGTTTTCTCGTCGCCGCTGCGTGCTTTCCTCAGCTGTCCGCCTATGCGGCCCTTCTTCCGCACTGCGACGGCGGGCATAGGGCCCACTATACGACGACGAGCGAGGCCGCGTCTGACTAGCAGAGGTAGGCATGCTGGTGGAGTTGTCGTACCAGTCGGGCTCCTGTTTAGGCATATAATCGTTGGTTAGGCCAAAATCGTTCATTGGAGAGTATTGTCCCTCTCCATCAGTTGGAAGGGCGTCTATATTGCTCAGCTGCATATGAGGCTGGCCGGTGGAGCTGGTATCATGAGACACTGGCCGATTTATGGCATGCTGCTGATGAGAATGTTGATCTGGAACGGGCTGTTGGCGCGATTGAAGGCTTGCTGGATGGGCTGAGCGATTTGGAGCGCCGGTTGCTGGTGGTTGGGCAGCAGAAGCAAACGAACGGTCTGTGAAATTAGATGGCGAGCCCTGAGAGCCGTGTGATCCCGCCGCCGCACCGCCTGGATGGTAGGATGAGCTGGTCATTTGTGCGGGCATTGGCTGGTATCCCGTAAAGGGTCGCATGCACGGTCCTGCTGGCTAGGGTGGGGACAGACCCCACATTATACCCGCGTGCCCCAACCCTGAAACTGGGGCGATTGGCGGGTCTAGCCTTAATATTTCCGCTGTCCGGACCCTTTGATGCCAAGATTGGGCCATGTTGAAAGTATTTATGGGGCGTTGATGGGGGGAAATATTTATATTTAACTAGTTCAGTTTCGGTAATGGCCCATGAATGGAGTCAACACGGGGTTATGGCTCGCGCATGCACTTGCTGCATATTCCAACACCCCGCATCGAAGCCATTATGGGCCACCGAATATTTCAGTTGTTGCGACATAGTTATGTTAAAATTTCCAATTTCGAAAAGGATCTCTTACCTTGGCAGTCTTGCGGGCGGGGCTTTGCCAACAAAACTGCTATGGCCTGAGGGGAGAGGGTTTGGACCCGGAGAGATTGCCGCGGTGAGATGCCGCTATTTGGGCTAGGATACCTCGTTGGGTAGGGGTTGCCCTCGCGGCACCACAACATGTTGAGGATATGCTTCCCGGGACGGGTTTGATATGGTTGCTATGAATAAACAAGCAAATGGATCTATATTTCAACTCAAAATTAGCGGCATCCGCTTGGAACATTGTTAACTAGAAAAGTTACGGGTTCGAGGGGTTTGTCTATGGCGGTTTTTCCCCTCCCCTAGTCAGCAGGAGTTGCCTACTAGGGCAGGACGGGGCGGAGAAATAGTGGACGCCACCTTTAGTCATTCATGGGCCGGAAATGAACATCAGCAATTTGTGATTATGTTGTCGCTTAGAAAGCGCTCCAGCCAACTTTTTTGGCCCCCTGAGAGTAGTAGGAACTGGGAGTTCGTGTCAAAGTGAGGCCCGAGAGGCGGTTGCAGCTGACATGACGGAGAACGCCTTTCAGGCCCAACTGGCGTCCTGGCGGACCAGCGCAGGTGCCATTTCTTCGAATGCCGCCCAGGATACACAGACGTTTTTTGCGAGAATAAATCCCTTTAGTTCCGGAATCAGACTGCCAATTGCCGAGCGGTCCGAAAACGAGCCGCTGGAAGAGCCTGCATGGTTCACGCTCTCGCGGTGGGACCGATTGCTCGTGTTTGGCGCCTGCTTGCTGGGCGCGGTGGCGTTGTTTACGCTTTGCTTTGCGTTGCTGCCCATTTTGGCTATGAAGCCCCGCAAGTTCGCAACCATCTGGTCGTTGGCATCGCTTTTGTTTGTGATCTCCTTTGGCGTCTTACAAGGGCCGGTGAACTATGTTGTGCATCTTGTGTCGCCGCAACGGATTGTGTTTACGCTTGTTTATTTTGGCTGCATTCTCTTGACGTTGATCTTTTCGCTGGGCTTTAGATCCACTTTGTTAACACTGCTGGCGGTGATTGCGCAGATCCTGGCCGCTGTCTGGTACACCATCAGTTACTTTCCTATGGGCACGCAGAGTCTTAAATATGCCAGCCGCATTGGTGCCCGCCAAGTCTCGTCCTGGATGAATGCCTGATGCTATTTACGTAGTACGATATTAACCCTTAGGTACCGGTGAGTAGCCGAAGGCGTGACTAGACGTGAAGATATGAGTTTATATGAAAGTAAAAGAAATTATAGACGTTATGATTCGCGTTTTTTAACTTTGCAAAGCTCACGAGCGGTATGATATAGTGGCCAAGGCTCCTCGGTCAAAATGTACAGGGTGGCTACTTTGACATTATTTTTGGATACAATTGCTACCACACTGTTCAGATAATAGAATTTATAGCGCTAAAGACATTTTCAGCATAAAGCAAACGCTCAAACAGGTGGATACGGTCACATGAAAGTATCGAGTCTTCATCTATAGACGGAAAGCGGACGAGCTTTAACTCACCGAGTTGATATAGATTGTAGACGAAAAGAACCTGTGTAAAAGAAAAGAAGCTGTGCTGAAGAAATGCTATGTATAAACGCTGTGAATCAAGTGACTTGCAAGACTAAGACTGGGTGCGGATACCACATTATTCATGTCCCATCTCATTAAAGACTGTATCTTCTGCAAGATCATCCGCCAGGAGATCCCCTCATTGAAGCTGGCCGAGACCTCGAAAGCTTATGCTTTCCTGGATATCGGGCCGACTGCCAAGGGCCACGCGTTGGTGATCCCCAAGTTCCATGGCGAGAAGCTGCACGATGTGCCTGATGAGTATCTTGCGGAGCTGCTGCCATTGGCCAAGAAAATCGCTCTTGCGTCCAAGCTCGATATCAAGGGCCTGGAAGGCGAGGGTTACAACATTCTGCAGAATAACGGCTCAATTGCCCATCAGGTGGTTCCACACGTGCACGTGCATCTGATTCCTAAACGGGATGAGGAGACTGGTCTGCAGGTTGGTTGGCCCCAGCCGGCGGCTGCAGCCGACAAAGAGGACCTCGCAGAGACCCACAAGGCTTTGGTTGAGGGGTTGAGCCGGCTTTAAGCCTCCTGCGAGTCTCCATATGGCGAACGTATGGTGAGGGCGCTTCCCCGCATGTTGCCCCGCCTTTCGGCGACCGGCTCCTAGAGTTATGAAACAAAGACTGATCTTGAATTTGGTCGCTCTCGTTCGAATAGGTCTTCTAAACTACAAGTCAAGTATCCAAGTAAGAAAGCACGTCGTTCCTTGCATCTACGATCTCAACAGTGGTCTCAACAAATAGAATCTAGCTTCTAACTGTACAAGTATCTACACTGCAAGTATCTACACAGCGAGTATCTACACAGCATGTATCTACACAGCGAAGGACGCAGAGGGCCAGGCTTTATGAACCACAGGCAGCAGTTCACGGAGCCGCAGTTTCTTGAGCTGCAACGCAACCGCTGCCGCCGTCTCTACATTCTTACCCTCCAGGCGGTCGGCCAGGCCGGTCTCCAGCGCAGCCGCCTCCAGGTCCCCGGTGACGGCCCGGGCTCTGAGCCACAGCAGCGGCTCGGAAACGTGTTCGTCCACAAACGCAGTTAGATTGTCCTCAGCAATGCCCGGCACGATGGTCGGCAGCATCTTGAGCTGCAGCCCGCGGATGACCTGCGGGGCCACGGTATCGTTTTCGAGCGTGTGCCGCGACTTGACGCCCGCGTAGGCGATCCACGACGGCGATGCACCGAATTCCTTGGCCTTTTTAAGCGCTTGCGTGGCTAGCACATACTTTTTCTGCGCAATGTAGATCTCGAACGCAAGCTCCCATGTAGAGGCAACCGTCGGCACCGCCTCGTTCAGCGGCTTCCAGATCTGGAACGCCTGCTCGAGCGGGTCCTTGGTCTTGAGCAGCTCTTGGCCAAACGGGTCTGTATCTTTGGCCCGCGGCTCTTCGCCCTCTTTGGGCTCTTCCGGTGGCGTATCCTCGAGCTTCTTGAGCGCCTTGATTCGCTCTGCCTTGGCGGCCGCGCGCTGCTCGTCACTTTGACCGTCGTCTTCATCCGTGGCTAGCGCAATGTACTCATGGATAGCAACCTGTGCAGCCTTGAGGTACTTGGGATGGTGGTAAAGAGCGTCTTCCCAGTCAATCATGTCCAAGTACGCACGCAAAGTGCCGCGGCGAGGACCGTAATAGTGGAAATCATACTGGTCCTTGTCGTAGGTGGAAAACACATTAATCACGCCCACAGACCGCTTAAGAGCCATGCCATGGTCGCCGGCGCGCGAGTAGGCGGCCGCCACCTCGCTCAAGAGGTTGACGGCCTCGAGATCGTTGAGATAGCGGATGGCGTCGTTGGACGCATACTTTGTGGCCAGAGGGAACACCGATGCAATCTCCACACCCTTGACGACATCATCGGCCTGCAGGGTGTATTTGGCGGCCAGCGTATTGAGGAATCGGTCGCCCTTGTCGACTTGAGACGTGGCTTCCAGCAGTTTCGCAGCACCGGTAAAATCGCCCATTCGTTTAAGCACTTTGGCTTTGGCAAGGTTCAGTTCCAGCAGGGTTGGCGACGCCTCGAGGGCAGCTTCAACCTCTTTAAGGGCCTGCTCAAGACGGCCCGTGCTGGCCAGGTGCATGGTCAGGAACAGCGAGCGAATGGCCGTCTTGTCGGGCTCACCTTGGGCAGCAGAAGCGAGAATCTCGTCTCCCACAGCGCGAGCAATGTCGGGGTGCGCTTTGTAGAACGACTTGACAAGCGCAAAGGTCGACGGCACGCCGCGGTCCAGTTTCTCAGAAATGTACTTCTTGGCGTGGTCTTTCAGAGCCTCGCCCTTGAGAAACTCAAAGGGCCGGGCTTTGGGCACCTCGGCTTTGGGGTACTTTTTCGCCAAATTCGCATACAGCACAGGCAGCTGCTCGGGCTTGACGTCCAGCACCTCCTCCAAGGCAAGATAGTAGTCGCGGTTGTTGGGGTTACGCTTTATAAGGTTGCGGTAGGCGGCGACTGCATCGGCCCGGCGGCCCAGGCTGGTGTAAAGCTCTGCCTCGCGCTCCTGGAAGCTCAGCACATCAAGAATGCGGCTGCGGTTGCTCTGCAGATCCAGCAGAGCCGACTCGGCATTGCCACTGGCGGTGATGGCCTTGACGCGGAAAAGCACAATCTCGCTCGCACTGACCTTTGTAGATGCCTGCTGCTGCAAAGTGGGTTTCGCAGGCTGCTTTTCAGTCGCCAGAAAGTTCTCATACAGCCGAAGGGTCTTTTCAGCACCGGCATAGTCTTTGGCAAGGTACTGTGCAACCACCAAGGACGTCCATGCCATCCGCAACGACGGCCGCTGGCCCAGCATCTTGCGACGCAGCTCCACCAGCAGGCCAAAGTTCCGCTGGTGCATAGCCAGCATCGACAGATCCTGATGCACACTAGCGTTTTCGTTGTCCAGCTTATAGCTTTGAATATAAGCCTTGTATGCCTCGGGATAGTTTTTCACAATCTTTTGATAGATACCCATGATATGCCAGGCCATGGCACTTTTGGGCGATTCTTCAACTCCCTGCTGCATGAGCGCAGGCACCTCATCCTGCCGCTTGAGGTGGTACAGTACCAGTCCTTTGAGACACAAAGCATCACCGTACTTTGGCTGTTTCTTCAGGACCTGGTCCACAGTGCTCAGCGAGCTCTTGTACTGTTTTTGCTCGTACTGCTGAAGGGCTGTTTGGAAGGCAGCTGTTTCCTTGGACGATGGGGTCATGATCACTCAGCGGTGTCGGTCTGGGCTAGAAATCGACGATCGCTAAAATAATATTAAATAATGCAAACATAAAATATTTGTTCTCTAGCCTTTTTTTGGACTCTCCAGGCTAAAGCTCGTCCTTTTTCCAATTAAAGGCTCCTGAAGACGGCACCGCGGCCGGGAGTTGTGTCTGGTTAGGTTGTTGCAGGTGACTGGCCAGAGATTTACATGTGACTACTCTGTGGAGTCACTTTGTTTAGTTATGGATGTAGTGCAGGATAGTTTGCTATTTAGAGGAAGGCGTCTCAGAAACAGGTTCAGGCTGCTCAGAAGCCGCAGGGGCGCCCTCAGGCTGCCCAGAACCAGTGTACGTCTGGACAGGCTCTTGAACAGGCTGTGCAGACTCAGTCGTCGGAGCAGTCGTCGGAGCAGTCGTGGGTGCCTGCGGTGGATGCCCGCGCTTGGCAATCTCCAGGGCCCTCGCCTCGAACCCCTCCAAATGCAGGTAATGGACGCCAGCGTCTTCAAGCATCTTGCGGCCAGTATTGTCCTGTACAAAGTCGCCCGGCTCCACGACCCCTACAAAAACGGTCTTGATGGGACTGTCGACGATACGGTTCGCGCACGGAAGATTCCCGCTAAGTCGGAACGAACATGGTTCCATGGTAGTATACAAGACGGTGCCCTCTGGCACCTCGCCGTGCTTGGCTCGGTACTTTTCCAACGCGCACTGCTCGGCATGCGTGTTACCCTCAAGCTCACGCGTATAGCCTGTTTCAATAATCTTGCCGTCGTGAGCAAGAACACAGCCTACGCAAAAGGCAGAGTCCACTGGCGGAGCCTTCTTGGCCTCCTCCAAAGCCCGTTCCATGAACGGGCGATGCACAGACGCAACCCATTCGGGAATCGGCGTTTCGAATTCCCAGCTACCGTCGTTTGCAGAATAGCTCAGAGCATGCAACCACAAATCCAAGTCGCTGATACCGGGATCAGTGTATAGAGGAGTGGAGCAGACATCACAGGCGCTACCGCTCAGCTTCTCGCCCATTTCATTGTTGATCCACGAGCGTGCGGGAGTGGTCTTGCCGATAGCATCGAGCTTTTCAGTGAGTTCTGCAACACTAGTTGGCACTGCATCTTCAGGAACAACCACACCGTCTTTGGCCGGACCAGGCTTGCAAGCTCCTTTGCCAAGCGATTCTCCCCATACGTCCGGGTTGGAGTAAACAGGGTCGTTGGCAATAGGATAGCCTAGATATTGCAGATGAACTCGGATCTGATGGGTACGGCCTGTATGGGGCCGGCATTTGACAATGCTTGTTTCGCCGTCGTAACTGACCCGCTGGAAAGAGGTCTTGCTGGGCTTTCCTGTTTCGGTAAAGTCAACAAGATTCAATGCCACTTTGGGATTGACAGTAGATACTGCAAACTCGCATACAATGTTGCCCAGCGGGAACTCGCCCTTTACGCGGGCCAAGTACTCTTTCTTCACTTCGCGGTCTCTGATCTGCTGGCCGATTTTGTCGGCGAATTTGGGGTTTTTGGCCAAAAACATGAGTCCAGATGTCAATCGATCTAAGCGGTTGCAAGGGTGACAGACGAGACCATGCTCATATTTTAAAATACTGACGACCGAGTTAAAGTTAAATCGGCCCGTAGGATGGGCAGGGATGCCGCCCGGTTTATCGATCACCACCATATCATCGTCTTCATAAACAATACGAATGGGCCGGCTAGCGACGGGCTGTTCATGTTTATGAGTGCGATGGCTAATGAGATCACCGCTTTTTAGAACATAGTCAATAGTAGCCGGCAAGTCGTTTATCGAGACCTGGCCCGTCTCAATGGCTTTCCGGTAGTATGCCTCATCTTTATCTCTGAATTCTGCAGTGAAAACGTCGAGTAAAGTTCGTTTAAGCCATCGTTGTTTTGTGAACGTCAAATAGGTATAATAATAAGGAGGCACTCTTCTTAGTGGGCCATCCAAAACGTATTTTGCACCAGCAGCATTCTCGCCTTTAATCTCTACTTCTCTCTCGGGATCTTTAAGGACTTTATGCAGCAGCGAGTTTCGTTTCGCTTTGAATGCTGGCACCGGCGGGCTCAGCGATCTTTTCATAGTGACAAACCGGACTGGAGATGTTCACGATAGTAAACATCATTAATCTACCCTCAGATTTTTACATTCTATTTAACTCACTTTTTATATCTGCTATTATAGCCTGTGCTGGCGCCCCGGACTGCCATTATATGTCGAGGAATTGTTCTTCTTTCGGCTAAAATTGTTTGCTTTTTTGAGCCATATAATTTTTTTTTTATTAATTTATTCCCAATAATCCCATGTACAACCTTCTGAGATACTGATTAGTCTAGTGAATGGGCGGTGATTCGTCATGCGCAAATCTCAAGTTTTCATCGGCTCAAGCCATCCTGAGCTAGGCAAACTGATCTGCGATCGCCTGGGCGTGGAGCCAGCGCCTTGCAAGGTTTCCAAGTTCGCCAATGGTGAGACCTGCTGCGACATTGGCGTCTCGGTCCGCGACACACATGCAATTATCATCATGGGATCTGCGGATCTCATTAATGACCGAATCATGGAGTTGTTGGTGCTGATTTCCGGCTGCCGTGGCGGCTCGGCATCTAAAATCACCTGCGTGATCCCCATGTTCCCTTACTCCAAGCAGAGCAAGATGAAGAAGCATCGCGGTGCCATTACGGCCCGTATGCTGGCCAACCTCATCACCAACGCTGGTGCCGACCATGTGATCACCATGGATCTTCATGCGTCGCAGATGCAGGGCTTTTTCTCCAAGCCGGTGGACAATTTGACCGCCGGCCCGACGCTGGCTCGGTGGATTCGCCAGAACGTGCCCGACTACCGCAATGCGGTTGTGGTGTCCAAGAACCCCGGCGGCACCAAGCGAGTGACCGCGCTGGCTGATGCTTTGAACATCAACTTCGCCATGATCCACACAGACCGTCGCCGTGCCCGCACAAAGACCATTCGCGAAGCTTACCCGACCAACAACAAGGAGGTCAATGGCGAGAGCGACGACGAGAGCGACGAGCCCATGAGCTCGTCGTCGGCGACCTTCGGCGAGATCGACGAGATCACCACCTCGCCTGTCATGTCGCGCGTCGAGATTGGCCCGGCCGGCAAATTTTCCGTCTCGTCTCCGCCTTCGTCCAGCACGCTTTCGACTCTGCAACGGTTCCAAGAACGCCGCAATAGCAGCAACCACCGCCAGAACTCCAAGATCCATATCGCTCGCGTGCTCAAGGGCCATGTCGTCACCGGTGACCCCACCTCGACGCCCGAGGAGATCACCGTCGATGGCCACGGTGCACCTTTCCGGGCCGACGACGACGCGGATGCGCCTGTGCTCGAGAACTCGGTCGGCCAGGTCGAGCGCCATGCGCTTGGCGGCACCGGCGACCACGACGAGGACGACGACGAGGAGATCGACTACTCCAAGGAGCAGGTCATTGCTCTTGTTGGCGACGTGCGCGGCCGTACAGCCATTCTTTTAGACGACATGATCGACCGGCCCGACTCGCTGATTGCAGCCGCCGAGCACTGCGTCCTCAACTGCGGAGCCAAGGATGTCTACGTTGTGGCCACTCACGGCGTATTCAGCGAGGGCTCGCTCGAGGCTCTGGCAGAATCGCCCTACATCGATCACATCGTCGTCACAAACACATATCCCATCCGCAAGGCGGTGCCCAAGCTGCACGTCATTGACATTTCGGCCATTCTGTCTGAATGTATCCGCCGTAACCACAATGGCGAGTCTATCTCGGCATTGTTCGAGCAGATGGCTGCTATCTAGTATAGAACTAATATTCCCCACTCTACTCCGTTGGACCATACTTTGCCGGTCAGCTAGGAACGTGTTTTTTGAAGTTGAGTTACCCGGCCTCGTATGAACTTGAGGTCACATGACTCGATCTAGCTGCCGCTGTATGTACCCTTGTGCATATTCCTGCAGCCTTCAAGTGTTTACAATCCTTGGGCTCGACGAAAACAAAATGGCACTGTCAAGCTATGATAAGGTTGAGATAATCAAAACTCTGCGCGATGCAATGATTTTCGCCTACGACAGAATTGACGGTGGAATTCCGAATGTCGAGGGACTGGTCCACTCGCTCAACGACTATGTCGTGTCTTTGCAAGATGGAATGGGCGCTTCGCGCCCGGCATCTGCTTCTGCACTGAGAAATAGCAGCTACGGCAGTAACTTCTCCGGCAGCGCCGGTGATACGACCGAGAATGCTAATGTTCCTCAGGCGTGCACTCCCGAAACATCATTGCTTCTCGACGGGTGGTGCGCTGGCGCTGGCCATACTACCTCCATTGAAGGCGACAACGCCGACAGTCGTCAGACTGATAAGTCCAAGACATTATTCGATATTAACAAGCAGTCAGAGGAACTGGGCTGGCAGTCTTCTGCTCGCTCTCTTCGTTGCCCAGGATCGGTGTCGACCACGGCGAGCGACGCATTCTTCGATATCAGCCGGGAAGAGGAATCGATGGTATTACGGCGGCGTCCTGCATGCTATCTTCGTCGAACGGAGTCGGTATATGACAGCATTACCCCGTTCGACGAGAAGCCTGAAGAATTGAAGTGGTTCCGGCAGCCTCCTGCCCGCTATCTTGGTCGTAAGGAATCGGTGTCCGAAAGGATTCGTTCGTTCGACGAGAAGCCCGAGGAATTGAAGTGGTTCCGGCAGCCTCCTGCTGGCTATCTTCGTCGAAAGGAATCGGTGTCTGACAGCATTACCCCGTTCGACGAGAAGCCTGAGGAATTAAAGCGGTTCCGTCAACCTCCTGCCCGCTATCTTAGTCGTAAGGAATCGGTATCTGAGATGGATATCGACACCTCATTCGATACCAACAAGCGGCCGGATGAATTCAATGCATTCCGGCAGTTTTCTTCTCGTCCTCTTCGTCATATGGAGTCTGTCCTGGAGATGGATATCGATACTTCATTCGACTTGTAGGCCAGGTATATACCTTCATCAATTACATATCACGTATTCTATAGTATCTGCTTGTTTCTTTTGGAGAGCTCCTGAGGTCGTTAGCTTTTCGTCTCACACTTTTGACATGGTCGATGTAGCGGGTTTATGCTCCTACATCTAGAATCGCTTTGGCAGACCGAAGAGCAATTTGGAGATTAAGGAATCAAAGTTTATATGACTTACGAGGATGTCTCGCTAGCGGCATCGGCCGGAGTGGGCTCTTCGGCCTCTTTAGACTCTTTAGGCTCCTTGGGTTCCGACTCGCGCGACTCGGGCTTGTCCTTGATCTGGTCCCAGCGATTTTCCGACTCGTTGAAGCTGATCTTAACGGGAAGGAACTTGTTGGGCAGACTGACGCGGCTGAAGCGGGTCTCAAAGTGCTTGATCATGTCGTTGAGATCCATGTAGTGGGTCAGACCGCGCTTGGGCACGCACTGGATGCAGTGCTTGGAGTCGAGCTGCACATCAAGAGGACTCAAAGAGTTGCAGCCCGGCGAGATGGTCACCCGCACCTGGTAGCGGGTCTCGCCATGGGAAACACACTCGTAGAGCTCGAAGCAGATCTGAGCCAGGTAGTCGAGCTCGGGCAGCTGATTGCGAGCCAGGCGCACGGGCAGGTCCGAGCCGAACAAAATGCCCAGCAGAGTGTACATATGGCTCTCCTTTGTGACGTAAAAGTACGAGCGGCCTGAGTTGGCCTGCGCGTTGTACTGCAGGTCGGCCAGGATCTTCTTGAGCAAAGGCATGGACGTGAGCAGTCCAATGTCCAGTTTCTGGTCGTTAGTGATACCGTACTCCTGAGGACAGATGTAGTCAAACAGGATCTTGGCCAAAAGGTACAGCTCGCGCAACATGCGGTACTGGGGCCGGTCAAACAGGGTCATGGGAGCCTTGGCAAACTTGAACTTACCGTAGTACTCTGCCTCGTTGGGGATGACGTTGGGCATGGCCGCGTCGGCCTCCGGCAGCGGCGCAAGATCGTCGGCCGCGTCGTGCGGGAACTCAAACACCCGCTCCAAAAACGAGCGGTTGTGCAGCGCATCGTACTTGATGGTGTCATACAGCTCGCTAATCTTGGACGGGTCGACCTTCTCAACCGACGTGAACTCGGCAAACAGCTTCTCCCATCGCTCGCGGAACAGCAGAGGGTCTTCGGAGCAGCACCAACGCTCCTGGAACGTCTCGACGTCGTCATGCTGGAAATGCCAGTCCATGATCTGTCTGTGGTACTTCATCAAGTCCACGACGCGCGACAGCACAATGAAGGGCTGCGGCACCTTGTCGGGCCAGGCAAACTGCGGAGGCGGGCTGAGGCCCTTGCGCAGCATGAGCTTGAGCCGCTTCTTGACCTCATCCATCTGGACTTTGGCGGCGTTCGAGTCGTCCAGCAGGTTCTCCACAACATGCAGCGTTTCCGGAGCAACGTGGTCCTTTTGCAGCAGCGCGCTGGCAAACATCTGCGCCGTGGCCGTGGCGCGGCGCTCGGAGCTCGTGTAAAACACCACATCGTCCAGCGTGCGCGGATTCAGCAGCATCATATCCTTGCGCCACTGCTCGCCCAGGTCCTGCGACTGGTAGCGCGACGAGTGCGTGGGCTCGCCGCCCCATTTAATGATCAGCTGGATCTTCTCCAGGGGTGCGTCGCTCTGCTTGTCCTTGAAGCCGGGCTTGATCTGCACCTTGGTGCCGGGCAGGTCCATCTTCTTCTCGAGCGCGAGCTTGAGCTGGCGCAGCTTGGTCAGGTCCTCGGCCTCGGACTCGATGGCGCGGTTCGTGACCTCGAGAATGCGCCGCAGGTGGTCCTTGTCGCGGATAATCACCTCGACACGGTGGCCCTGCAGTAGGTCAAGGAAGATCTTGGACTTGAACGAGTACTTGAACTTTTGCTTGGGCGTGCGGTCGGCGTGGCGGATCACAGCACATTGCGCCTTGAGCACCCAGTTCTGCTCGGCGTCCGACGGCGTGGCGATGGGCTGGGCAGTGGCCGGCAAGCGGCTCTTTGCCTGGCGAGCCTCGATAAACAGATCGCGCAGAATCCGCGCACAGCTGCCGTAGTAGTCTTCATTGTCTTTAACAAACGAGAAACCATTGACATCAATCACATAGGACTTGTCGCGCACGCGCAGCAGATCAAAGCCGCAGATGGTCTGCTCAAACGCGGCAGTGATGCTCGACGCCATGCGGCGTTCCTCGTCGCTCAGCTTGGTCACAAACCGCAGCTCCTTGCCGTAGGGGTTACGGCGCACTATGCCGTCCACCACAGGCGATTTGCGGGTCTCGGCATGGCAGAAGTTGACGCCAACAGTATAAGCCTTGACGTCCTCGAAATTGTCGGTATCCATGAACTTCTCATAGATATAAGAGCCCTCTTTGCGAGGAATAACGAGCTCCGGGTCGTACTCGCTGGATTTGTTGCCCACTTTGCGGAACAACCGACGGCCACCACCGCCAGATTTCTCGGGGTAGTATACATAGACATTGTGGTCTTCACCGTCCACAGGCTTTTCCACAAACGGCTTGGTGATGGTGCGGCCATCTTCTAAACGAAGCGTGTCATAATCGACCATCTCGAACTTGAGTTCTTTCTCAAACTTGAGATCAACTCCATGTTCCTTGAGCTTGGCCCGCACAGCATCGTCCACTTTGGGTCCACCGTCCCGCGAGATCACCAGCCGTTCGGGTGTCGGCACTTTGGCGGCCTCCAAGAGACGAAGCACCAAGCGACGATCCCACAGAATCTTCTGCAGCTCCAAATCGTTCACCACAAAGGGCTTGTGGAGATTGGCATACTCAATGGCCTTTTGCAGAGGGAATCCCTTTGAGAAAAAGGAAATCAGAAAGTCGCATTTGGGCCAGGCCTCGACCGGCTCGTCCAGAATCACCTTGTCGTTGAACATCACAATCTCAAACTCTCCATCCTGCAACAGTTTGTTGAGAATGGCCTTGCAGGGCTTGGACCGGGCCTTGTGTTCCAAAGCGCAAACACCAATGCGGCCGATTTTCTCACTAGGAGATTGAAGCCCGCTGGTTGGAAGCGACATTGGCGGCACCGAGCGGTTTGGCAGAGACTGCAAAGAAGCGGGAGACTCGGCCATGGCACGTGGGTGATTTGGTGAGCTGGGGGTGCTTGTCCTTATCTGTCAGGCCCCTATAGTTTTAATAATTTGTTTTTCTTTTTTTAGTTATTCTCGATGTCAATTTCATCTAGTTCATACTCCATTAGCACAATCACCAACGTACATTGGCTCTTGTA
This sequence comes from Wickerhamiella spandovensis, assembly GCA_022577695.1. Classification (NCBI taxonomy): domain Eukaryota; kingdom Fungi; phylum Ascomycota; class Dipodascomycetes; order Dipodascales; family Trichomonascaceae; genus Wickerhamiella; species Wickerhamiella spandovensis. Next base: position 14,415 of record JAKIRT010000020.1, on the reverse strand, counting down.
GCCGGTTGGCCAAGACGTGCCTGGCTGTCGGCTAGCGGTGCCTAGCTTCAACCTCATGGCCTAGCTTCAACCTCATGACCAAGTTGAGAGTTTAGTTTCTAGCAGAAATATCGGAGATTCAAAAGCAGTACCCACAAATAAATACAGTACCCACAAATAAATGCACAAATATCGGAAATCACTAGAGAAGGTAATGAAGCGCTGGGCCCGACCAGATCACGACCCGATCCAGCTCGTCAGCCTTAACCCGTAACCTAGATGGGCGCTCAGTTGTCGACAGTGGCACCAACAGCCACGGTTCCTATCGATGCGTACGTCGCCGAGCTCGGGGATCTCACCTATCTTTCGGATCTTGGCCGCGGCGGCCGGTTTCTCAAGTCCGTGCGCGCCGCACACCGTGATGGCGATGCCGTGGTGAAGGTACTCATCAAGCCTGCGAGCAATACATTGGCCATTGATGCCGCGCGAACGCAGCTGGAGGTCACACAAAGCGCTCTCCAAGGCGTAGTTGGAGCCCTCCCCTATGCACGCACCATTGAGACGGAACGGGCCGTGTATCTGGTGCGGCAATTGATCAAACACAACCTCTACGACCGGATCTCCACGCGGCCGTTTCTGGAGCCCATTGAGAAGCGCTGGCTCACGTTCCAGCTTCTTTGTTGCCTTGCCGAGGTCCACGAAAAGGGCGTCTGCCACGGCGATATCAAAAGCGAGAACGTTTTGGTGACGTCTTGGAAGTGGCTGTATTTGGCCGATTGGGCTCCATTCAAGCCCGTGGCGCTCCCGGAAAACGACTCGGCGGCCTTTCTTTTCTTCTTCGATACGTCGCAAAGACGCTCGTGTTATGTTGCTCCTGAACGCTTTGGCGCTGTTGATGTACTGACCCCGGCCATGGACGTCTACTCAGCCGGCTGTGTAATTGCCGAGTTGATTCTAGAGGGAACGCCTATTTTCACGCTTGCAGATCTCTTCAAGTATCGCCGCGGGGAGTACAAACCTCCGTTAGACGCCATTGATGATGAGAATGCTCGCAACCTTATTTCCAGCATGATCAGCCTGGACCCGGCAAACCGGTTGTCGGCTGCAGAGTACTTGTCCAAATACCGTGGCAGCTTGTTTCCAGAGTACTTTTGGACTTTCTATGAGCTACAGAAACCGTTTGCGCACCAACTAAGCGACAATTCCAACGCAATGGTCGAGTCGCTGTTTGACAATTTCGGCACCATCCGCAGCGCCCTGTCTATTCCACTGCCCGAACCGGCCGTGCCCCGAAATGTCCGCGACAACGATGCGATTGGCGACGGCGTGGTTGTGGTTATTGACAAGACATGGTCGCCCAAACGACAGGAAGATCATGTAGGCGCGCTTATGCCCTTGTCATTTGTGTGCTCCACCATCCGCAGCACCGGCGATGTCATTTGGAGACTGCGGGCGTGTGATATTTTGCTGGCATTGGCCGAGGTGGTGCCCGACGATGCCCGCCTCGACCGCTGCTTGCCGTACTTGGTGGGCCTGGTTAGAGACAACGAGGTCGCCGTGCAGATCTCGGCCGTGCGTGCGGTTGCGCACCTTTTGGGTATGGTCGAGAGCCTCACTGTTTTGAACGACAAGGTCTTTAGCGAGTATCTATTCCCGCGCCTGCGCTCGGTGTTGACCAGCCAGTCCACGCAGCTCAGAGCCACCTATGCGCAAGCTCTGTCGGTCATCGCCGAGCATGCCGTGCGACTAGGCCCCGCCGATCTGGCCATGAACGTCCAGATCGAGGAACATATGCGGCTACTGCTAACCGACAAATCGAGCATTGTGCGGCGCGCGTTCCTGGAGCATGCTCCCGTGCTCTGCGCGGTGCTTGGTCGAGCCAAAACTAACGACATTGTCTTGTCGCATGCCATCACCTATCTGAATGATAAGGACTCGCGAGTGCGTATTGATCTGTTTCGGTTTGTGGGTAGAGTTGGTCCGCTTTTAGGTCCCTCCTCGTTGGAACAGTATATGATTCCTTTGATGGTGCAATCTACTGTCGATCCCAGAGAAGATGTAGTGGCCGCTGTTTTGGCTGCTTTGGTCTCGCTGGCGGAATTGGGCCTTATTCGCTCAAAAGTCCTTTGGGAAGTCTTGCCGCTTGGGTCCAAGTTTTTCATCCACCCGAGTCTGGTCATTCGCACCCAGGCGTTCTTGCTGGTCGCAGCTGCTGCAAAGCATATGACGCCGGCTCAGACCCACTGCTTGCTTGCGCCTATTCTAGCGCCACTTCTAGAGACCCGCATCACAGACTACTCGGACGTAGGAGCGCTGGTGTCTGCTGCCAAGCCTGCCATGGCCGTGGCGGTCTACAGTTTATGTCTCACGTGGGCGTCTCAATCCCGCAAAGCCACATTCTGGCGGCGCGAAGAAACCACATTCTCACCGGAGGACCGTCGCTGGCTCGAACGGCTCCGAGATGTTGGCTTTAACAACGAGGATCTCTGGCAGCTGCTAGTCCTCAAAGAGTATATTTGGCAGGTTGCCGGTAGCAAAGACGAAGAACCGCTTCAACCGGTAAAGCTGAATGTTACGCCGCAGAAATGGAATGGTCAAGGAACGCCTCCCCGGGGAATCGAGAAATATATATTGTCCCGTCAAGCAGCGGCGGCCATTGCCGAAAGTAATTCCTCTGAAAACAAGTCCGATACCCTGGAGAGTCAATCTGGCCAATCGGCAAACCAAACTGGCGGCCAGACTGGTAGCCAGGCTGGTAGCCAAGCCGGAAGCCAAGCCACCAGCCGCGCAGCCAGCCGTGCGGCCAGCCCAACGCCGAGCTCTGTGGAATCCAAGACGGGTCCAGCCGGCACTTTGGTGAGCACTATCAAGGCGCATCGCGGCGCCATCACCTCGTTGGCGATCCCACAGGGCTCTACGTTCTTCCTTACCGGTGCTGATGATGGCCTTGTAAGGCTATGGGATGTCGTTAGCCTTGAAAAGGGCGCCACGCGGCCCAGTTTCACGCACGATTTCGGCTCGCCCGTCAAGAGTCTCACGTTTGCGGGCCCAGCAACGTTCTGGGCCGGAACTGACGATGGCAAGCTGTACAACATGAGCTGTGCGACTGCAAGTGGTGCCGAGGCTGACGCCAACGACAAAAACCCGTTATTTGGGCCCATCGAACGGGTCCGCACGCTCGATCTGTCGGGCTCCATCATAGGACTCCATGCCACTCCAGACTATCTCTATGCTCTGGCTACAAACTGTACGATCTTTGTGGTTTGTCTATCCAAGTTCGATGTCCACACGCTCAAGAACCCGGTCGAGCATGGTCCGCCCACTAGCTGGGTGTTTGACAAGCACAACCAGTGGGTGGCCATTGGCACTGCCCATGGTGTCATTGAGCTGTGGGACCTGCGGTTCGAGCTGCATGTCCAATCGTTTGGCATAGGCGCGCTACGACCCATCTCGGCTATGGTTCTGCATCCGCGCGCCAGTGGCTGCTGGGTAGTGGTGGCCGGAGGCTTTGAGGCGCCGCTCATCTCGGTGTGGGATGTTCAGAACCAGGAGTGTCGCGAGCTTCTGGTGTCTGTTTCCCCTCAAGAAGAAGAGTCGCCTCTACCGAGCCTGGCACCGGTGGGTGAGTTGACAGACAAGTTTGCCAGCTGGTCTCTAGAACCGCGCGGGTCTCAGATCGCACTGGCTAGCTACCCCGAGGGATCTGGCCAGCAGCAACGGATTCTGTCTGGTGGATCAGACCGTATTCTTCGGTACTGGAATCTGCAGGCACCCAATATGTGCTCGGTTGTTTCTGGACTGCCGTATACACACGCTCGCATGGTCTACTCGGGCCGCATTGGATCCAATGTCAAGTACATCTTCGAAAAGTCACAAACAGTACGTCGGCCCGAACGGTTGTCCCGAACAGCTGTAATTCTCAACGAGGAGTCTGATATTGGCCGAAACCATCGCGGAGCGATCACCAAAGTAGGCGTCTTGAGCCACCAACGGGAGATGGTTGTCTCTGTTGACGAGGTCGGCTGCGTCAAAGTCTATCTCTAGACGAGGTTCTAGGCCCGTGACTAGGCACTTGTAGGCTATAATACAAAATATTATTCTAGTGCTTTATATGAAGGAACTAAGCGGCCCTCTGGTTGCTGTTTCACCAGTCCCTTGGCATCGATAAACGTATTGATCACAATCTCGGATACCATGGCCCGTTCCTGCCAGCTCATAGTGCGCAGCTGTTTGAACATCTTAAACGTCACGGCCTCCCATTCTTGGCGATGGCTCAATAAAAGATCGAGATCATAGTGCACGTAAACCTCATACCAGGGGACCTCGCAGTCTTGATAAATAAACGAGCGGTTGACCCAGACATACTCGCATAGGGCAAATGTTTGGGCTGGCGAGAATTTTCGCAGCTCGCGACGACGTTTTTTTAATGTCGATAGATCCTTGATGCCCAGATTCAGTACCAGAGCTAGTTCCCTATCCATATGGAGGAGCTAAGGAAAACATCTCAAAATAAGGTTTCAGACTGGTATGCAGACATGCACGGGGCTATGGAGCGCCCCACACTCATTCTCAGTTGGCAAGCCAGTACCTCAAAAGGCCCTCCAAGTAGTCCATTTGACCTATGCACCCTTCTTCTGTACCCTTATTTACACTAAAACATTATGCTCCCTTGTTCTTTATCAACGACTGTCTGCAAGGGCTGCATGCCTCAACGGCACGTTGGGTTTGCATGCATGGGCGGGGATCCGGTGATCGCGATCGAACTAGAGCTCCTACGCCTCGATATAGTATCGTTTACAAAGTATCGGCCAATGTCTCAGATAAAAACGGATTTCAGCCCAATATGATTAATCCCTGTATAGATTATAGCTACTACAGGTTTCACCCATGCTTTATCGCCTCGGGCGATCTTCCAGTTCGGGTCGGGTAGAGTAAGCTTGAAACCATAGACTCGATGGAGCAATACCAAAGCAGATTCCAAAACTTACCTCGGTATTACGACTAAAAGTGCACGATGGGTGCCCAGGACTGAGTAGCAGAAGGTATCTAGGGTTAGCTGCAGGGGTCTAGTTTCGGGCCAATGTCAGGACAGGGTGCATGCATGGCATCTGCATGCCGTTAATTTCACACTGTCCAAAAAGAAACGTTATATGCAGCTTGGCAAATATGGAAAATCAGTGCAAGCCACGACGGTCTAGACTATGATTTCATGTTACGGTGGGTTAGTGAGGTTTCAAGCCCACAGGTTGATCTGGTAAAGCAGTCTTGTGGTTCTTTTTACACTCAAGTAATATATTCTTCAAAACAAATAGTACATCTAACGCACATTAAATACATTTATGCCTAGCTAGTCCTTTTTCTCCTTCTTTACCTTCTTCTCCTTCTTTTCCTTTTTGTCCTTCTTCTCCTTCTTGTCCTTTTTGTCCTTCTTTTCCTTCTTGTCCTTCTTCTCCTTCTTGGGCTTCTTGACGTCCTCCTCCTCGTCGTCACGCTTGCGCTTCTTGGCATCGCCATTAGCCTCCTCCTCATCGTCGTCCTCGTCGTCGCTGTCGGCAACAGAGGTGTCAGCCATCGACACATCGGCGGTGTCGGCAGCCTCATTGTATTGCTGAGAAGGCTTCAGGTCAACCTTGGGCTGTGCATGAGCGTTGGCAGAGACGCGAGTAAAGTCGCGGCCCTCAAGCTGGGCCAAACGACGCTCAACCTTGAGACGGTCCTCAGTGCCAAGCGAAGGCACATCAGAACGCTCCTCGGCAAGAGCATCGTAACGAACGGAAACCGAGCACTTGGCGGCCAGCATACGGGCAATCTTACCCTTGTTTCTGCCGGTGGCCTGTCCAACCAGCGAAGCGTGGTAGATAATACCGTACTTGGGGGTATCGTGCTTGGTCTTGAGGGCGCGGAAAAGAGCCTTCTCGGCACCAAGAATCTGGACAGTAGAAGCAGGAGCCTTGGCCAGATTGATGATGGAGCCCGAGTGCGAAATAAGACGGGCACCAACAAGATCGCCAACAAGAACAGTCAAATTAGGGGCAATGACGTTCATACGAGCGCTCAAGTACGAAGACAGACGCTCGCGGTACGCGGCCAGCTTGATGACCTGGTTGGCGAAAACCTCAATGTTGGCCAGATCATCCTCGGTGATTTCAGTACCCATCGAGATCTCGGCAGCATCCTTGAGAGCAGTCTCGACATCCTCAGGCAAAACACTGGAGAAATCGGTGCTAACGGCATTGGTACGGATACCCATAGCCTTGATGGACTTGGCATACGCGACATTGTCATTGATGATCTTGGCCATCTCGGGGAAATGCCAGCCATACCACTCCTTCAGACGCATAGCATAGACGTTAATCTCCTTATCCAAGTCGTCCAAAAGAGCGATAGCCTGGATGATCATAACATCGACCTTGTCGACCGAGAACTTGAGCTTATGGCGGCCAATAGAATGGGCCAGACCAAGCGACATAGTAGCAAGGTCCTTCTCGTTCAGGCCAGGCAAAAGACTGGGCAGGTACTCACGGCAAGCACGCAGGATGTCCAAGGTCTTTGTGTCGCTCACAACCTTGAGCGAGAGGCCAGGCAACTTGTTAATGGCAGTGCCCAATTTGGGGTCGGAAACAACCAGAGTGGGCTTCTTCTCGTCCTTCAGATTGTCGAGCAAATGAGCCAGTTTGTCGGAAACCTTGGCATCAATGACGGCATTAATTTCCTCGAGGGCATCGGCGGCCGACTCGAATTTTTCAAACGCCTTGACCTTCAGTTGATCGGCGATTTTCTCGGCGGAAGACAGTTCATCGACAATAGAATCACTCTTGTACAGTTTCTTATCCTTCGCCTTGAGCAAAGCATAACCAGCTGCTGTCTCCGTTAGAATAAACGTCATTTGAGGAGATGGAGATTTTTTTTGTTCAAAGCTGGGTTAGCTAATGGGTGGTAGGGCGGTTTTTTCCGCTGAGTCAATGATGTGTGGTGTGGAAAAAACTTTTGTCATCTAATTGATGGGTTGCGCTTAGTAATGTATGTTCTTTAGGCAAAAAGTAGATGGGAGGAGCCAAAAAAGGTCCTGCCCGGATTCGAACCGGGGTTGCTGGAATCAGAATCCAATGTGATAACCGACTACACTACAGGACCAGAATTTGCAGATTTTGAGATGATTTTGGTGACCCCTCAAGTCTTGGTGAGAACTAGAAATGGTTATTCGGTAATATAAATATCTACTAACGACTGAACTTTTCCTCTCCATTCCTGCTCGATATCGTTCAATCTGTCCATACCCTCTTTATGCTCTCTTTTGCGAGCTTGATTTAGGTCTTCAAGTGCCCTCTTTTTAACTTCCAACGCGGTTTGCGCTTCTGTTACCTGTGATTCAAGACGATTGTTCACTTGAGTGAGGTGCTGGTTGCCGAATTCTAATAGTAAGCTCAGGTTATCATTTTCCAATTGCTTGTATGCTTGTTGCACCAGTTTTGAACTCTGGTGGGGTATCCATTCAAGACGGGCAACCCCCAGATTTAGCTCGGCAGGGAGATTAGGTTCGGGGCCCAAGTCAGGGTCAGATCCCAGCTCCTCGTTCACTAATTGCTGGGCATAGTCAAGAGAAGCGGGCTCTTCAGCATAGGCCAGCCAGGGTTCCAAAGTCAATTTTGACTTGTCTTGCGGACCCGGGAAAAGACCGAGTTGCCTTTCTTCCATTCTGGCTGCTGCTTTCTAGTGGGTTGCAGCCGGAGGAAATCAGTCAGCACCCCAGCTTGGGGGAAGTTACCCATTAGCATAAGCAGTATGTTTGGAACGAAGTGGTGGGGCGGCGGCAGCAGCAGCAAGGCAAAGAAGGATAATGCCAAGGAGGCCATTCTGGCCATGCGCACTCAGATCACGACTCTTGAGAAACGTGAGGCCCATCTCGAGCGGTCACGGGACGAGCAGGAGGCCCAGGCTCGCAAGCTCGTGGCCACCGACAAGGCCGGTGCCCGCAAGGCATTGCTAAAAAAGAAGCAGTACGAGGCCCAGCTGGAAACCACCCGCGGCCAGATGATGAGCCTGGAGCAGCAGCTTTCGGCCATCGAATCGGCTAATCTCAATTACGAGACCATGAAGATCATGTCCCAGAGTGCCCAGGCCATGAAACAGATCCACAAGGGCATGGACATGGACAAGCTGGATACTACCATGGACGATATCCGCGACCAAGTGGCGCTTGGCGACGAGATCTCAGAAGCCATCTCCCGTCCTTTGCACGAGGCCGACGATGCGGAGCTCGAGGAGGAAATGGAGCAATTGGAGCAGGAAGCGCTCGACGACCGCATGGTGGCTGCTGGAAGAGCTCCGGCCGCCCCTCTTGGCTCCGAGCAGCAGCCTGTGGAAGAGGAGGAAGAGGACCAAGACGAAGAAGAGGTCCTACGCCAGCTCAAGGCAGAAATGGCCATGTAGAGGCCGTGTCTTGTTTTTTAGTAGTTATGGAGGCTGTTTTGGCTGTTTTACATAGAAGCAGTAAGTTATTTAATCGAAAAAAAACAGCAGTGGATTGTATTTCACCTTGGCCGCCTGCTCTGGAGCTTATCTGTGGCTGGTACAAGGAGAGCTTCGGGCCAACGACAGGTCTGTACAGATTAGATATAAATGGTCTAACTTACACTCGAATACATAAAATTGAACTAAAACACAAACACAAGTGCAGCAAGGATCACCGAAGCCAATTTTACGGAGCCTCTGCTGGCGCTGTTTGCAGCAACAACGGCGGTTCCGGGAACCTCAGGCACATTGCTCATACCCACAACAGCAGTTCCCTGAGGCAGAGTAGTGGAAACAATAGTGGTGGCATGGCATCCTGCACCATTCCCGCCATTGCCGCTGGCACCACTGTCCTCCTTGCAGTTGGAAGTCACAATGGTGGTGGCCTCGGGGCTGGCGGGAGAGGCAACTGCTGCAGAGCCTCCAGTTGCCTGAGCGATTGTCGACAAAATAGTTTGAGTCTCACAGCCAGCATTATTGCAATTAGAGGTGATGATGGTAGTAGTTTCAGGGCTAGCGGTGGGAGCAACAGGGGATGTACCGGCGGGCCCCGTGCCAGCAGGGACAGTAGCAGCAGTTCCAGCAGGAACAGTCTCGGCGGGAACATTTCCAGAGATCGTGGCCACAGGAGCTTCAGGAGATGTGGTGCCAGTAGGAACAACAGCGAGAACGGTCGGGGCACTCACTGTGGAGAGAATGGTGGTCAAGTAACATCCCTCAGAGCCCTCGGCTCCTTCGCTGCACACAGAAGATGTCAAGGTAGATGTTTCCAGGGTGGCAGGAGTGGCAGCGGTCGCAGTGGTCGCAGGAGTGTTCACGACAGGCTCAGTCGGTGAAACAGAAGAGAGAATAGTAGTCAAGTAGCAACCCGTTGAACCCTCGACTCCTTCATTGCAGACGGAGGATGTCAAAGTCGAAGTTTCATGGGTAGCTGTTGCCACTGCAGTAGAGCCCACAGGGGCAGTGCTCACGGGCGTGGTCGCAACCGGCGCAGTAGGAGCGCTCAAGGTAGAGAGAATGGTAGTCACGTAGCAACCTTCCGAGCCGGTGGCACCCTCACTGCATACGGAAGAAGTCAAAGTAGCAGTCTCAGGTGAAGGCGTGGCAGGGACGGTGGCACTAGGTGTGGAAATAGTGGTCTGAACAATAGTGGTAGGATAGCATCCTTCAGAGGCAGTGGCACCCTCACTGCACACAGACGAGGTAACGGTGTTAACCTCAGTGGTGGGTGCAGGAGCAGTAGTAGTAGGTGCAGGAGCAGTAGGCGTAGTGACAGTCGTGAGCAGAATGGTGGTAGGATAGCATCCTTCAGAGTCAGTAGCACCCTCACTGCACACAGACGAGGTAACGGTGTTAACCTCAGTGGTGGATGCGGGAGCAGTAGTAGTAGGTGCAGGAGCAGTAGGCGTAGTGACAGTCGTGAGCAGAATGGTGGTAGAGTAGCATCCTTCAGAGTCAGTAGCACCCTCACTGCACACAGACGAGGTAATGGTGTTAACCTCAGTAGTTGGAGTAGGGGCAGTAGTTGTGGCGCTAGGTTGGCTCAAAACTGACAGGTAAACTGTCTCATGGCAACTGCCTTCGGAGCCATCGGTGCCCTCAGTGCAGATAGAAGAGGTAATCGTGGTAGTCTCGGCAGGTGTGCTCACATTGCCGGTCTGCCAGTTTCCAGGTGAGGCAGCGGTCTCGACATGGGTCTCTGTGTTACACTCGCCAGCCTCGTTACAGACAGTGCTCACGGTAGTGATAGCACTTGTAACGATCGCAGACGTTTGAGATTCACCCGGGGTAGTGGACACGGTAGGAGCGGTTGTGAGGGTCTCAACAACAGTGGTAGGTGTAGCGGTGGTCACAGTTTCAGAAACACACTCTCGCTCTCCTTCTCCGGAACACTTGGTACTCACTAGTGTGGTAGAGATCAAGGTCTCCTTCGAAACTGTGGTCTCAATGACCGGCACCTCAGTGGAAACTGCCGTCTCAGAAGTAGTCACAAAAGTCACGGTAGAGGAAGCACATTCACTGCCCTCGTGGCACTCTGAAGTGACCGAAACACTAGTGACAGTGACGGGGCTGGAAGACACAATCGCCGTGCCAGTCGTATTAGAAACTCCAGCAGTACCGGCAGTAGTATAATCCACAGTGGTCTCGACAGAAGTAGACTCAGTCCCAGTTGCGGTTTCGCTAGTCACGCTATCAGTAGTGGCAGCCATAGATGGGGCTTCGGAAGTAGTGATAGTCTCAAGAGTCGTGGTTGAGGCTGTGTGGCCCGAAGAAGTAACAGTGCATGGGCAGTCAGTAATAGTCAAGGTTGTGGCTTCTGTGATAGTGTAGGTTTGACCGTTTGTAGTCAAAACTGTAGGCTCAGGGCAATAGGTGGTGAAAGAAGACACTGTGAGTGTGGTGACGGTTGGGATGTTCACCAATGTTGTTTGAACCACTGTTGAACCAACCGTGGAAATCGAGGTGTTGCTAACGGTAAAAGTGGCGCTCTCTGTAGCAACAATGGGGGCAGTAGTGCTAGACGAAACAGTTGCAGTGGCAGTCTCAGTAACAGAAGTTGCGCTGGCGCTGGGAGTGACAGTTTCAACTGCAGTCTCAGTAACCGAGCTTGTAACCTCGGTTGTCTCTACAACCGTGTGAGAAACAGTAGTGACTGACGTCAAAGTGCATGGGCAGTCAGTAATCGTCAGAGTGGTGGCCTCAGTAACGGTGTATGTGACTCCATTAGTGGTCAGCTCAGTAGGCTCCGGGCAATACGTTGTCAATGCGGTGACCACTGTTGTAACTGTGGCTGTGGTAGAAGCAACAGTTGTAGTACTGCGCACGCGCTCGGTGGTGACAGATGTGGTCAGGATTGTAGCGTCAGTGGCTTGGGCGGAGCTGGTCTCAGTAGCAGAGGTAGAGCTAGCGTCAGTGGCCTGGGCAGAGCTGGTCTCAGTAGAAGAGGTAGAGCTGGTCTCGCTGGCCTGGACAGAGCTGGCCTCAGTTGTTTGGGCAGAGCTGGTCTCGCTGGCCTCAGCAGAGCTGGCCTCAGTGGCCTGAGTAGAGCTGCCTTCGACAGTGCTGCTCAAGGTGGTGGAAATTTCACTAGTTGCCGATAATTCAGTAGAAGCCTCGGCAGAAGTAGGTTCAGATGTTGACAGGCTGCTTGAAAAGACCACAGTGGAGGTAGTTTCACCATTATGCTCCACAGTGCATGGGCAGTCAGTAATAGTCAACGTGGTAGGTTCAGTAACCGTGTATGTGACAGTGCCATAGGTGAGCGTAGTAGGCTCTGGGCAGTAGGTGGTAAAGTCAGTGGTCTTTACAGTAGTGTAAACAGCAGAAACGTTGCTCGTTCCTTCTTCAACGCTCCGATGATGCTGCTGGCCAAGCAAATGAGCCTCAGCTTTAGAATTGATAAGCTGAGAAACAACGGAAATACATGCAAAGAGTCTGCGTTGCATTGCGGTATTCGCTTGGTCGAATCATGACTGTGATGGTGGGCTTTATACTACTTCTCTTTCTCCTGCGTCCTGCATATGCACAGCATGACGTGCATGCGCAGCTTGCATGCAACGTCCTTAACTCCTTCCCTACATTGCTTACTTGAGGAGATTCAAACGGCTGCAAGGACTAAAAAATATGTCCAGTGCAGGCTATTTATTTCCCAAGTGACGGGTTCCCCGTAAGTAGTAGTTTATTTCTATATTTCCAAGGTGCAAACACTAAGGAATCTTTATCAAATCTCATAGTTTTCGGCCGCAGTGCAGGGGCTCGGGCCACATCCCTAGATCAGTCCCCTGTGTTTCGGCGACAAAATAATTTTTCATTGACCCTTGGGATCCCGGATCACCCGACAGAGTGAGACACGGAGAAAGTTCATTTCTCCGGTTTAAGTGGGTTTTTGGGCATTCATGATAGCCAATTGTTTTAAAAACATCAGAAATTAGCAGATTCATTGTCCTATAGCCATGAGGCACGATAGATCATGAAACTACTATAAGTCCCAAGGTTCACCTGTGCAAACAAAGTTCTTTCGACTCCAGCCGTTAAGTCTTCTCTGTATGGTGGTGGGGTAGTTAGTGATATGAACACCACCTTGAGTTCCGAGAAAATGTATGGGAGTAACTAAAACGGTCAATTTTCCTTCTATGTAGGAAATTTATTGTTTATGATCTATTTAATTTGCGAACTCCTGTTTTCCATCTTTTCGATTTAGGAGAGGAGCTTATTTTCCTACGCATGTGCATCTATTTTTAGTGTCGTATGTAAATGTGGATTGAACCTAATAAACGCGTTTCCCGATTTGGAATACTGAGGGAAAGCAAGATCTTGGCGTTTTTTTGCTAAAAATTGATGGGATACTGATATGATGCCGCAGTTTCCGGAAATCTGCATGTTTATAGAGGCAACAAGTACTTTGAGCGCCTGCAGTGGGGTGCTGTCACTGCTCCTTAATAGTCAATCGACGAAGGCAAGTAAGTGTAAGCCAGTGATCCTCCTGATATTAGATTCAAGCAAGATCTAATTCTAAAGCTAGTTACACATTTAGATTCCAAACACGGGAAAGTAAAACGAAGATTGAAATTACTACAGAAATATAGTAGGGGTATACGGGTATCATCAAACTATCTAGATTAGCAAGACTGCTGCACCAACAATTAGGGGCCATGACAGCGAGAGCGGAGCAGCAGCGTTAGCGGCAACAACTGAAGATGTCGAAGTTCCCTGTACAGCGGGTACCCCTGTGGAAACAGGAGTGAAATTCGAAGTACTGGCAGTGCCAGCGCCGCCTGTGCCTGCTGCGGAGGAGACCACAGGAGCAACGGCAGTAGTTTCAGCAGCGGCAGGAGAAGTTGTGACCGACACAATACCGCCCTTAGGAGACTCGCCAGTTGAAATGACCGGGGTCTGAGCACTACTGGGACCTTCCTTTCCAGGAATAGTGATCTCAGACTTGGCCGGGGCAGCCGGGGTATTAGCAGTGGCCGGCGTTTCGGTAGCAGCAGTTGTGGCCGGTGCAGGGCCCTTGGGCGAGGTCGAACCAGTCTCGGCTCCAGGACCAGCCGGAGTCGAAGAAGCACCTCCAGGGGAGGTTTTCGTCTCGACTCCAGGACCCGCGGGAGTGGACGCAGCGCCACCAGGGGCGGTCGTGGTCTCAGGGGGGCACTCGGTCAGTGTCAGTACAGTGCTCTCAGTAACAGTGTAGATAGAAGTTCCATGTGTGAAAGTAGTGGGCTCCGGGCAAGTAGTTACGAAGGTAGTAGTCACCACGGTAGTGGTCGTCTCACCGGGAACAGTCGTAGGTCCTTGAGGAGTAGAGGATCCTGCGGCGGGAGGCTTGCTCGACTCGGTAGCGGGAGGCTTGCTCGACTCAGCGGCAGGCTTCGAAGATGAAGCAGCGGGAGGTTTGCTCGACTCAGCGGCAGGCTTCGAAGATGAAGCAGCGGGAGGTTTGCTCGACTCCGCGGCAGACTTCGAAGACGAAGCAGGAGGCTGAGAACTAGTCTCGCAAGGGGTAGTAGAAGCCTCCGGAGGCTGAGAAGAGGACGCAGGAGGCTTGGAAGACTCTCCAGCGGGTGTGGACGACGAAGCAGGAGGCTTGGAAGACTCTCCTGCAGGCTTCGTCGAGGAAGCAGGTGGAGCAGAGCTAGACGCCGGAGGCTTCGACGACTCCACAGGAGGCTTAGACGAAGCGGGAGGGGCGGAGCTGGTCTCGCAAGGAGTAGTAGAGGGCACAGGAGGCTTCGAGGACTCTCCTGCAGGCTTGGAAGAGGAAGCAGGTGGAACAGAGCTAGAAGCCGGAGGCTTCGACGAAGTAGCAGGAGGAGCAGAGCTAGTCTCGCAAGGAGTAGTGGAGGGCACAGGAGGCTTCGAGGACTCTCCTGCAGGCTTGGAAGAGGAAGCAGGTGGAACAGAGCTAGAAGCCGGAGGCTTCGACGA
>JAKIRT010000001.1:600000-811370 GCA_022577695.1 Wickerhamiella spandovensis | reverse complement strand
GGCATGCTATGGTGGGAACACCCCCGCCGGCAGGGGGGGGCCCCCCCCCCCCCCCCCCCCGCCAAAACACCCCTTTGAGCAGTCGTTCTTTGTTTAAATAATGCTGAAGCTCGTCAGACTTCCGCCTCAAGGGATTGACTGTAATATACAGTATGAACAGGGTAAGCGGGGGAATCCTCCTAAAACGCCCGACAGCATAGCTGTATTTTGTGCATAACTCTCAGAACCTACTATTGCTACACACAGGAGCCCTCATGGCTAGCTAGGCGTCTATCACTGCGCGCAATGAGCTCTAGCTTGGCACCGTGGCAGGAAATAATCGACTTGACGGTCGAAAATAATTACTAGCAATAAGGTACGGCTACGGGTGGCTCTCCTAAGAGGGAGTATCAGCGAATTCTCTATTGGAACCTGAAGCAGGTGCTTGGCAGAGGGCAATCCGCTGTAGGGCCCAAGGTGCTTAGAGGCGTGCGTGCGCCGCAGCAGCCAGACCCAACAGCTCGCGTACCTCATTTCGCGCCTGCAACAATCCAACTTCGATCTGATGACGTGCCTCCTGCATATTCATTTCAACACCATCCAGAGCAGCGATGACCGCTCTCCGGCATTCAAGAGCTTCCTCAATAGGACCGCAAACCTTCCCGGTGCACGCGCGCAAACATGCGCCTACTTCCTCCTGGTGGGTCCGAGCAGCTACATGATCAGTAGCTTGGTCAATGCATTCGAGAACAAACGTGAGTTTGCGGATGATGGCCAGTCTCGCATTCACTTGAGCGCGCAAGCTGGCTGCCGATTGCTCTTTGGTCTCGACAACCGCCAGAGTATTGAGTTCATCGGAACCATTAGCAGGGAGTTCTAGTCCGGACATAGTAGATAGCAGAAGGAATTGGGTGCTGGCTCCTTTTATAATTGTTTAAACCTGCATGAGCCGGGTGTTTCAAATTATGGTACGCGCCAGTTCGGCAAGCATTATGAGCCGCGCCGTGGATTTGTGTTCACAATTGGAAAAAGAGCATATATAGCATACATAATTATAGGCCTTAGGCTTGGCCATGCCAATGCCTACTGCTAACAGAGTAGTGGAGTTGATCACATGCAGCATGGGTAGGGGTCCTGCTTCGAGGTGCATGTAGGATCCGCGCCGCTAGAACCCAGTGACTTTCGAGATTCAAATGATGTGATTTATATTCCATTATGATTTCCTCGGTAGAGGCTGGCTATAGCAGAGAGCGAGTGGGCCCCTTGGCCCCGACCTAGCTATGGGTAGCAGATACTATAAGGACTCTAGCAACAGCTAAAGAATAGTCCCTGTTGATACTACCAATTCATAAATAGACATAGATCCCGACCTTTTCTAAGTACACGCTTGTTCTAAGTACGCGCTCCTGTGGTTCGTGAATAGATCTGGAGGCTCGACAGTTAGTCAGAACTTACTCAAACAGTTCACCTTGTGTTGTGATGTCGCGGGAGTCGCTGGACAGCCTCGATCTCGACCTGGCAGACAATGTCCACGAAAGCCAGTTACCATTACATCCTCGACAGGTCGAGGAGGGAACCGTTCCAGACGATGCCTTTTGGTCGCTAAGTAGACCCAGTGAACGCACTCGCGCAGCTGAACATCTGTCTAAACTACCACCGGCTCCAGCAGCGACCGAATGGCTCGCTCAATGGGCAGTTCTCATATTTGCCAGTCTTGTCACCGGTGGATTGGGAAGTATGGCCATGGTTGTATCCGATTGGCTTCTTACGATCCGAGAAGGTCGTTGCAATGTGTGGTACTTGCCTAAAACACTGTGCTGCGAGGGAGGTGCGTGTGCTGCTGGTGCGTCGGACTCTCCCTGGACTCCTTGGCCGGCTGATTTCCTCGTTTTTACTATTCTCAGTGCTGGTCTGGCTACTTTGGCCGTGTCTTTGGTAGTGCTGCTATCGCCAGAGGCTGCCATCAACGGTATCCCTGCTATTCGCGGCTACGTGTGCGGCCACAAAATGCCTGCGATTCTTAGTTTCCAAGGCGTTGCTGTGAAAATCATTGCCTATTGTTTGGCTGCAGGCAGTGGCATCTGGCTAAGCTTGGAAGCACCGCTCGTGCATCTGGCCGCGTCCATCGCTATTGATGTAGGCAAGCGGTCAGGCCATCTCCAGGCGGCATTCTCGCCGTCGGGCCGTCGCCAGCTGGCTGTTGCTACGGCCGCTGCGGGCATGGCAGTTTCAGTGGCCGCACCGGTTGGCGGTGTTCTCTTTGTATTGGAGATCCTGCGGCCGGTGCCTGTGCGGCCTGCGCTCTGGAAGGCGTTTGTATGCGCTGTCACGGCTGTTCTCGTGGTAGAAGCCATTGATCCTTTGCGCACCGGCAAGGCGGTTGTTTTCGAAGTCAGTTATGATCGTGTTTGGCACGGCGTGGAGCTGATTCCCTTTGGTCTGCTGGGCTTGGTCGGAGGCTGCTATGGCTATTTCGCTGTTCTGGGCCTCAAGAAGCTGGACGGGATCCGACAGAAGTTCTATGCGTCTAATTTCCGGTTCCGGTTCATTGTCTTGCCTGGTTCGGTGGCTGCTCTGACGGCGATCTTGTCGTACTGGAGCCCTCTCAAGCAGCCGCTGCCCGAACTCTTAGCAGCGGCCTTGAAAGAGTGCCGCCCGGGAGACAGTACTGGATTTTGTACCGATGGCAGCGTGCCCGGTCTTGCCTATGCCGCTTTAGTGTCGATTTTTTTGACGCCTTTGAGCTACGGTCTGGGAATTCCAGGCGGCATTCTTGTTCCGGCTCTCACCACTGGTGCGCTTCTTGGCCGCCTCTTGGGTGAAGGTATGCGTATTTTCCTTCATGCTCACCGTGGAGTCCTGTCGGAAGCGTTCTGTCCCGGAACAGGGCCCTGCATTACCCCGGGTGTGTATGCGTTGGTTGGAGCTGCTGCCGTTCTTACGGGTATCACCAAACTCACCATCACATCTGTGGTGATTTTGTTTGAGATCACCGGCGCACTCACATACATTGTGCCTATTATGGCGGGCGTGATGATTGCCAAATGGGTTGGAGACGCACTGAGCAACGATGGCGCCTACGACACCAAAGAAAAGCCCACTCTTTTCGAAGACAAGTCTACGGTCCCCTCAAACTTGGCTTCAGATTACATGCAGCCGGCAGGCACGCTCCCTAAAAGAACCCCTGACGAGGTCAAGGAGCACCGGCCTGCTACTGCCGCGGCTGTTGTCCGAGGCTCCAAGCTAGTGGGATACGTGCCGCCTCAGTCTGACACGGTAAACGATACTCCTTTCGATGGCACTGCCCTGGTTAGCAGTACTGCGTCCGCCTTGTTTGTTGCTTCAACAATGGAGAATCTGGGAGTAGGCACTGTCTTTTTGACCAAGGACGGCGAACTCGAGGGCGTTATGGACCGCCAGGCGGCTGCTGATGCCATGCATGCCGAAAAACAACGAGATATAGAAATGGTGGAGATCCAGGAAATCGACGAGCTGTAAATATTTATGTCCGTGTAGACGTTTATTTTCATGATGAATATGTGCATACCTATTCCGAATGCAGTTTATCCCATTCGGAACTAAACTGGTCAGATATATAGCCTAGTGAATGCCCTGCTTGCAGCATCACTCGCTTGGCTTCGCCAGACGGCCTGCCCAGTTTCTGGAACGCGTGGGCCAGCGACGCCCGCAGCTCACCTACTTCCACTGCAACGCCATAGGCTTGCAACGACGACACAAAGTGCACAGATCGCCAAGGAACGTCGGGTGTTTTGAGGAATGCCCACCAAACTATCTCACGAATACACTCTTTGCCGATGATGTTTCCTGCTGATTTACCAGTGGTGGAGCTGGTGATCTCAAAGTCGTCTCTGATTGCCCGTAGTCGAGTCTGCGAGACCTTGGCTGCGTCTTGGGCTAACGATTTCAAGTCTTTCCAGGTATATGAACATGAACCTGTCCCTGCGTGATGAAATACAGCCGCCAAGTCCGCGTCGTCTAGGGTGACTCCTGACTTTTCGAGGGTCTGTAAATTCTGGGCAAACGAAGCTCTTTCGGTTTGAAGAGTGGCCTTCAAAAGAGCAACAGCAGCATTTTTATTAATAGGAAGCTTGAGATCATGCATTTCTTTGACCCACTGCCATCCCTCTTCGGTGCGGTTCGTGCACGCCAATGTCGTCACGGCCAGACTCCACAAGAAGGGCGTCCGCGTCTGTTTGACGCCTGGAACCAGCTCAGACGCAGCCACATACCGTTTCCGGCGCACGCAGTTCTCTAATGCGGCAGTGAGCCAGCGACGGTTGCGGTTGGCTTCATGATGGCTGCCAAGGACCTTATTGCCATGTCGCTGAGCGCTGGCCAGAGCTAGCGGGGCACGTTCGCCCGAGACCATTCGGAGCATCCGCGCGTACCGGGCCACAAACAGTGCCGAGTTCCCGCGCACATCTTCGCCGCGTTCGATTTTGGAGGCCAGCTCTGCAATCTCGACTCGACAGGCGCCCGCCAGGGTTGGCAAAGCGGCGCGTTGGGCTACTCTAAGGATCGTAGCATTATTTTTAGGGGCCTGGTACCCAGACTTGGAAAGAGTACGCCAAAACCGCTCGCCAAGCACCATCGAGGTTCCTGTAGCCGGCCGCGTTTTTGTGACCGCTTTGATGTACAAAGTCAGGGCCTGTTCATCTATCTGCGACAGCGTAAAGGCTCGGGCCACCATCACACAAAAGGCCTCGCTCAGATGGGGAACTCTGCGACGCGCTGTCAGTGAAGCAAGCTTATTTGTAACAGTTTGCAAGTACGCAGCAAAGTTGGACAGAACCGACGTTGCCGTTGCAACGCCTTGTGGGGTAGATGGAAACAGGAGCCTGCCAGAAGTAGCATGCAGAACAAAGCTCAGGTTCTTTTTGGAGGCTCCTGCTTCTAACCAAAGCGGAACTTGAACATTGCAAACGTCAGCCAAATAATGTGAAGGAACAGTGGCAATGTATGCTTCTAGAGCCGACAACGAATGTTCAGGCAGCGACATGACGGCGTTACCTAGAACCCGGAGCATACTTTCTTTTGAGGGCTGGCCCAGCATTTTTGAAAGATGCTTGTGTAAATCTACCACAGATCCGGTTTTTTTGATAGCGGCAATAAGAGTTGTTGTGTAGATCACAGGACTATGGCTCCGTCTCTGTGTCTCGGGGACCTCCTGAAGAATCTTTAATAGAGGATCATAGCCCCGCGTGGCAACAATATCAGATACAATAGCACCGATTTTCTCTACCGATTTCGGATCGGGTGTTTCTTGTTGCAGCAACGATATAAGTTTCATCTCACTGGGCAGGAAGCCCATTTCCAACGTCAAATCCGTATACAGGTCTCCATGACGTCTTCGGTGGAAAGCTCTGACGTGGAAGGCATTTGCATGGAATTTCCCGTGCGCTAAAAGCTGCGATATTCTTTTTACAGTATTTGGCTGGGCTAGTCGTCTTATTGCCGAGCACCTTGGGCCGACTCGCAGCATCCCATACTTTGACTAAGTCTGAGATCACCGACCAGCCAGCCAAGGTCACCCCAAATCAGCTAACTATAAAAGGGCCGTTCTAAAAGTTATGAATGCACATATATAATATATTGCCGAATATGCGCGAAAACCAGACCAGAAATAGTTATGAGTGTCCAAATGTAGTCGGCCATGCCGATAGCGCCATCGACTGTACAGTGATATGCATCATGCATGCACGCCAGTTAAAAGGATCACAAAAACAAGATTCGCGGTCCCGATGCGACGCAGACCGCAAGCAAACATGCTTGATGTGATTAGACGCGCCAAGAAATACGCGTCTCTGCATCTCCACGTGTCGGGCCCGAAAATGTGATCTATCACATTTGCCTGCATGCATATGTGGCTCGGGGCGACTTGTCCCTCTACCCCACCGATGAACCACTCGGTGTTCAAGTTTCCACGTCTGGATACCACGGAACACTTTTACGTCCCGCATGGTGTGAAACCAATATCGGATAGCGCAACCTATGTACAGCGCCCACTGTTCAGTTCGCCCGGGTTCTTCAGCAGCCGCAACAACGCGCATTCATCCATAGCAGAAGAAGCGCCTTCTCCAGGACCAACGCTGCCTCTGCATTTACTAGAGAACACCTTGCCATCGTACTCAGAAGACGTGTTACAATACTCTCATGAACACGGTATCCATGAGTGTCATTGGTACCAAAAGTCCGATCCTTGGACTTCCTACATGCATACACTACCTGTCTCAACTGTTGGGGGACTACTGCCACCATTTCAAGAAACGCCATCCAATTTTCTTCCAAATGCTCCTCCGGCTCCTCCGGCTCCTCCGCTTCCGTACGCCTCACAGTGCCAGCGCCCGACGCGGTATCCTGTCTTGCCTTCCAAGCCTCCGTTCATCATAGTTCCGCCAGTGTCGTTTCCGGAACCTGTGCATGGGTGGCATACGAATATCCCAAGCCCCAGCTCCCGCTTGATGGCCTCCAGAGAGTCGAGCTTCACCGACCAGTTTTTCTCATTGGGGTCGTCTCCTCGAGCAGACGTGCCTCCACGGCCGGCTTTCGATCCCAACCAACCAGAAACCGCTCCTCCAAGTTCTGTTGAGCCGGAAATAATTCATGAAGAACGAGAAGTCACTCCGGTTTGCAAAGACCCCTCTCTGGACGGCGTGGATTCTGCCGACAACCCGGTCAAAGCCGATCTGGCCGCCGTAACGTCAACACCTCCGTCATCCAAAGGGTCAAAACGATCCGATACAGACTGGGTAGCAGAAAATTCGCCCCCTGACAGATCTCCGAAGAAGTGGCGACAGAGAGCAGCAGTAGCAGCAGCCAGAAAAGCGGCCAGGGCGGCAGCCAAGGACGGAGCCAACGAAGAGACCTTGCTGGCAAGTGACTTGAACCAGGCTGAATTCGAACTGCGTATCGCCACCTACCTAAGAGATCGCCGGCACCGCCTCAAGCGAACCGATATCCCGCCCCCTAGGATCTATCAGGCCAGCCAACCCTCGCGGCGGCAGATGCTCGATGCAATGACTCCGCTCACGGAAGCCGAGTCGCGAGGATACAAGAGGTGTGGAGGGACGTTTTGCAAGGAGAGATTCAAGAGCGTTGAAAAGTTTGCCGACCATCTGGATGCTTGCCACCCTCGCATGCATCGCAAGTACTTGTGTCCAGTAAAGAACTGTGTCTGGAGTGCCATTGGGTTCAAGTGCTGTGCTAGCTACAGTCGGCACTGGCGAGAGGTTCATGGGCCGCCTCTATTTGAGTGCATATATCCAGGGTGCGACAAGGTCTTCAAGCGCAGCGACAATTGCCTGCGGCATAGCCGAACAGAGCACCTGGCCGTTAGCCGGAAAAATGAGACCTCCGACAAGGAATGGGCTCCTGTGGAGCGAGCCAGGCAGAGCCAGTCGAAAGATTCCACCGGGGCCTCAGAAACTGTTTCCAGAGGAACTGAAACTACAGAACCTGCCGGAGCCAAAGTGCCACCCAAAAGTAAAAAAGCGGCCCGGGCTACAAATCCGGCCCGAACCAAGAAACCTGTCCGCGCTAAAGCAACTGACCGGGCCAATGCCCCTGACCCAGAAGCTGCAGAAGCAGAAGCTGCAGAAGCTGCAGAAGCGTGTTCAGATGCTAAGGTTGAAGTCGAATCAAAGTCTTAAACAAGGTTGATCTATAAAGTTTTAAAGAAAAGGAATGAAGGGGGTATGTAGTCGTGGTCGTAAAATGTCTAGTGCTTGATGGGCTGTCCGTTGGCGTCCAACAAACCAGCCTGGTAGGGGATGGGGTCGGAGTCGTAGTTGAGAGCGTTAGTGTCGTTCCAGTTCCAGAAGAAGTCAAGGTACTGGGGAGCAGAGTCAGAGACATTGCAGGTCTTGACAAAGTCGACACCCTCGGTCTTGTTATCAACAAACTTGTTGAAGTCGCTGAGCTTGCACGACTTGCCGGGTCCACTGCTGCAGCCAGGCAGAGGAGCAACAGCCTCGTTCAGCACAACGCGCACGTAGATGTTCTCGGTGCCCTTGGTGTGGTTGGCGGTGGAGGTGTAGTTGTAGGTGTAGTTGGAAGCGTAGCTGGCGGTGGTGTTGCTGGCATTGAAAGCCAGGGGGTATTCGCTGTTCAGGTCGGTCTCACCAACGTCGTTGTTGCTGCAGACAAGACGCTCCAGGGTCAGATGACCACCCTGGGGAGTGATGTCGGTAACGTCCCACAGAGAGTTGAAGTGGACCTCGGTGGGGTCGTAGTTGTCGGGAGAAGCAAAGCCCAAGAGAGAGACAATAGGAGTGATGTCTGTGTCGTGGGCAAAGGAGAAGTACAAAGGAGCCGAGTCCTCAGGGCCCTCGTTGAACAGAGCACGGGTGGCGTTCAGCCACAGGCTACCACGCTCGCGGACGTTGGTGGAACCAGGGCCAGCGTAGCAGTAGTAGTAGGCGGAGTGGGCATACTCAAAGGCAATCCACTCCTCGGAAGTGAACACATCAATCCAGGGCGACGAGCCACGGACGTTCAGCTCAAAGGGAGCCAGACTCAGAAGCTGCTGGATATCAGTGGAGTTCAGGTCCAGGCCGTGCTCCTTGTTGAGACGAAGAGCAGCGCGATTGAACTCCTCGTACTCCCAAGGAGGGTAGTCGGGCCACTCAGAGAGGTAGTCCTCATTGTCGCCAACATCGCAGGTAGTGATGGTATCAAGGTCGCAAACAGGGACAAGAGAGTTGGCACCCTGAGCCTTAGTCTCAGGAATAATCTGTACAGCACCGAGATCGGTGTAGTTGAAGCCGAGGAAACCCTCACCGAAACGGCGACCGGTCTGGGTAATACGCTCGTAGCCGGAGGTGAAGATGGGCAGCTTGCTGGTGCCATCGTACAGTTGTCCGTAACGGCGACGGTACTCAAGACCACGGGTGTAGGCATTCAAAAGACCCGAGTAAGGACCAACAGTGCTCTCCTGAGCATTGTAGCCGTTCTCAGGATCAGTGTAAGGCTCCCAGGTGTTGTAGAAAGCGAGAGCACCGGTGAGCTTGCCCTTCTTCTCATCCAGCTTCTCCAGGGTAGGAACCCAGTCCTCGACAGTGTAAGTGTCGGGGTAACGCTCACCATGACGGTGGATCATGGCAACCTGGTCGACACGGCATCCATCCGGAGGGTCACGGTTAAGACCAACACCTCGGCGTTGAGACCAAGGGCCCATCCAGGTGGTGTACTTGAGAATGTTATAGTTGTCGAGAACATCCTGGCTGTAAGGCTTGGGGTTAGTGTAGAAGATAGCGTCGGCTCCGTAGAGCGAGGCCAGTGCAAGAGTCAGAAACTTCATTCTCTGTTTAGATCTGGTACGGTACCGGGTATATATAGGCCTCCACAATTGAGCACGTGGGCTAAACAATATGCACTATCTCATGCATGATGTCAGGCTAGCCGGCAGGTTTCATGCACTTGGCAGGCACTTTTATGTGTCTCGACGCCAGATAGCCTCTTGGCCCACTATGTTTCTCGAAAAGAGGGTAGGTATTCCTTTGATTCCTCTTGACTGCGGCAAACTGATTCTATTTTGGTGATTCTAACCATTTCAACTCATGCGGGCAATCTGCAAGCAACTGGCCCATTTGGGACATGCCCTAGGCCTGGACATGCAGGTGATTTATTGGTTGGGGATATTCAAAAAAAAATGCATGAGTATTAAACAGGTAGGGCTTGGCTAGAGATGTCGCAGATTCCAAAACGATTGTTCATTGGAAAACCAGCTTGTTGTGAATGACTTCCAGCCAGAACTTAGCAATGTACAGCAAACTACCTAACTCCGAATGATCACCCGGGCTGACCAGTCGATGACCACAAAAATACTGCATGGCTCATACTGCGCCGCAAATCTTCAAAGTTGACAATTATCCCGGAGGGTAATTCTATTCCAGGAAAGAAGATGAAAACCTGGCGAACAATTCTACCAAAGTGAGATGAAACAATTGCGCCGCTTATTGGTGGCTGGGCTTTGTTCTTGTTGCCGGGCCTTGATGCACATCAACAAGGACCTGCACCGTCCGACTTTTGAACCCTAAGCCTTACACGGATGTCTCAAACATTCCACAGTGCAAATAATATAAAAAATATTAACATTCCAACCGGTTTTGGTTCGGCATATGCCGATAGCATCGAAAAATTAAATGATCACCAAAGGTGCAGCAGTTTCAACCTGCCTATTGTCGAAATGGCTCTATAAATCGTTCGATGAAAAATAGCCTGGTTCACACCGAAACTCTTCAACACAACCCTTTCCCAGTACCTCCAGAACTGTGCATGGCAGCTGCGGCAATGCAGTTCGGCAGCGGATGATACCCATAGAAAAAGTAGACCCGAATGACGACACGGGCTCTTGAAATATATGATATATAGTTATAAAAAGGAGGTGAAATAACGCTAGGCCCATTTTTTCAATTTCCGGCCAAACCCGGTTGGCCGATCTGACACACCCATCATCATGC
Organism: Wickerhamiella spandovensis; assembly: GCA_022577695.1. NCBI lineage: Eukaryota > Fungi > Ascomycota > Dipodascomycetes > Dipodascales > Trichomonascaceae > Wickerhamiella > Wickerhamiella spandovensis. The sequence continues at coordinate 800,910 of JAKIRT010000001.1, read as the reverse complement.
CTCGCGATCGGTGGTTGGATGCCGCCGAAGACGCTAGTGTGTCGCTGATCTTGGGCCGACAAGAAGGCGGATCCAATAATTCTCGGCGTGGAGACTATATCGCGCTGGATGACCTTGATGAGAATGGACAGCGGCCTAAAAAGCGGCATGTTCCATTCTCGGAAAGAGGCCGGAAGGGTCCTTATTTATTTTTCATTGGTATCCTCTTGATAATTATCATTGTTGGAGCGGGTGCGAGCCGCTTTGAGCGCAATAAGGATAATGAGGATAACAAAAATGATGATACCGAAGACGACGATGTGGAGGCGCCTCCTCAAGCTCGCCTTTACAACAATGGCACTTATGACTTCAATCCCACCACTCTGGTCATCTCATTGGATGGGTTCCACCCTCACTATATCCATCGTGACCGTACTCCTAACCTAATGGCATTGTTTGATTCTGGTCTGTCGGCTCCGTACATGACCCCTTCGTTTCCTTCGCAGACTTTCCCAAACCATTGGACGCTGGCCACCGGTCTGTACCCTGCGAACCATGGAATTGTTGGCAACACATTCTATGATCCCAAACTCAAGCGTCAATTCTTTTACAAGGATCCTGAACAGAGTCTTGATCCTGTGTTTTGGGGCGGCGAGCCTATCTGGGCGGCCATGCGACGGAGTAACAAGATTGCTGCTGTGCACATGTGGCCAGGCTCAGAAGTGGATTGGGGAAAGCGCGCTCCGCAATATGTTGATGCATTCAATGCTACCGAGGAGCTCAGTATCAAGAAAGACCGGATCTTTGAATGGCTTGATCTGCCCATCCCGGAACGGCCTGAGCTTCTTATGGCCTATGTCCCTACTGTTGATACGGTTGGCCACCAGGTGGCTATTTTTGGCCCCGAGTTGGAGCAGTCGTTGACAGATGTTGATGATCTGGTAGGCAGTATTGTGTCTGGTCTTGAAGACCGTAACCTCACGGACATTGTGAATGTGGTTATTGTTTCTGATCATGGCATGGCTCCTACTTCGGATGACCGTTTGCTCTTTTTGGACGATGAGGTCGACATGTCGAATGTGGATATCCGACAAGGCTGGCCCTTGGCCGGGCTACGGTTCAATGCTGACGCGCCTGCGGATCTAGCAAAGACCATTGCTGCAAAACAGTACAAGGGTGCCAAGGCTTACCTTTCAGACGAGCTACCGGCTCAGTACCATTTCAGCTCCAAGATGCGGTATGGCCGCCGCATGGCTCCTGTGTATCTGGTGCCCGAGCTTGGTTGGAGTATCTTGACTCACAAGGAGTATGCGGATCTGGACTTCAAGTATACGCCTCACGGAGTGCATGGCTACAACAATACGGATGTGTTGATGCGAGCGATGTTTGTGGCCAAGGGCCCAAGCTTCCAGCCTGGCCAAGTACAGCCGTTCCCTAACGTGAATGTATATTCACTCATTGCGCGTTCTCTGGATCTCTCCATTGGTGGCACGGACGGCAGCGCGCTTCTCAAGCCCTTTGTTGGCGCGTTTGAGGAAGGATACCCTGGCACAACCTTTGAGACTCCTCACTTTAATGAGTCTTACTTTGATGAGTGGCCTTTGAAATAGCTCTTCCAAGCAGAGAACCAGTTGGAGATGCTTAAGATTTACTAAATTTGTTTATTTCACTACATGTAGATTAGAGCTTGGTGCTAGCCATCCAGCCAAACTCGAGTTTCTTGTCCTTGGCCGGATCAATAATCACGTTAATGACAGCCACAACATTGGACTCCAGGGCTTCCTTGGTGGCTTCCTTGACGTCCTCGAGAGTAAGAGCCAGGTATCCCTTGGCACCGAGCGAGTCTGCGAGTTTATGGTACTCGACGTTCAGGCCCAGCGCCGTCGAAGGCAACGGCTCGTTCTTGTTGTAGCGGGCAGGATCAATGCCGTGGTAAACGCCCGAATTATTCATAACATAGATGATCATAGGCAGTTTAGAACGTACAGCGGTCTCGAGCTCGATTGCGGAGAAGCCAAACGCAGAGTCACCCTCAATGGCCACCACAGTGGACTGAGGCTGGGCCACTTTGGCAGCAATAGCGTAGCCAAGTCCCACACCCATGGTGGCATTAGTGCCTGCATCCAGGCGGGTACGAGGGAAGTCAAGCTCAAAGCTCGACCGAGAAATGTCCATAGTGTTTGCACCTTCAGACACAAACACGACATTGGGGACGTGGGCAAGAGCCTCCCGAATAGTGCGATAAACAGGCTCGTACACCAGCGGCTTGCCAGCAGCGAGCTGCTCCTTAGCCGCGGCCCGCTCTGCGTTCTGACGCTTTTTGGAGACAACGCTGGTCGGCAGGGGATGGGCTTGCCAGTTGGCCAGAGCACCCTTGAGCTGCTCAGAAACAAGACCAACATCACCGAGAATACCGAGCCTTGGGTCGCCGCCGTTCGAACCGAGCTCTTCAGCTGCAATATCGACCTGGATGATCTTGACGTTATTGGCGAACTTCGGGGCCTGGCCGTAATGCAGGATCCAGTTCAGCCGCGCGCCCAAAACAACCACAACATCGGCATTCTTGAGGGCTGCCGAACGCGCAGCACTGACATTGAACTCGCTATTATCGGGAACAACGCCTTTGCCCATCGGAGTGGGCAGGAATGCAAGCTTCGTAGCCTCCTGCAGCTGGCGGATGGGGTTCTCTGCATGTGCATACGCAGCTCCTTTACCGATCACCAACAGTGGGAACTGTGCCTGCTTAATGGCGTCGGCAGCAGCCCGAATGCGAGCAGGGTCACCCTGGCTCTTGGGGGCCGGTCCAGGAGGCTTCAATGCAGGGCTGAGATCGGCTTTACCCTGGATAAGATCGGCCGGCAGATCAATGTAGGTAGGTCCGGGGCGTCCAAAGTAGGAAACACGGTAGGCCTGCGAGACCAATCGGGGCAGATCATGCAGAGCAGCCGGCTGTTCAGCAAATTTGCTGAAGCTGCGGAGCACGGCCACCTGATCCAGCTGCTGGAACGCACCCATACCTCTTTGGTGCGTTTCCGAAGAACCGGCCAAAAGCAGCAGGGGAAGGCGATTGACAGAAGCATTCTCCACGCCTGCCAAGGCATGGATCACACCAGGCCCGCCAACCGCCAAACACACGCCTGGAAGACCGGTCAAGAAGCCGTAGATGCTTGCAGCATATGCAGCGGCCTGCTCGTTGCGGAAGGAGATAAACTGGATCCCCGCGGCAATGCAGGCATCAGCCACTTCAATTACTGGGATACCAACAATTCCAAAAACATGCTTGATGCCCAATTGCACCAAGCTTTCGGCAATGATTTCGGCTCCAGTGGGCATTACAATCAAGAGTGGAAAATGACTCCAACTCACGTGCAGCTTACATGCGGCTGCCGGTACTAATTCTAGCCTCTGTTGTGGGGGTGCAGGCCAATACCGAGGCAACGATAGTGGAGCGTAAAGATGTTTTAAACGACTTGAAAGAGCTTGGACCCACGTTGGAAGTCGGCAAGCCGTTTCGAGGGCTCGCTGCACCCGAAACAAGACTGGTTTTGGATGCCGACCCTGGCCGCTACTTTGTCAAGGTATGCTGGCCCGCGACCGAGCCGGCCGACTTTGATCTCGACTTTGAAGACCCTTATCTTATTATTACCACTAAAAAAGATGTGTTTCGGACCTCAAACGTGTCGGAAGATGTCCACTTTACTGTCCTAGCCAGTGACTTACTTTATGGTGTTCCCAAAGACCTATGGCCCACAATCGGCTCAATAGCAGGAGTGGCAGCAGTTGGTTCGATAGGTGCATGGTTTATTGTATCGAATTTATAGGTATGTACATGAAAGTCTGAGGCTGTCAAGGATGAAGATTTTGAGCCTGAGCCTAGCACGGGCACTGGTTGAAGCCACGGACAAAGCCGGTGGCTTCACGGATATTATCGAGACCGCACGTGTACATGATAAGCCTCTCAAAGCCAAGACCGTAGCCGCCGTGAGGGAACGAGCCGTATTTACGCAGATCAGTATACCAAGCCAGAGCAGCTGGGTCCATGTTGTACTTTTCGAGGTTCTTCATGAGAAGCTCGTAATTGTCCTCACGGAGCGATCCTCCTACGAGCTCACCGACACCAGGAATCAATAAATCAAAGCAGGCGACTGTGGGCTTCGCAGGATCATAGTTGGCGCTACGCTTCATGTAAAACGGCTTGATCTGCTGCGGGTAGTCGGTCACAAACAAGGGTCGGCCCCGCTTGCCGGCTAGGTACTTTTCCTGCTCACTAGAAAGATCATCGCCCCAAACAGCCGATGTGACTTCTTCAGAAGCATTGAGCTCATCCACGGCCTCCGAGTAAGTGATGGAGTCCCATGGACCCGAAAGCAGATCCCAGTTTTTTTGGAGCTTCTCCTTTGCTTCGGCATCACGCTTGGTAGAAAGCATTTCCTCGGCAATCTCACCGGTAGGCACTGTAGACTTGACCATGGCCTCGCAGAAATCCGTGACTTCCTTGACGGTATCTACAAATGCCAGTTCCGTCTCAATCATCCAGAACTCGCTCAAATGCCGGTTGGTATCTGAGGCCTCAGCCCGAAAGGCAGGAGCCAGATTCCATACTCTGCCAAGAGCAGCCGTATAGACCTCCAAATGGAGCTGGCTCGAGACCGAGAGATAAGCGGGCTTGCCAAAGAACTCGGCACTCTTTGCGATCTCAAACACCTCGCCGGCACCTTCGCAGTCACTGGCAGTAAGGATTGGAGAATTGACCTGCGTGACGCCCTCTTTCTCAAAAAACTCCCCGAGTCGCCGCAGCGCGTACGAGCGGTACCGCAGAACCTGCGCACCACTTCTTGTTTTCCACCGAAATTGAGGGTACTGCCGCAGAAACTCTCGGCTATGATACTTTTTCTGCAAGGGATAATCGCTTGCACATTCACCGAGAATGTTAGCCGACTCGGCATGCACCTCTACCTTTTGTTCCCGAGGTGCTCCGTTCTTTGCCCGTCCTGGAGGGATCTGGATAGTACCGGCGATATCCACACACGCACCGGTAGTCAACGGTTCAGCCTGATCGGGGGTCAGGACGACCGAAACCGGTTTCGAGCTAGATCCGTCGGTGACATCTGCAAACGCAAAATTCTTCATTTTGCGTACACTGCTGATCCATCCCTGAACTCGGGCCGCTTGGCCAGGCGATGCAGCCGCCAGAAGCCGTCGCAGAGTCATTGCAGTCAGCCTAGGTCTAGGGCAGGTTATTTCACACCCTATGCCCAACTGCACCCAGTTTACATATGGATATCTAGAACCATAAACCGGGTTTAGACACCCCGCACCCGATGCCCAGCAACTATTCAAGGCCAAGACTCAAGATATTGGCACGAATTGAGTAACCTAGGCGTTTTAAGTAGCCATATATCTTCTCTTTGCATCTAGCTATTGGTTCCAAAGTCTGTGCTTAACCGGCGCTCACCGGCGCATGCATAGCATCGAGAAAACAATGCCAATTATGGCAGAGCAATTAGTTGTCTTATCAGTGTTGTGGCGGCCGAAAGCTGTCAAGGGTTGGGGGAACGCCCCGAGTTTAAGACCCTGGACCTGCTCCCCACACATATATCCCCCCTCCGATCCAGGCCCTCGCCCCAACGCTACATCTGATATGGGCTGGGTGGTAGTTCGCCACAAGCAGACCATTGACAATAAAGAACAATTGGACCCGGAAAACGACCAGGTAAGCGCCGAAAGTGACCTGGAATCGTCGCTCGATGAAATCATCGATAAACAAAGACGCCTGAGCCGGTCCGAGATTATGGGAACCGCTGTCGGACCTTCCCAAAGTCCTCCTCGCCCTCAAACCCCTCCAACTCCAGGTGCGTCACCGGAGCCCATTGCCACGGCCATTCTTGTTGTTGTGGTGATTGTTGTAGTTGTGGCTATGTTTCGCTAGGAACCCGTTTTTTCGAAACACGAGAAAAAACGTCCACGCACCAGCCAACTTTATCTATTTATGCCTCGGGCGCAGAACCTAATCGAGCTTATTTTTAGGGATTGTCTTTTCTATTTTATTTGAATTCATTAAAATACCAAACAAAAAAAACAGACAATTAGTTCAAATTAGTGCCAAAGTTCTACATATATCAGGGCTTGCACCGGCCGGGGAAACGGGGGTACAGCGAGCAGTCACGCACAGTGAAGCGGTCGCACAGCCAGGCAAGAATACGCTCGGTACCGAGACCGTAGCCGCCGTGGGGGAAGGCACCGTACTTGCGCAGGTCAATGAACCAGTAGTAAGGCGAAGGGTCCATACCCTCACGCTTGAAAGCAGCCATCAGCTCCTCGTAGTCCATAATACGCATGGAGCCACCAGTGACCTCACCGACGTTGGGCATAAGAACATCCACGGACTCGGTGACGCGAGGGTCATCCTTGCATTTGGGCATGTAGAAGGCCTTGATCTCCACGGGGAAGCGGGTGAGCAGGATAGGCTTGTTGATGGTGTCGGTCATCTTGCGCTCGGCAGCCTCGGCAATATCGTCGCCAAACTTGAACTTCTCGCCCTCCTCGTTGGGGATGCCGTGCTCGTTGAGCCAGTCCAGAGCGTCGACATACGACATGCGCATGAACGGCAGCTGGGGCGGCTCAAACTTGGGGTTCAGCTGCTTGATTAGGGGACCAGCCACTGGATCGGCCAGCACCTTGTTGACAACACCCACAATGAGCTTCTCAATGTGGTCTAGCAGTTGCTCAAAAGTAATAAAGCCGAGCTCGGCCTCAATATGGGTGTACTCGGACAGATGGCGGCGGGTGTGCGAGCGCTCGGCGCGGAACGACTCCTGGATGCAGAAAACATCGCCAAGAGCAGGCACACAGGTCTCGAGGTAAAGCTGCGACGACTGGGTCAAAAACGCAGGCTCGCCATAGTAGTTGAAGTCAAACAAAGTAGAACCACCCTCAACCATGGACTGCACCATGCAGGGAGGGGTGACCTCAGACACACCCTCCTCATTGTAGCACTCGCGGAAGGCCCGCAAAAGCGCCGACCGAACCCGCATAACTGCGGACAGGGTCTCGCCACGAAGAGCCAGGTGACGCATATCCAGCAAAAGAGAAGGGTCAGCATCCTCCTGGACCTTGTTGGTGAAGGCATCCTCGCCAGCAGGGGCCAGGCCAACAACCTCATAGTAGTCGGCCACCAGCTCGTGGCCACCGGCAGCAGTCTTGCCCTCGGGCAGCTCCTTGAGCTCACCGTAAACAGTGACGGTACTCTCACGAGTCAAGGTCTGGGTCTGGTAAGCGGCAGCCAAATCGCCTGTCAACACAACCTGCAGGAAGCCGGAACCGTCACGCAGCACCAAAAAGACCATGCCTTTCTGGGAACGCAGACGGTGGACCCAGCCCGAAACAGCGACGCGCGAACCGCGGTGGGGCTCGGCAGAACCGATCTTGGTAGGAGTGGCCTTGGGGGCATCGGCAGGAGGAGCCAGCTTGATGCTCTTGGCAGCCTCGAGACGAGCATTGTCCTCCTGGGCCTTCTTCTCGGCGGCAAGCTTGGCAGCAGCGTCCTTATCGGCCTTCTTGGCCAGACCATCGGCACCCTTCTTGGCCTTCTTCAAAGCAGAAGCCGAAATAGCCTCGTACTGGTCCTCTTTCCAAATAAGGATTTTCTCGCTCTTGGTCTTATAAAGGGCAAAGGCAGGAGTGGCAAAGGGGGCACTTTCAGTACCCTTGCCGGTCTCGTCGCTACCTTTCTCGCTCACGTAGACGTCTGTCAGAGACAGGTCTTGCAGTTTATCTTTCAGCTCAGAGGCCATTATTGTGGGTGGGAGCGGGAACCCCGACTAATCTTTTATTACTCACATGACTCAGAGGCGAGTCGCCTGGAATCGATGCAGTCGCAGCACTGCCCCATAGTGCATGTGCATTTGAGTCCTTTTCGTGACCGAGTGGTAACCATGATGGATTCGGCAATTATATTCTACAAGTACGTGTCTAGTTATAGCGAATTGCAAGAAATCAGCTATTTTGTCAGGCTTGGTGCCCTTTTTGGGGGTCAAAAGCAGTGGTGATTGAGGTCTAAATCCCTCTTATCAAGCCATCACTTGTACCATAAGTGGCGCAGTCAACTCTACCCCATCCACAGTTCCCCCGTATCTATCAACCTCCTCATAGCCCATGCTCTCATAGAACTTCTGGCCTACCCGTGAGGAAACAAGGGCCAGTTTGGCTGGACCCCTGGAATCAACATCTCCATCAACAAAGTCCGGACAATACTTGGGCATATTATCTTGAGCATGCTTGAATAGTATCTTGCCATAGCCATGGCCCTGGAATCGGGGCTTGACCACAAGCAGGTCGCACCAAGTGTATGCATAGCCAGGGTAGGGCAGCTGCTTAAGTTGGTCAAACGAAAAATGGGCCATTTCTTGTTCAGTGTGCTTGGGCTCCGCTAATCCTACCGCGATATTTCTCGTTTGAGTATATGCTTGAAGACGAGGATTGAACCCCGGACAAAACTCATCATGACGGAACGTCCACAGCGACCACAATTTGAACCACTTTTCAACCAGCCATCGTCGCAATCGGTGCAACAACGGGCCTCGCGGTGCAAGAACCTTGGGTATTCTCCATACCGTCGCCGCCACAATCTCGTTATCGACTTCAAGTACCCAGCACTTGTGTTCGGGATTCGAAATATACAGCCACTGCCGGTAAGAGCCTGCCTTTAAAGATTTTCCGAAATCTCGAGCGGCACCAGCCGGCGGTGGGACCGATAAGGCATAGCGAGGCCCCAGCATCACCTTCATGTAGCGGTCATCCTGAAACGCGTCTAGCAATACCTCTGCGACCCTGCGGGCAGTTGAAAATGATAAGGTATAAGGATCGATTTCCCTGATCATTAAGAGTAATAGGTGAACAACCTGCAACGGTGAGGAGTGACGCGCAGGGTTAGGCCTCATGCAGTCATGCAGGTGACGGAAAACAGTCACCGATCATGGATAGCCGAAACCCATACTCTTAAATATGTTTCTAGATTACGCCTCTATTCTATGCATGTTTTTTAAACCAAGTCTTCAGGGGTTTCCAGGACCTTGATCATTAGCGGGCCGTCTAGAGTAACCCCATCCACGACTTTATCGTACCGGCAAGTCTGTTTGAAGCCCTTCGATTCGTAGAATGGCTGGCCCATTGGCGAGGAAAACAGGCCTAGTTTAGCAGGGCCTTGTGACCGGACCGAACCATCCACAAAGGTGGGCTTGTAAGTAGCAACATTATCCATGGCATAGCGGAACAGCTTGCCGCCATAGCCCTTGCCGTGCCCACTCTTGCGAATTGCCATTATTGAACACCAACTGAGATCATCTCCGGGGTAGGGCGTTTCAGCGAGTTCGGACCACGACAGGTGCGCGAGCTCCTTCACCGGCACTTTTGGAGTAATGGTTCCTGTGTGTTCCCCCAGCTCCTCAAAGTACTGATCGACTTTCGGATTCAAGCCAGGCCAGAACGACTCTCGCCAGAACATAATGTAGCATCTGAGCTTGTACCACTGCTCGAACAGCCAGCTCTTGGCGCGATGCATAAAAGGAGCTTTAATATTCGAGGCACGGGGCCGATGCCAGGCCGTGAACCCTACGGCTTTACCGCCATCAGTTAACAAAAAGCACTGGTACGCCGGATCGCGGATTCGGAGCCATTGGCGAGCACCCCAGGACCATCTCAGCTGCTGGTATAGCCTGTTGTAACCCACAGGAGGAGGGATGGGGAAGGTGTACTTGGGTCCGTGCATAACGGCGTGCATATCATCATCCTGGAATGCTTCCAAAAGCACCTCGGCCACTTGAAGAGCCGTGCTGAACGGGGTAGTAAAAGGGTCTAGCTCTGTGATCATTGGGAGGACAGACCTGCAAACCGCAGATTTTGAGCCATACGAACGATTATCTCATGCAGTCATACCCGGAAGAGTCATGCATAAGATCTCTCTCCTTGCATATTCTCTCCATCCGCTCGATAGCCGCTACTGGCGATCTTTCTATTGATTCACCGATCATATTATTGAATGGCGCACTAGAGTTTCGTATTTCAGGACTGGCGTTGGCAACAGCACCCTCACCTATCTGCTATGGTCCTGGATATCGAGTAACAGGGAATTTAGGCATTTCTCAGCATGGTTCGGGAGGCCGCGCTCCTCAGAGAGGGTGCCTTATCAATGCTTTCCCCACTAACCTGGGAGGGTGACTATTTTCACAAGGGCTAGGGCGGGGTCTGCCATACTAACTTTCCTAATCAACACCCTCTGAATGTCGCTGGAAAACCAAACCAAAGACCTGAAACTTGAGGAGTCCGCCGAGGTTCCATCTGACGTCGCTGCTGCCCGGGCTGCTGCGAAGAAGGAGAAGGCCGCTGCCAAGGCCGCCAAAGCGGCCAAGGCCGCCGAGAAGAAGGCCCCTAACCAAAAGTCCAAGGGTGCCATCGAGGGTGCCTCGCAGTCCGGTATCACTGTTGATAAAGATATTGACTTCCCTACTTGGTACCAGCAGGTTCTTACCAAGGGTGAGATGCTGGACTACTACGACGTTAGTGGCTGCTACATTCTGCGGCCTGCCTCGTACAGCATCTGGGAGCTGATCCAGCAGTTCTTTGACGAGCGGATCAAGGGCATGGGTGTGCGCAACGCCTACTTCCCCATGTTTGTGTCGTCGCGTGTACTTGAGCGTGAAAAGGACCACATTGAGGGTTTCGCTCCCGAGGTCGCCTGGGTCACAAAGGCCGGCAACACCGACCTGGAGGAGCCTATTGCCATTCGCCCCACCTCCGAGACCGTCATGTACCCTTACTATGCCAAGTGGATCCGCTCTCATCGCGATCTGCCTCTGCGCTTGAACCAGTGGAACTCGGTTGTGCGTTGGGAATTCAAGCACCCGCAGCCTTTCCTGCGCACCCGTGAGTTTTTGTGGCAGGAGGGCCACACCGCTCACCTGACCCAGGAGGCCAGCGAGAAGGAGGTGCTGCAGATCCTGGACTGGTACTCTGATATCTACGAGCATCTTCTGGCCGTGCCTATGATCAAGGGCCGCAAGACCAGTAAAGAGAAGTTTGCGGGCTCGCTGTTTTCCACCTCGTGCGAGGGTTATATCCCCACCACCGGCCGCGGTATCCAGGGCGCGACTTCGCACTGCCTGGGTCAGAACTTCAGCAAGATGTTCAACATCGTTGTGGAGGATCCCGAGGCCACCGGCGAAGACAAGCCCAAGCTGCATGTGTGGCAGAACTCGTGGGGTTTGTCCACCCGTACCATTGGTGTGATGGTCATGGTGCACTCGGACAACAAGGGTCTTGTGCTGCCTCCTCGCGTTGCACAGGTGCAGGCCATTTTTGTGCCCTGCGGTGTTACCAAAAAGACTGCCCCCGAGGTTGTCAAGGCTGTGGACGATGCCTGCAAGGACGCCGAGGCCGACCTGCGCAAGATCGGCATTCGCGCCGACGGTGACTACCGCGACCAGACTCCTGGCTGGAAGTTTGCCGACGCCGAGCTGCGCGGTGTTGCCGTGCGCCTGGAGGTGGGTCCCAAGGACCTCGAAAAGGGCCAGTGCATGGCCGTGCGTCGTGATAACGGCGCCAAGCAGGCCATCCCGCTTGCCAAGCTCACAGAGGAGCTGCCCAAGCTGCTCGAGACCATGCAAAAGGATATGTACGAGCGTGCGTCGGCCACCTTCAAGGAGCACATCAAGGACGTCACCAAGCTTGAGGAGATGGGTCCCCTGCTCAACGCTAAGAACGTGCTGCGGGCGCCTTTCTGCGGCGAGGAGGCCTGCGAGGACAGCATCAAGGATGCCACTGCTCGCCAGAGCGCCGAGGGTGCCGAGGATGAGCGGGCTCCGTCCATGGGCGCCAAGTCGCTGTGCACTCCGTTTGAGCAGCCCGAGCTGCCCGAGGGCACAAAGTGCATTGGCTGCGGCAACAAGGCCATCAACTGGACTCTGTTTGGCCGCTCTTATTAGGCTAGATGTAGTTAATGCGTGGTAGTTTATGCAGTCATAACAGCATCCATCTACGGTATAAATATAAGCTAGTGGTTGGCCTGTGTACTCTCGAATGCAGAGAGCAGCCGATGTTTTCGCGGGGGGTTCCCCCGCACCCCCTGGGCCGCCTAAAGGCGGTGGTTTGGGCTGGGGAGTGCGAGGGTAGTAAACATGAGCCATTGTGACCTGAGACTAATCGCCTAGAACCTTTCGCAGCTCGCGGTTGCGTTGTTCGAGGCTCTCGACGAGCTGGGTGGCTCGAGCCACTTGTGACGCAAAGCTACCATCCAAGTCAGGGATATCGGTAGGAACTCGAGCTTTGGTGCCTGTGACGCATAATAAATGGCCCGGCTGGTCTCTGGCAAGTGCCTGAGGCTGGTAACTCACATCTAGAACCTGCCAACCTGGCGACAATGAGCGGCAGGAAAGGACCTCTGTGCCAGTTTCGTCGAAATCAACTAAAAGAGAGATATCGCCAGGCAATTGCTCCACTGCATCCATTGCGGGAATAAATGTATCATCGGAATACACATAATGGATTTCGGGGTACAAAGTGACCCGACCTCCGTCGGTCGTATTTTGCAACACCACAAAGATGTCCCTCATGCTAACTAACATACTCCCTGCAGCTAATAAAGGCACATGTACCGCCTAGCACTGTAGCCGCAGATATCTTTTTCTACTATTCTACTTCATGATATTTTTGAACTAATTTTGTACTTTGCTTGTGTTAATCTCTAGATCAGTTGATGTTAGTATGAGTAGCGTGCGGCATCCTGTCACCGTACCCTGCCCCACTTGTACCGTGACGAGAGTTTTTTTGAGTCATCATGCTGGACATTCTCCAATTTATCGAAGACAAGGGCGGTAACCCCGAGGTTATCCGCAAGTCGCAAAAGGCTCGCGGTGATAGCGTCGAGCTTGTTGACGAGATTATCGAGCAATACAAGAGCTGGACCCGGATCCGGTTCCAACTCGACGAGCTGAACAAGAAACAGAACGCTCTGCAAAAGGCCATCGGCCAGAAGTTCAAGGCCAAGGAGGACGCCAGCGAACTCGTCAAGCAAAAAGAGGAGCTTGTCAAGGAGAAGCAGGAGCTGACCCTTAAGGAGCAGGATACCGACAAGCAGCTGCGGGCCAAGGTCGGCACTGTTGGTAACATCGTTCACGAGAGCGTGCCTATTTCCGACAACGAGGACAACAACGAGCTGGTTCGTGTGTGGGCCCCCGAGGGTGTTGACGTGTCCAAGGTCGCGGCCAAGCACTCGCATCACGAGGTGCTGACCCGCTTGGATGGCTACGACCCTGAGCGCGGCACCAAGATTGTGGGTCACCGCGGCTACTTCCTGCGCCAGTACGGTGTGTTCCTGAACCAGGCTCTTATTAACTACGGTCTGGACTTTTTGGCCAAGAACGGCTACGTGCCTCTGCAGGCTCCTGTCATGATGAACAAGGACGTCATGGCCCGTACCGCGCAGCTGTCGCAGTTCGACGAGGAGCTGTACAAGGTCATTGACGGCCAGGACGAGAAGTACCTGATTGCCACTTCGGAGCAGCCTATTTCTGCCTACCACTCGAACGAGTGGTTCGAGCAGCCCGCCGAGCAGCTGCCCATTCGCTACGCCGGCTACTCGTCGTGCTTCCGCCGTGAGGCGGGCTCGCATGGCAAGGACGCCTGGGGTATTTTCCGCGTGCACGAGTTCCAAAAGATCGAGCAGTTCTGCTTGACCGAGCCTGAAAACTCGTGGACCGAGTTCGACCGCATGATTGACATCTCAGAAAAGTTCTACCAGTCGCTTGGCCTGCCCTACCGCGTTGTGTCCATCGTTTCGGGCGAGCTCAACAACGCTGCTGCCAAGAAGTACGATCTCGAGGCCTGGTTCCCCTTCCAGAAGGAGTACAAGGAGCTTGTCTCGTGCTCGAACTGCACCGACTACCAGTCGCGCAACCTGGAGATCCGCTGCGGCATCAAGAAGATGAACGAGCGCGAGAAGAAATACGTGCACTGCCTGAACTCGACTCTGTGTGCCACCGAGCGTGCTCTGTGCTGCATTCTCGAGAACTACCAGACTGAGGACGGTTTCCGCGTGCCGGAGGTGCTGCGCAAGTTCATTCCTGGCGAGCCCGAGTTCCTGCCTTACGTCAAGGAGCTCAAGCAGGAGAAGAAGGATAAGAAGAAATAATTCTAGCTCTAGATCTTAGATTCTTTTAACTGTTGTCAGCTTTCGATCATCGCTGGGCAACCTGACAGCTCGGGACATGCATCTGGGTAAGGCCATCTGCATAATTGTTCCTTGCTCAGGAAACTCTTGCTCGGGACTCTTGCTCATGACTGCCACCAAATCTCTTTACAATGGAAGACAGTTCCCCGCCATTGGGTTGGGTGCATATGCAATGCCCTTGTCGCAAACAACTGCGATTGTGGAAAAAGCATTGGCCCTAGGGTACCGCCTAGTCGACACCGCTAACGAGTACATGAATGAGAAGCAATGCGCCGAGGGCGTGGCTGCGTTCCTGAAAAAACATCCGAATGTGCCCAGAGATGATGTATGGTATGCATCAAAGATGTGGCAGTCGGATTTCGGCTACGAGTCGGGTAAGCGAGCCATTGCAGCTGCTCTCAACGAAGCCAAATCCCTCGGCCGCATTGATCTCTACATTATGCACTCGCCCGCGGGCGGCCAGAAAACCCGCCTCGATACCTGGAAAGCGTTGCAGGAAGCCGTACAAGCTGGGCATATCCGCGAGATCGGCGTGTCCAATTGGAGCGTCAAGCACTTGCAGGAACTTCTTGAATGGCCCGAGCTTAAAGTGCGGCCGGCAGTCAACCAGATTGAATTGAGTCCGTGGATGCATCACCAAGATATCGTTGATTTTTGCAACGACAACGATATCGTTGTGGAAGCTTATTCGCCCTTGGTACTCGGCAAGAAGATGAAAGACCCGCAACTGTTGAAACTGGCTGAAAAATATGAAAAGAGCCCCGCTCAAATCCTCCTGCGATGGTCAGTGCAACAGGGAGCTGTTCCTATCCCCAAGAGCTCTAATGAACAGCGACTGAAAGAAAACCTGGATATCTTTGACTTTGAGCTCACCCCCAGTGATTTCAAAAGCTTGGGCGACCCCAAATCGTACCTAGTAACCGTTTGGGACCCGACAACTTGGTCCTAGTTAGTGTACATAAAGGAACATTATAGTCGTGCATACCCCATCGCCTATCAAAAACGGTAAACTGCACGTGGGTAGGGGTTCTTCTTTTATTATGAGGGACCATGTGACTCAATTGCGCTTGCTGTAACGACATGCACTTCCATCTCAAGAATTCGTCGGGTTTTGAGGTGCCCCACAAGGCACACCGCATTGAGTATGACTCGTATGGGCCTCCCAGTGTGCTTGAATATGTCGAGAGTGCGGTGCCGACGCCGAAGCAGGACGAGGTATTGGTTAAAAACTATGCCATCGGTATCAACAACGAGGATTTTGAGCACCGTTCAGGTCAGATCAAGACCTCAAAGTTCCCGCATTCAGGTATTGGTACCGAGGGTGCTGGTATCGTGGTGAAGGTTGGTCCGGCCTCCGGAGGCTTCAAAGTCGGCGATCGGGTTGCGTACTGCATGACGGCCGGCGGCTCATACGCCGACTATGCAGTAGCCATGGCTCGAGCCACCTTCCTTCTGCCCGACCAAATTTCGTTCGAAGTGGCTGCTGCGTCGCTTGTTAAAGGAATGACTGCGGAATATTTGCTGTGCCGTAGTTATCCTTTGCAGCAGGGCGATACTTGCCTCCTGCAGAACGGAGCCGAGGGCGTCGGACCGATCGCGATCCAGCTGGCCAAGGTTTTGGGGGCCAAGGTCATTGCTACCGATAGCACTGACGCCAAATGTGCATTGGCCCAGCAGTACGGTGCTTCGGGCACAATTAATTATCGCAAAGAAGATGTAGCCTCTCGCATGCTGGACCTGACGCACGGCAAGAAAGTGCCGGTTGTGTACGACTCCATTGGCCAAGCGACATGGGAGTCGTCTCTGAACTGTGCGGATCACCTGGGCACAGTTGTTAGTTTTGGAGAAATGTCTGGACCCGTTCCGCCGGTCCAGTTGAACGATCTTATGCAAAAGGGCCACTTATACGTTACCCGGCCCAGCCTGGCGGCTTTTTCGCGCAAGTTCCCGGAAATGACCGACCAACTTTTCAACTTGATTGTATCTGGCCGTATTGAGGTTCCGGTGAATCAAAAGTATCGGTTGAGTGAAGCAGCCCAGGCCCAAGAAGACATTGCCGGCCATAAAACTACTGGTTCCAGCATTCTGATCCCCGATGAGCTTGTTGGTGCTAGTAGCTGAAGTGACAAGCAGCCTCTTAAAGACCCTTGGATAGAGGGATTTAATTCTCACGAGTAAAATGAATCTATAGTAGACGTTTAATTGATATTCTTATGATTTTGGAAAATATTATCCGCATCCACTTTTGGGGGGCGCTCGGGGCCTTGTCCCACGCTTCCGTGCAGCGGCTGCGGACGCTGATGCAGCCATTGCACCGACGTGCATAACTGGCGAGTCGGACCGTGCGATAAGAAGAAAAAAAATTCGAAAGCGCCTATAGACTAGCGAGCAACACGACATGCAAAAAGCATGAGAAAAGTCTAGCATCTATGCGCCATCAACAATCTCAGAACGAGGCGAAGCCGCTCATTGAACCTTGTGCAGAGGGCTAGGGCGATCAACTAACGAGACTATGGAAATTCTTGGCGAATCTTTTGTTTGCTGGATAAAAAAAGGTATAAACAAGCAGTGAACGAGTCTCTATGGGCTTCTTTTCTTGCCAATAATATCGCATTGCGGCACTTTTTTTCCAGGCAACAGCAACTAAGCGCCCCGCGCGGCTCCTTTTTCTGGAACCACACCGCGCAAGGAGATTACTACTTGCCCAGGTCCCGTGCTCTTATCACACCGCTGATCCCACCCGCCCTACATGCCAGAGTCGGTCATAGCCTGGCTCAACGAGCGCGCATTGGAGAGCTCCTTGGAGCTTGCCGCGACTGAAGCCACTGTCTCGGATATGCCCGGTCTATCGTATGGACATTTGTCGTTTCTTACTTTTCAGGCCGTTTTCCAGACAATCATTATCTGCGCCATTGGCTATTGGGCGGCCCGTCATGGCATCCTTGACCGCAATGCGCAGAAGAATATTTCGAACCTCAACGTCAATGTGGCCACCCCGTGCCTTATTTTCTCCAAAATGGCCTCGAGTCTGAGCCTATCTGCTCTGGCAGACATCTCCATTATCCCTGTGCTGTTTGTGTTGAGTACCGCAGTGTCGTATCTTAGCGGCCGGTGGGTTTCTCGGTGGTTCAAGTTCAACATTGCCGAGTCCAACTTTGTGACGGCAATGGCTGTTTTCGGCAATTCAAACTCCATGCCTGTCTCGGTGACGGTTGCATTGGCCTACACGTTGCCGATTCTGCGCTGGCCCGACATTCCCGGCGATAACGCCGAGATGGTCGTTTCCAGAGGCATTCTCTATCTTCTGATTTTCCAGCAATTGGGTCAAATGCTGCGGTGGTCGTGGGGATACAACACATTGCTTGCCCGGCCCGCCGATCGCGGCGACGACATTGCTGCAACCGAGGACGGCCACGTCCCTCAGTCGCCGCAATCTGCTCCTCGCTCGCGGGCCCGCTCGTTCATCGAGCTGTCGTTCTACAAGGCCCTCATCAGTGATATCAAGGCGTTCATGAACCCGCCGCTGTGGTCCATGCTCACTGCCGTGGTGGTTGCTTCGATTCCTGCTCTCAAATACGAGCTGTATGAAAAGCACGGCTTTGCCAGCAACACCGTCGGCAAGGCCATCCAGCAGATCGGCAACACGGCCATTCCGCTGATCTTGCTGGTGCTGGGAGCCAACCTGGCCAACGCCGAAGACGCCGAGAACTCAGAAGCAAAGTCCCCCAAATACGGCGAGATTGTGTTTGCGTCTCTGGTCAGCCGCATGGTTCTACCGGGCATTGTGCTTTTGCCCATTATTGCTCTGAGCGTCAAGTACCTGAACATCTCCATTCTCGATGACCCGATCTTTCTGGTCTCATCCTTCATCCTTACCGTGTCGCCTCCAGCCATCCAGCTCTCGCAAATCTGCCAACTCAACCAGGTATTTGAATACGAAATGGCCGGCGTGCTCTTCTGGGGCTACGTCGTGCTCGTGCTGCCGTCTACCATCCTTATTGTTCTATTCGCTCTCCAAGTGCTTGGCTGGTCCGGGATCCTGTCATGAGCCTATGGGGGCGCCGATTGGTGATCCACTACAGAAACCACAAAAATCAGATCATTTTTTTATGCAATTAGTGACTTAAATATATAAATAAAAAGTATTTTTCTTTTCAACCTAGCCAGCAAATCAACTGACCTGGGCAAACGCCGCCGCTGCCGTTTTCCGCTGGCCCCGCGTGTTGCGCAGACCATTCATACAGGCTCGGTACGCGTTGGTGGCTTCCTCAAGAACTTTTTGTCTATCATACGCAAGACTCTCCAGAATGCCATCGGAAACCTGATAGGCCCGTAGACCCTGGAAATCAATGGCTCTGGTAAAGTCGGACCGCCGCAGCCCGGGCACTAAAGCAGCCCCCATAAACGGGTCGTTCAAGTCTTCTCCAGGAAGCTCGACATCATCCGCCCGGTCAATCTGGTCCAGCCGATCATAGAGCTCGCGGCTCGTCACCGGCATAGGAAGCACCCGGAAAATACCCTGCCCGCATCTGATAATCCGGCTGCGGAGCACGGAAAAATAAACGCTGCTATCGAACGCCGCCAGAATCTGGGTTGCGGAAACAGGAAACGCTTCTTTTGGAGCCGCTAGGATCCGGCCAGTGGCCGTTAAAAACGGCTTGGTGAGCCCGTCCGTCACAGAGATGGGCCAGCACGCACTGCTAGCGTCCATAGGAAGTCCCGAGATCATGACAGTGTAGGCAGGCACATGAAAGTATCTATCGGCCAGAACGCTATAGTTCTTACAGTTGGGGTCTCCACAGACCCCCGAACAGCCGTCTCCGCTTTCCCCCTGGCAATTTACAACATCCCAGCCGTCGCCCTCGGCATCGGCCTCCGCCCAGTTATTATACCGCTTGCGCTCGGCCTGCATATCCAGAACCTTCTGGATCTCCGGGTTGGCCGGCGTGGGCTTGCCTGGTTTGCGCAATACCTTTCGTCGTGGTTTTGGCATTTGTGTGGGGGGTGGGTAAAGGTCCCTCTAATTGAAATATTATGTCACTGGTATGGAGCGCTGAGGGCAGAGCAGCTAGCGCCCTTATGCAGATCCACCAAGATCATAGGGATTGTACTTGCGCAAATATAGAGAGCTGTGCCGTACTGTTGTTTGGACTTTGAATCATAATACTTGGTGAAATTTAGATCTAGAACGATATTAGAACTGTCTTTTTGAATATGCCGCAGGCAGCCAGAAGCATATTGTGAAGCAGGTTAGGTGCTTTCTTTGTGGTATCCGAGGAACCGCAACTCCATCCCACCAGGTAAACCGCTCATATAGCCGCTCCAAGGCCGGGGAAATTTTAAATTTCCGTTACTCAACTGAGACAGAACATTATCTAGTGCCTTTTTTCCGGCCGCCTCTCTTGCCAATATCAGGGACTTGCCTTCGCCAACCCCTAAGACTTTTCTTCCAAGATATAGCTTGATTTTAATGTTGGTTGAGGCTCTTCTGCACGATACCTCAATTTTTGGTATCTTCTTCCTGGTTGGATTCAGTCTCGCTCCATCCCTTTCTAGAGCCACGTGCGCCCAGAGTATTAATTTCCACGGCTGGTTGGTGATTATCAACAACAAGGACACGGCTAGAAGGTATCATGTAGTAGCAGTCGATTTCTCCGTTCGAGAGCCCCAACAACGCCGCAAGCAGAATCTCTGCGTGAGTCAGTTGTCTGTTTCTTGAGACTGCGTTCAATAGAGGACCCATCAATACCCCTAGCCACTCATGAACTGTTTCAATTCCGTTTTGAGTAGCAGCAGCACCAATGTACCACTCAAACATATCGGCTGCGCCGAGGGGGGTAGAGGATGGTTCCCTGAATCTCGACGCATACCTCAGCTTGGTAGCCATCAGCTGAAGGAACGATGCATTCCCTCCCGCGGTCTCAGCCCATTTTTCCGCCCGAATAGGCAGGTATCAAGCAGCGAAAGTCTGAGGATGGCATCTCCGTAGGTCTCGAGTCTCTTCGCTGTTTCTGCGCTAGGTGAGGGCTTGGAAAATACCAACTTATCCAAGACAGGGAATAGTGAGATCAGGGGAGGTGGCCAAGTTTCTAAGGTTTGTGTCTGGATCTCTCGGAAGAGGAATTTGCTGATGCTCTTGTGACGGATATGGGTCACTATCATGTCCACAAGCAAGGTTCTGAATGACCTACTCGACTTGCAGAAACCACCCGATGCATGTCTATAATATTGCACGTACTTGGTGGCTGGTTCTATGAATATGCTTCAGATCCTTTGATGCGGCTGGTCCTGATTAAATGAATTCTCTCAGAGGAACGACTTAAGTTGACCTCGACAAGGCTCCGAGGTGAGATGAATATAGGTTACACGTCATCCTGCCATAATTCTAGCAATGCGGGACCAATTATGATTGGAATCGATAGAAAGTTGTGAAGGTAACATCAACCAGGTTTCAAAGGATAGCCTTAACTGATCGAGAGTCTGGATCTGTTCTCATCACCGCCGCAGCCATGGCACAATACCACTGCAGTCAACTGAATGAATTATGGTGTAGCGTTCCTTTCTGATCAAGGGTTATGCTCTATCCAAACTGCAAACGTACTACACGTTTAATGGAGGGGCTTCGATGGAGCGCTTTGAGAACATGAGCATGGCCAATGGAAAACATCCTAGAAGGTATCCCACTAGATGCAATGCATAGTTGCGTATCCCCAATCTGCAAAATAAAGAGTCATGAATCCTGAGCGTGCAGAAGAGTTAGAAGAGTCACTGCCTATTGACTAGCTGATTTGGATGTGCACAACCTCAGACATCCCATATCTGCCAGACAGGAAGCCCGTGTATTCACGTCCATCCAGGGAAACCTTTGGAGCTATCTAATACTTCATAGCCATGCTACTGTTGAGCTACTCTTGTTTTCAAGTCCATGATGCGGCAGCATATGCTCCGCCTGTTTAGGCCGGGTAACTTTGTCCCAAACAGTACATGCACTGCTGACTGCATATTCGTGCATGTACGGCTAGCCTGCAAGTCGAGGGCGTTGGAACAGCCCATGCCTCAGAGACACCACGAGATCCACAATCGAACCACAGCCGGTAATGCGCAATTTTTGTCGGATTTTTCCTTTGACGTCGAGGTTGCTCGCTACGTGTCTTTGTGTGCCACGGTGAAACTGCCAACATTGAGAAGGCCGCTGAGACAATCAGCTCTTTCGATCGAGAGGGTTGGGTTTCCGGTTGCCTCCCTTGTGTTTGAAAGTTCAACACTACGGAAATAGAAGTTCGGGGACTCTATAAAATTAATCAATTACAAAATCTATAGATATTTACTTTAAATCAATGCAATTGAACTTCTATAAGCACCTTTTCATCCCTCCGAGATCATGCTGCTACGCCTCCTCGATGGCTTGTCATGTAGGGCGCGCCTCATATGCAGTGTGAGTAATCCCGCAGAGTTGGGCGCCGGAAACCATATAAGGGAGCGGCTGACAAGTATCCCCCTCTCCATCTAGTTTTTTTCCCAGGGTTTCCATATCAGCCCTTATCTCTCTCCACCACCTCGCCTTGCCGCACAAGGACCCGTACCCGTAGTTCCCCGCTTCCTTCGGTTCCTTTTTTTCTAGTCTCTTCACCGGCGACTACAAATCTACAAGGCCAGACCCGAGAGTATTCTCTAAACTAGCAGCCACAACACCGCTTGTTGCCGTACCAGCCCCAGGAGTTTTACCCCGAGCATCCCCTAGATCCCTTCTTGGACTTGCTCACGCCCCAGCTCCCTTACTGGAACCCCGAATTGTCAACAACCGAACCATGCAATACCTTTTCGATCGAGAGTCTCTCTTGTCCAAACCTCGAGATCGACAGCCCCAATGAGTCTGTTAGCCCTGGAGGCTCCCCTGCCTCTTTGGCTCATCTGAGTCCGGAATTACTTCCCGCGCTGGCCGAGCCTGACAACAAGTACACCGATACTTTTGAGCATGCTCCGGCCAAGCCCGTGGATGCAGCAATGGATTTCCCTTTCCTGTTTGCCCCGCTGCCCGAACCAGTAAACAACGTGCCCGCACCTGCGCCCACGCCTGGTCCGGCCTCGGCGGTGGCACCCGCAGCGGTTCCCCTCGCTCTGGACTCCTTCCCAGACATGATGGCGAACCCGCTCCTGTCATATGAGCATGCCTCGGCTAGCCCGCCTAGCCCGAACATGACGCCCATCATGGCAGGACCCCACAAGATCTCCCCTCGCACCACCACCGAAAAGGCCAAGATGCGACGGGCTCGCAACACCGAGGCGGCTCGCCGGTCCCGTACGCGGGTCAAGAGCCGGATCTCGGAGTTGGAGGCTGTGGTTGAGGAATTGTCTCAGATGAACAGACGACTTTTGGCGGAGAACGAGGCTCTCAAGCGAGCCCAGTCTTCCGTTAACTAATGGCTTATAGATTCATAAACTCAGGCTTCATGCCTTTTTAATTGATTTTAAAAATTACGTTTTAGTTCCTTTGAGGCACTGCGAAGCGCTGCTATAGGGGTGGGCAAATTATTAGTGTCGAAGGTTGCGGTCCAGGCTTGCGGTATAGGCTTGCGGTATAGGCTTGTGGCCGAGGCTTGCTGCCGATAGTGCTGCCCAGGCCTGCTGCCCAGCATCGCAAGGCCGTGCCAGCACTTTGTCATTACCAGCTATCCTCCAAACTCCTCGGCCGCCCCGCAAGATTATGCAGGGGGCTTAAAGTGCATGCATTTTCCCTGCCGCAAATTCTTGCACGAACCACAATTGAGATTCCCGAGGTCAGGATGGTTGGGGCTGCAGGCGCTCTGCATCGCGGGAGTTTGCGGAACATAAAAAAATAGTGCATGAACATCTATATGGCGCAGCATTCGGCTGTGCTCTAGAACCCCTATTGGATCTCCAAGCACCCTACCGCTAGAAGTGTGTGCACGCTAAATTCGTAGCAATTGGAGACGTTGATTAATGTAGAAGTGAACCAATGACGGTATCTGTGAATAAATTTACCCCGCAGCACTGCAATAAAGTGTTAATTATGTGCATGGCATAGCATATCCACGATGTATGTACCTTACCCTGCCAAGTGCATTAACGCAGAGGGGGAACCGAGGTACTTCTAAACCCGTCATGCTCTGACTATAGTAAAAGTTGGCTATGTGCTACTCAACAAATCGAGCGGTATTTTCTAGTCAGATCCTGTTGAAAACTGAGATCCCAACATATCCAGGCATCTATCTAATCGGGATTTGGATTATGCTCTGCGTTTGCCTGTTCTGAATCAGGGTTAGCTACCCTTACATAGAACATGCCCACATGGCCTGTCACGCATGGGTTGATTTGCGGTTATCAGCCCACCAGGAATTTAGACGCGGAAATTAATAGGGTAATCAGAGGTAGTCGCATTTATGCAAGATCAATGGAATTGGATTTCCCAATATTAATTAAAGTTTTGGCACTATCGCAGGCGAAATTCTTATCTCCTTCTGGCGCAACCCACGCCCAAAATATTACGTCACATATATCATGCATCAGAAATGCCAATGCAAGTGGGGCCCAATTGGCGAAACTTAGTGGCCTTGGCGATAGCAACCATCCCAAACTACACTCCCCGCCACCAATAATAGCATATGTACTGTTGATATCTAAATGATCATTTGGTGGCACTATCCCACCTCTAAAGAGTTTCGCCACGGTGCAGGTTTCCTGGCCCTTGTACCGCGGAAATATTTCGCTGTAACAAAGCTTATTACGGTCACTTTTGAGAAAACTGGCCTGTGGATAAATAACTAGGCCTTCTATGCGCTGGCATTTATCCCGAATTAATGCTCAAATCTGCGAATCTTGAAGATTCCTCTTGGGGTCTAGAGTCCGAGCGTTTCCGGTAGTCACTACCCCACCTGCAATGTCTCAGACCCTAGCCCTAAAGGAAGCGGGGAATAGAGCGTCATGCATCGCCCTGATCAGTATATAGTGGGCAGGTCGACCCCAAAATAACTTGAGCTTACTTGTTCTAGTTATACCTGACCGACACTGGCCTTTGGTATACGACTTTCAGATCCACAGTACATCCTCAACAAATTCATCACTAGCTCTCTTTGTGGGCTAACTTTTGTCTGGCTGCAGCTATACACCGCTTTTGCCTAACCCTACGCACCTCTTGTTCAAGCAAAGTTTTTTTCCTTTCTTTGTTTATCCAGTAAGAGCTATTCACCTCTTTCGACCCTCACTGTATTTGCGAAAGTTCTTATCCACTTAAAATGTCGAGTCTTTTCGGAGCAGCCGGCGGTCAGCTCCTCCAAATCCTGACCCCTCAGGCAGCCAAAGCTAATGGCTATAAGGGTACTCCTGCCGTTGGCACTGGTGTCAAGCCCTTTATCGAGTGGGCCAAAAAGCAGGGCCTCGTTACTCCTGAAACCCTCGAGGTCGTAATGCCTACCATGCCCGGTGTTTTTGGTAACTTCCCCACCGACGACACCACCGAGCACGCCGTCGATGGTCTGATGGTGGGTCTGTTTGCCGTGCTGGCGCTGGCGTTTTTCTATGTGTTTGCCCGCAACTTGCAGCGCAAACATAACTTTTTCTTTATGTTTGGTATTGGTTGGTTCTGTTTGTTTAAGGTTATTGGTTATGCCTGCCGCATTGCCTGGTCTCATGACGTGACCCAGATCAACCTGGCCATTTGCTCGGTTGTGTTTATCCAAGTTGGCCAGCTGGTCCTCTTGGCCATGAACCAGATTCTGGCCCATCGTATCTTTACGTGGCGCCATCCCGAGACGGGTAATTCGTGGTGGTTGGTTTCATTCTTGAACAGTCTCTACTTTTACATCTTCCCTGTCATTGTTATGGCTGTTCTCGGTCAGTCGCTGCCCTTTTTGTACTTTATGGAGGCCAAGCACTTCAACATGTGCAAGCAGGTTGCTCAGGCTGCCGGTGTGCTGAACCTGGTGTATGCAGTCTTGCCTCTGGGCCTGATTTTCTTTGCCTTTGCGTTCCGCCCTGGCCAGCTCACTGCCGAGCCCTGGAAGCGCAAGCATTCGGACGAGGAGCTGCTTCCTCCTGTGTACCAGGCCTCGTGGATCCACTCTGCAAACCCCTTTTACTTTGTTCGCAAGGATTCGCAGCATGTTATTTACAAGGATGAGCCCGCTGCCAAGGCCATTCGCATCATCCCCTCGCGCGAGCCTCCGGCCAATGGCCGCCATGAGTCTCACCACGAGCCCATGCACCCCGATTCACCTCGCTTTTCGGTTGCCGTGATGATTGTCACCGTTACCACTCTGATCTTCACTCTCAACACCGTCTTCCGCTGTGTGTCGGTGTTCCAGACCGGTCCTATTGGCAATCCTCCCAAGTACTGGGTGTTCCACGCCTATGTTCAGTGGATCTTTTACGGCGCTACCGAGGCTATTGCCCTCGCCCTCTACCTTCTAGGTCGCGTGGACTTGCGTTTCTATATCCCCGACATGGCCAAGCCCGCCAAGAAGAATCCTCGCCCCTACAACGGCAGCGACTTCAACGAGCCCAAGCCTGGCTTGGATGTCGAGTATACTACTCCCGCAAGTTCTCATAGATAGGTAACGAGTAATGCGTCTTTTTTAATCTTAACTACAAGTAAGATATTTTATTCAATGGTTTTTTTATGTTTTCTCTCGCCTGCGACTTTACAACAGCAGCTCTTTGAACCGCTGGGCGTCTGTCCGCTCGTCTTTTAGCACGCATTTCTGCCACGACTCTTGTTCGACTACGCCAAGGGCATGGCAGATGACCCGCCGCGGCAGCTGGAGATCAATTTTGGGCGGCAGCTCAAGGTATACTGTGTTGCTGCCGGCCTTAACCATTAAATAGTCGCCGCTTGGAGGCTTGCTTGTAATCTGAAGGTCGCGGGCGTGGGCCTCGTCCTTGAGCCGAGCCAAAACATCCGCCGTCTTGGTTTTAGGAACAGGCACAATTTGGGTATGGCCATGGATCGTGGCTGGCCGTACAAACTCATAAATAATAGCGTCTAGGCCATGTCGCTCGTACGCATCAACAACCTGCTTCTGGATCTTTTCGTAGTCTTCAGGCATCGTATCGCCAAAAAACACAGACGGAATATGCTCCCTGGGAATCAAAAGAACATGGCCGCTGCATCCCAGTGCGTCTCGAGCATGTTGGCTATAGATAGGGCCCTTTGCTGTAGTGAGATACATAGTCTCGCCCACTTTGACCATTAAATCTTCGCCAGATGTATCGCTCTTGAGACACATGTAGCAGGGCCGTTTTTGTCGTTTTGGGGGCCGTTCAACCTCAACCTTATCTTCGGGAAATATGGGACGGCCCCAAACAATGTCTTGGGGATGGGTTAAACTTGGCTCGTAGAAGTTCACACCAGAAACCGCGCATGCCGGCTCAACCCCCGGGCCAATCCGGACAATATGGAACCACTTTGAGGGCCCGTTGACGTTGCTAAGCTCAACAAGCCTTGTACCCCGGCCGTTCATATAAAATGGCTCACTTTCATAGTAATTTCCGGCCGAGAAATGGTACCAGGGCGACAGCTTGACTGCCAAATCACGTGCCGCGTTACTGCCAGGGCCAACGACTGTATCTGGAGTTCTGGTAACCAGAATATCGATTGGTTCTTTATGGGGGTCTGCAAGATCATGACTCCGATTAAAACCAAGATTAGAACCAGAATCGGCGGCGAGATCGGGTCCTAGATCGGTGCCAAGGTCGGCGAATACAACCTTGAGCCCTTTAACTTTAATCAAGCCTTGACAATTGGCATAGATCTCAAACGGCGGGGCGAGGGCTGGTTTTTCAGAAGGAACAGGGACAGCCACGATCAGAGCGTCGATCGCAACGCCTAGCCCAATGGCGGCCTCGACTGCCTCGTCGATACTGCGAGCAGTTCCCACCACCAGAATGGTGATGACATCCATAGTCAGCCTTGGAGGATTTCACGAGCCCTTCCGTGGTGGCTAATTGCAAGGCGCTAGCGAGGGGGGTTCGCCTAGCCCTAACGATTGC
Organism: Wickerhamiella spandovensis; assembly: GCA_022577695.1. NCBI lineage: Eukaryota > Fungi > Ascomycota > Dipodascomycetes > Dipodascales > Trichomonascaceae > Wickerhamiella > Wickerhamiella spandovensis. The sequence goes on along the minus strand of JAKIRT010000001.1, from coordinate 773,705 downwards.
CAAGTAGTGGGGGCTCCGAGTGGGGTTGGTCGGGTTTCCGGCTGCAGCACACGATCGGTAGTGGGGCAGGCCCTGCATGAACATGTACAATTTCGCATTCTTGTTACCTGGCAATGCGTCATGCATGGTATAAGTTTGGCTCGAAGCACGAGATGTGAGGGGAAGGCCCGCCACCCTAGCTAAATATATCTATATCTAAGCGACAGTGGATCTAAATCGCGAGAAACATTCAATTAATCTTCGGGAAACTCGCTAGTACTTGCCAAAGTTGTGCTTGTGAAGTGGGGTCAGAAGGACAGCACCTACCGCTCTGGCTCAGCCTGCAATACAAACTCTCACTGCCATGACGACAGAGTGGTTGGTCAGGGCTGGGGTTACACAGATACGGCTGACGCTCCAGGCTATGGACTGTAATCGGCCCTCTTGACCACATGGTACCCTTAGCCTGAGAATTTCTCCGAAAGAACGCATGTCTCACTCTCGATACCCCCTGTCTACCAGTGCTGGAATAATTACTCTATCGACTATATGGTAACATAACGCCTTCATAGAAACCCTACAAGCTAGGTAGTTGATGCCTGCAACAAGCTAATCTCATTCACAGATACCGCACATTAAAGATGATACGGCTGAACCAGGTACATGAAACTAGGAGGAAAGTGGAGGACTAGGGTACGGGTAGGTGGGCAGTCATCTGATGAGTAGCATTCCACTGATCAAAATGGCCAGTAAAGATAAACTATTCATGAAATAAAAGGGCTCCCTACGCGTTTTCATATCGATATTGCCCATTTTCCGGGTTTTAAACAAAACTTCTGCATATCATGTGAGATGGAACTTTTTTGCCGCGCTAAATAAGGTACGGGTATGACGCAAAGGCTGAAGTGACCTTGGCGGTCTTGCAGGTGCTCAAGAATGGAATGACTTGCGCTTCGAAGCCGCGGTATTTCATATATAGAAAATAGAAACTAAAAATAACCCATTCCCATCGCGTACGAGGCACTTTACTACCCGTACAGCATGTGCTATCTTTAGATTGCGGTTTTTAGCGCAGCCGTGGGCTAAATAATCATTGTCCAGCGCCGCCCATGCCAAGGGTCGTTGCCCCCCTGCCCTCCTGCCTGCAGCACACGTGCATACGCTTAATGACAATTAGTCAGTACATATATAGAGCTGAAGCGGGTCCGGCGGGGTACCTTTTGGACGAAACCAGGAATCTTGGATATCGCGTGATTCTTTAATAGCGCTTTCCATCAACTTTCTTGCTGCTTATCTCTGGTTTCCGTGCTATTCTGCTGTATCAATTATGATGTTCTCTACCTCTCTGCTCGTCGCGGCGCTATCTGCAACTGCCCTAGCGACCCCCTTTGGACCCGCTCCGATGAAGCGATCGGAGGTCCCCGGCTTCAACTACGACACCCAGAAGGTCCGCGGTGTCAATTTGGGTGGTTGGCTACTTACTGAGCCTTTTATCAACCCCTCACTCTACAGCACTTTCCCTTCCGAGCAAATTCCTGTAGACGAGTTCCACCTCACCCAGCAGCTTGGCAAGCAGCAGGCTTCTGATATCTTGGAGAAGCATTGGGACAGCTGGATTACCGAAGATGACTTTAAGCAGCTTTCTGACTGGGGATTCAACACTGTTCGTCTGCCTGTAGGCTACTGGGCGTTTATTGCTCGCGCCGAGGACCCTTATATTCAGGGCCAGATTCCCTACATTGACAAGGCCATTGAATGGGCCCGCAACCACAACATTAAGGTCTGGGTTGATCTTCATGGTGTTCCCGGCTCGCAGAATGGCTTTGACAATAGCGGTCTGCGCGATACTTACCTGTGGCAGAGCGACGAGTACCCTCAGAATATTGAGGATACTTACCGGGCTCTGACTGCCATTTCTGAGCGCTATGGCGGCAGTGACTACTATGATGTCATTACCGGTATTGAGCTGGTGAACGAGCCCCTGGGCCCTAGTCTTGATGTGGACAAGCTGCACACCTACGTTGACAATGGCTACGGCATTGTGCGCAACTACGGTAGCCAGGGCGTCATCTTCCACGATGCCTTTTTGGAGATTGGGCGCTTTAATGACTGGCTGCAGCCTCCTAACTACTGGAACGTTGTTCTTGACCACCACCGTTACCAGGTGTTTTCTCTGGGTGAGCTTCAGCGCACCACCGATCAAAAGATTGAGTTTGCTTGTCAGATTGGCCGCGACTATGCCAAGGAGAACCTGTGGAAGGTCACTGGCGAGTGGTCGGCTGCTCTCACTGACTGCACGCCGCTGCTGAATGGTGTGTACCGCGGAGCCCGTTACGATGCCACTTTCGAAAGCGACACCTACCTCGGCAGTTGCCAGGGCATCAACGACATTACGACCTGGAGTGATCAGAAAAAGCAAGACACTCGTCGCTTTGTGGAGGCTCAGCTGGACGCTTACGACCAGGGCGCCGGCTGGATCTACTGGACCTACAAGACCGAGGACGCGCTCGAATGGGATGTGCGTCGCCTGATTCAGAACGGTCTGTTCCCCCAGCCCCTGGACGAGCGCCAGTACCCTAACCAATGCAACTACTAATGACTTGGCTGCCCCGTGTTTTTTATTTTGTTCATCAACGGGCCATCGACGTTACTGGTTCCATTCTTGTGTTTTTAAGCTTTTAAGTGTATTCGTACTTTATTCAAATATCATTCTCTGATTTCTGATTAAATCTTCTGGTTCCCATTATCTTGCTGCAGGTATGTTTGGTCAAGGGCACGGTTTGTTGTTCGGAGCGAGGTCCCGATAAGCACAAGCGCATGCTGATGCAAGCCGGTAAAGCATGGTCCAAGCCCGCCGCACCGTCAGATTTCGAAACCAAGCTGAAATGCAGTCATCGAAATGGGCACGCATACCCCGAGAAAATACCGCATAGGAACCACCTGACAGTTATTTTTAGTTAACCAGATATTATTATTTTTTTCCGATACCAGCCACACAATTAAAAATATCAAACCACCTACCCCTGGCGAGATCGATGATTCTCCCAATGATCACCATCTTCATCATCATCCATCAGCAAGATGGACATTCCCTATGCAAGATTACATGGGTTCTATGGCTGTCCCTCCCCTCTCTTCCCGGCGTCTTACCCTTACCCAGCAACATCTAATCCAGCTTCCCTGCCCTACCCACAACACTTCCCAAACACAACACCACCTCGTAGCCTCCAATTCAAAGGTGAGGATTGCTCGCGTGCCCCCTGTAGACTCCGCCCCACTCGCTTCCGCTGTGTCGCATCCGAATTTGCCGCTGCTTAATCTAATTCCAACCCCCCATTCTCCCTGCTACCGGCTCCACTAACAAGGTACCGTCAGCCGCGCCTCCATCATCCGAGCGCACGCACCCCAGCACCCCCCTTATAACGGGTTCCCCATGATAAAGACAGAGACCCGCCAGCCCCGGGGCCGCTCGCACGGTCACGGACAGGGTGCTGGCCATCCTGGCTCAAGAGTCTCGGGTCCATCTCCAGTAATGTCTTCGGGCAATAGTGACATGGCTCCCCATTCCGCATCAGCCGTCCCACCGGACTTTGCTAACTTCGCGCCTATGTCGCCCGGGATTGCCATGCCCGGCGACGATTTTGATTTTTTATTTGACCTAGAGGCCGACTTTGCTCCGCCATTAGATACCGGCTTTTGGCCGTCCCCGGGCACCGGTTCGACGGGCCTTGGCACCAACACCGACTACGCCGAGTCGTTCCAAGAGTCGCTTCCTAGCTCAATAAGGGGCTCTGTGGCTTCTTTCACAAGCTCGGTGCCATCCAACATGGACGACCTGCCGTCGTCTGCTGTTTCGCTGGCATCGCTGTCGCCTTCCACTGCGCCTTCCACTGCGCCCTCCGCCGCAGCCTCAATGCTAACCCTGGTGGATCGGCGGCTTTCCACAGAGGAGCGTCGGCCGTCGTCGCGCGGGCCATCACCCGATGAACGGCGGGGCAGAATAGGAGGCCAGCCACGCGTCACGAAGCGGCCCAGTCGCCAGACAGTAAAGCAAAAGAAGAGCCTGATCAAGAGCCCTCCGCCGCTCAATCCGCCGGCCCAATCGCCGCCCGCAAGAGGCCGCAACCAAACATTGCTTCCCTACCAAGCGCATCTCCTTCGCATTGGCCAAACAATGCCTCTTCACGATCATGACCAGCAACAGCAACGTCCTCAGCATCCGCAGTACCCACACCGGGCGCACCCGCACCAGCAACATTCCCTGCACCAACAGCATCAGCACAATGGCCATGGTGGTCTTCCGCGGCCAGGAGGCCAGCACTTTGTAAACCAGCAGTCTCCGCCGGGGCTTGCTCCGGGGGCCATGCAGACGGCTGCGGCAGCCACGGCGCTGTTTGGAGACGAGACGCCGGTCGCAAACCGGTCTCGCGAATGGGCCAGCACGCCTCTCCGGGGCGGTCTTGGCTCCATGGGGCCTCCGAACGCGTTTGCCGCAGCCGCAGCCGCCGCGGCCATTAACCCGGTCAACGCCGGCAATAGCAGCATGTCACAAACAACGCCGATCCGCCGCGAGCCGCAGTCTTCGCCATCGACGATCATGGCTGCTGGTAGTGCGACCGTGACGCGCAACGGGTCTACGGCCCGCGCAATGGTTGCGCCATCGCCTACGCCGGCCGCGCGCATGCACTCGTCTACGAAACTGGTGGCTGCCGCGAGCGAGTCGTCGCCTGCCAAGGGAGTTTTCTCACAGGAAAAGAAGAAGGAAGCTGCCCGGCGGGCCAAGGGCCCGAAAAGCATCCCCGAAATGTCGTCGTCCATGACCCAATTCCAGGTTGATTTGAACCCGGCACCACAACAGCAACGGCAACGTGCTCCAACTCAGCCCCTGCCGCCCCGTTCTCTGGCTGTAGGCGCTGCGCAGGCCGCTGCACATCCCAGTGCGCCGTCCGGTATGCAGCCTTACTATCTGCCGCCCGCCAACCGAGCCCCCGCCCCGCAGTGGTGGGGGCCAGGTCCTGGTTCGAACATGATGAACTATATTCCGGCTCCTAATGGCCCTACCGCGCCGCGGCTTGCGCCCAACGCCCCGCACCAAGGCCCCCAGATGGGCCAGCCCCCGAACCATGGCGGAACTCAAGCCCACAGCGGCAATGGCCGCCCTCAGTCGCAGGCTCCACAGTTTGCTGCGCGGGCCAGCCAGGCCGCGCTTGCCAAGCAGCCGAGCCGGCAGTCTCTACAGCAACAGCAGCAGCTGCGTGCGCGCCAATCTCCCGTCGCACCGCGCTCGTTGTTGCAAGGCTACCGGCCGGCGTTGCCCAACGGGCCGGCGTATGCGCGCGTGCCACAACCTCCTGAAGATTCCTTATGGACGGTGCTTGATGCCTCTCATTTCGAGCCATCGCCCAGCCGCCAACCGCATGGCCAGCAGCCACACCAGTCCGGCCAGCCAGGCCAGCCAGGCCAGGCAACCCAACTAGGCCACGCCAAGCAAGCTCATTCTGGTGGCCCTAACAACCACTCCGGTCAGTCCAGACAGCCTGGTCAGCCTGGCCAGACTAATCAGCTCAGCCAGCTCAACCAGCCTAGCCAGCCGTCCCACCAAGCTCAGCAGCGCATGCGTGACGGGTCGCGGTCGCCGCATCGGTCGCCGCAACGCCATGCATCGCAGATCTTTGGCCACAATATGCCGCGGCAAGAGCTTAGTAGCAAGCTCCTCCACAATGTGCAGTCCATGCCTAACATGAACGGGTTTGCCAAGGGCATTTCGCCCGAGGGCCGCATGGACAGCCCGCCGTCGGGAGCGTCGGTGGGAGCCAGCACACCCGCGTCGTCGGGCATGCCTGGCGAGGCGGGCGAGCTGGACGAGTTTGGAGCTGCATGGGACAGCGAGCTCGATCTGGGTACGGATGGGTTTGATGTTATGACGTTGTTTAAGCCAGAATTCGAAATGTCCTGATCCACTTTTTTCTTTATTGTGCTTGTTCCCTTCCTGCTTCATTTATCACATTTCCTTGCAATCACAGACTCTATTTATATATCTATCTTGTAACGTACTAGTTAATCAGTCTAACCTGCTTTAGCGCTGGCGCACCCAGGCACTACCCAGGCACTACCCAGGCACTACCCAGGCACTACCCAGGCACTACCCAGCGCACTACCCAGCGCACCTGCATGTGATTACGCTCCTCCCCAGCACCCCAAGCGGCCCCTGTCGTGCCAGTCCCAAGTATTTATTTGTCAACCAATCATACTAATCCCAACTATGCTTAGGACAGTCGCCCGGAGCAGCGTTCCTCTTGCGCGGCCGCTGTGGATCTCTGGCGGTGCTCGTGCTGCCTCGACGGCCCCTGCGGCTGCCAGCCTACAAACCCGGCCCGAGATGCCCACGGATATGCCGCTGCCCAGCCAGCAGAAGCCTTCTAACGCTGTGGACTATGCCCTTACTGGCCTGGATGCCATCGCAGCATGGGCCCGCCAGGGCTCGTTCTGGCCCGTCACGTTCGGTCTCGCATGCTGCGCCGTCGAAATGATGCACGTGTCTGCGCCCCGATATGATCAGGATCGTTTGGGTATCATTTTCCGTGCCTCGCCTCGCCAGTCCGATATCATGATTGTGGCCGGTACTTTGACGAATAAAATGGCTCCTGCGCTTCGCCAGGTTTACGACCAGATGCCCGAGCCCCGGTGGGTCATTTCCATGGGCTCCTGCGCCAACGGCGGCGGTTACTACCACTACTCGTACTCGGTGGTCCGCGGCTGTGACCGTATTGTGCCTGTGGATGTATATGTGCCGGGTTGCCCTCCTACTGCCGAGGCCCTGATGTATGGTGTATTCCAGTTGCAAAAGAAGATGCGCAACCAGAAGTTGACTCGGTTGTGGTACCGTAATTAGATAGTGTTTAACGTTTCTTTGCTTCCACTAGGCTGGGCCCGTGCTGGGGTACCCGTGCTGTACCATCTCGGTTACCAGTGTTAGTACATTTTACATACGACAACATAAATTAAAGCTTGGACAGAGGCGACTCGGCGGCCTCCTCGGCCTCCTTCTTGTTGGGGAACTCCCGCCAAATCGACTGGCCGTTACGGACACCGGCCAATTGGATCTGGCCGTGGGTGCGGTACGACAGGTAGCCAAAGCCGAGGGGCAGCAAACCAAGCACGATGAAAAGGAAGGGGCCGCTCTTCTTATTGACGCGGAAATGATTCTGCGTGTTTGCGCGCATGTGCGCAAACTGCTCGATCGCAGGATCCTTGCGTAGAGCTCCGGCCATGATGATAAAGCAGAGTTTGGTATGTCCAATAGAGTCTTGGCTTAGTTGATCCTACGGCTGGGAGTGAAAAGTAAGCCCCTCGAATAAGGCCCCTCGGGTAAGGAGGCCCCTCGGATAAGGCAGGCGCTTGGGTGCCCATTTTCAGGGCAGCGAGAGCTTGGGGGTGATAGTCGGACGATGCTGGGTTACCAGAGAGTAAAAAAATTCTACAAATAATAGGTCTAACCAAAGTTTTAAATCTACTCGCTCTTGAACAGGGTCTCGTGCAGATCAATGCCAAGCTCCTCGCGAACATCCTTGAGCTCGGCAAGGTAAGCGTCGTACTGAGTCTTATTCTCGACCTTGAAGCGCAGAGCCTCGAAAATCCGGCTGGCGGTGGCATAGTCGTTGACGCGGCGGGCGGCCTTAAGAGCGTGCTCAATCACGGTTGGTGCGGGCACCAGGTCAAACGAGAAGGCATTGTTCAGAACCCGCTGCACCTCGTACAGATCGTAGGCATCGTCAAACTCCTTCTCGAATTTTTTGGTGAACTCCTCGTAGGTCAGGCTAGACACCTCAGAGTACTTGCGGATGGCAGCCACACGGCTTGCTGCAAGGGGACGCATAGCAGCCAGAGTAGGGCGGGCCAAACGAATGCTCATAGACATGATGATGAAAGAAATGTGATTGGGTAACCCGTTTTGCTTCGTGGGGTGATTGCTAAGGGTTGGGGACATGCACGCCCATATGTCCCCAAGCCCAAAATATGTCTATTGGTATTGGCTGCATTGAGGTTGGTGGGGTGGTTGCTTATTCTCACTACTATTTTTACCAATTCCCGCAATGAATTGAGGGCCTGACTCTCGACTTGGTTATCGCAAACTGCAGTACCCTCGGAAGCCTACTGCCCCTAAGGTCCTTAACGGTCTAGATCTGAGGATGCTCTTTCGTCTACAAAGAATGCTATCTATCAATTCCTCTAGATCTTACCGGCACGGATACCGGCAATACGCACGGCCTTGGTCTCGGTGAAGTTGGCCAGCGCATTGCGGCCCAACTCGCGGCCAATACCCGAAGCACCGTAGCCACCAAACGGAATGTTGTAGTGGGTGGCATTGTAGGTGTTGACCCACACAGAGCCGGCACGCAGGTGGTTGGCAACGTACAGAGCGCGGTTCAGGCCCTCGCTGTGCACACCAGCAGCAAGACCGTAGTCATTGTCGTTGGCCAGGTGAATAGCCTCCTCAACAGTCTTGAACTTGAGCACAACCAGCACGGGGCCGAAAATCTCCTTGCGAGCAAGAGTGTCGTTCTGCTGAACATCAGAGAAAATGGTGGGCTCCAGGTAATAGCCCTTGTCGCCAATGCGCTTGCCGCCAGTGGCCAGGGTGGCACCTTCGGCCTTGCCCTTCTCAATGTAGCCAAGAATCTTCTCAAACTGGATCTTGTTGGTCTGCGCACCGTAGTAGACGCCCTCCTCAAAGGGCGAGCCAACCTTCAGGGCCTTGACCTTCTTGACCAGAGCAGCAAGGAACTTGTCGTAGATGGTGTCCTGCAGATACAGACGCGAGCCGGCGCAGCACACCTCGCCCTGGTTAGAGAAAATGGCATTGATGGCACTGTCAACAGCCTCGTCAAAGTTGGCATCGTCAAAGACAATGTTGGCAGACTTGCCGCCCAACTCCAAAGTGATCTTCTTGACGTTGGACTTGGCGGCAGACTCCATGATCTTGCGGCCAGTGGCAGTAGAGCCAGTGAAAGCAACCTTCTTGATGCGAGGGTGCGACGAAATAGCAGCACCAGCCTCGCCAAAGCCGCTCAGAATGTTGATAACACCAGCAGGCACGCCGGCCTCCTGGCAGATCTTACCAAACAGCAGGGCAGTCAAGGGAGTGGACTCGGCAGCCTTGAGCACAGAGGCATTGCCGCAGGCCATGGCGGGGGCAATCTTCCACGAAAGCATGGCAAGAGGGTAGTTCCAGGGGATGATCAAACCACACACACCAACGGGCTCATAACGAGTGTAGTTGAAGTGGTTGTTGTCGGTCTCAATGAGATCACCGTGGTTCTTGTTGGCCCAGCCAGCATAGTTGCGGAACACACGAGCAACCATCCACACATCGCCGCGAGTGGCAGTCAACGGCTTGCCGTTATCCCACGACTCAATCGAGGCCAGAAGGTCGGCCTTCTCCTCAATCAAAGACGCAATGCGGAACATAACCGTGGCACGGTCATCAGGGTCCATCTCACCCCAGGCCTCCTGGGCCTTCTCGGCAGCATCGACGGCGGCGTCGACATCGGCGGAATTGGCATCGGCAACCGACACAATAACCTTCTCGTCAACAGGCGACTCGACCTCAAAGGTCTTGCCGGACTTGGAAGGCACGAATTCGCCGCCAATAAACAAACCGGTGGGCTGCTCGTATGTCTTGCCGTTGGGGGTAGTGAGCTCCTTGAAAAGGGTAGTCATGGTTAATTGTGGAGACTTCTATGGCTAGTCTTTTATAAACATCTCCCTGCCTCGGTTGCTAGGGTTTGACCCTGGAGATTGATAATGGAGGGGGGTACCTGCCAGGAATTCGCATCGAGACCAGTCTAAACGAAGCACTGGCCGTGCCTTTTTCCTCGGTGTATAGTAAACGATAGCTCAATTAAGTGTAATACATTTGGCGAACTTACAATAGCCTTGTTTTATCTCGCTGTTGATACCTTCCTGGAACTCTTTTGTTCGCCTCCACTACCCACATCTAGAATCTGCAAGATTGGGTAATGGCTTGCATGCGTCCACGTGACCGTCCTATCAAGTTTAGGTAGATCGGAGCCGTGCATTAAACATGTCAAATATTATCGTCAATAGTAAATAGCAGGCACATGACCCGGTGGACTAAAGTCACCTCTCTAGACAACTCTTTACATAGTCTTGTCCTTCTACTGTCCTAAATTGACAACTTCTGTCTGTTGGAAAGTGTGCAGACATGCCTTGTTCGATAGACTATTTAGTAGAACGCTTTTTCTCGGTGTATGGCATCCAATGCATCTCTCTTCGCTCGCCATTGCTAATGCTCTCCTCATTTTGGTCTCTGCAGCCCCAACTGTAGTGACTCCTTTTGCCTTGAACGCTGATGCTGTCAACCAGGCAACCGTCGTCGATGCCAATCAGGCTATCGATATCGCTGCCATTGACAAGAAGGATCTCACTGAGCTCAACCAGAATCAGGGTATCGGCAGCAGCATCAAGCAAGATTTCTGCCCCAAGGAGATCCTCGCTGACCTTTGCTGCGGCAAGCCGGACTGCTGTCTCAAGCCTTGCGGCCTGGCCGGCTGTCTGCCCTGCCCCTGTGACTTCAAGCCTTGCTGCCTGAAGCCCTGCGACTTTAAGCCCTGCTGCCCCAAGCCCTGTGACTTCAAGCCTTGCCTGCCCAAGCCTTGCGACTTTAAGCCTTGCTGCCCCAAGCCTTGCGACTTCAAGCCCTGCTGCGAGAAGCCCTGCCATGAGGAGCCTGCTCCTTGCGCTGAGGCCCCTGTTCATCATGAGCCTGTCCCCTGCCACAAGAAGCCCGCTCCTAAGCTTGCTCCTTGCCACAAGGACTCCGCCCCTTGCAAGCCTGTTGCTCCTGTCCACGAGGAGCCCGCCCCCTGCTACAAGGAGCCGGTTCACTTTGAGCCTTGCCACAAGGAGCCGGTCCACCAGGCCCCTTGCCACCATGAAAGCAAAGACTCCGATTGCCCCAAGGACAAGCTCTGTGACTTTAAGCCTTGCTGCCTGAAGCCTTGCGGCCATTAAATAGTTTCAAAATCCCAGGAGTGGATGTTGCGAGGTCCCGCAAACGCAGATCTTAGCTCTATCTATCCATAATTTCTAGTTACTATCTTTTCAGCATTAACTCTTCCTAGGTTTAGTTATCAGAACTGTTTTGAGTTGTGAATGTACCCCCAGGACAGCTCCTCGCTGCCCACCTAAAAAAATGATTTGAATTGTGTAGATACTTATCGCATGTACGTCAAACAACGCGTTAGACACAATGATTAGCTACGGCGACCTAGTAGGCACTGTGTACATCTGGTTAACCTTGGGCATTTGACGATTTACCACCAGCATACCAAAACAGTACTGGTACGCATTGTATCAAGATTCACATTGCTTAAATGGGATAGCAAAACCATATCCTCCTTTTATATGGTCTTTTTAGCGCTTTCAGAGCTAGTATACCGGGGATTCAAGATACTTTCCTAATCTGGCAGGATCTCGGTTTCATGCTGCCTGGTTGTGCATGTGCCCATTAGGAAATATGGGCTAGACATGAATCTCGCTTGAGAACGGAAATCCTAGGACAATGTAGTATATAAGGCCTGGCATACCAGCTAAGCTAGTATCCACTCTTCGCGGCCTCTCTCTCTTCCTTCAATCGTTTCCAATGTACAAGTCTATCATTCTTGCCCTGCTCGCTACTGCTTTCGCTATCCCTAACGAGATCAACCTTGAGAACGCTGACACCAACACTATCGCTGCTGTGGACAACGCTGAGTCCCTGGATGCTTCGCAGAGCAAGCTCGAGTTCACCAAGAACTTTTTCTTCGGTCGTGGCCGCAAGTCTGAGAGCAGCAAGCCTTGCTTCTGCCCCCTTGGTGGCTGCGGTGGCCACAAGAAGGAGCCTTCGTGCGAGCCCTACCACGAGCCTTTCCACCCCGCTCCTGAGCCTTTCCACCATGAGCCTTGCCAGCCCTTCCAGCCTACTCATCAGCCCTTCCACCCCGCTCCTCAGCCCTTCCACCCCGCTCCTCAGCCTTTCCAGCCTGCTCCTCAGCCCTTCCAGCCTGCTCCTCAGCCTCCTCGTGAGGAAAAGCAGTGCTTTGACATTCCTCCCCCCAAGCCCAGCACTGTGACTGAGACCCAGGTCAAGACTCACACTCGCACCTCCACTCGCACTGAGCTTTCGGTCGCTACTTCGCTGGAGACTCTGGTCACGACCGTCACCAGCACTCACCTGTCGACCCACACTCAGCTGTTTTACCCCGAGACCACCCAGACTCTCACCCGCACTGAGGCCTACGTTGTCTTCCCCGGCTACACTGTCACTGCTGGCCGCCCTGGCTACACTGAGTCGCTCGGCGTTTCTGGTAACTGCGCTCCTACCCCTGCTCACGAGAAGAGCAGCCACGGCTTTGGCTGCCTGTGCAACAAGTGCTAAGCGGCTTGCACCTTGATTTGTCCATGTTCCGAATAATATGCGTATTTGGCTGGACATTTGTTCCCTGCAAGAAAAAGCTAGCACCTCAAAAGGCTCGGTTTGAGCCCCTTCTTCGATTAATGATGCGTTACCTTCCTTTTTTCCTCCTTTCGTTTCCGCACACACCTCTAAGTTAAAAGCAATAGACAAGAACACTCTTTTATAACCAATCAATTTTTCTAATCTACTTTTTTCCATCGCTAATGTTCAAGCAGTCTCTAGGTACCGCTTGACCTCCCATTCGGTAACAGCACGGTCCCACAGAGTTAGCTCGTGACGACGAGTGCCCGCATAGTGGTCCACGAATTCGTCACCAAACAGCTCACGGGCGAGACTGTTCTTGGCATCAAACTTGTCTACGGCAGCCTTGAGAGTGCTGGGCAGGAACTGGCTATCCAAAAAGTCCTGCTCGCTACGAATTGGGGGGGTAGTGAGCTTCAGCTTCTTTTCAATTCCGCGATGTCCTAGGCCAAAGATGGCAGATAAGGCAAAGTGAGGAACCACATCCGCTCCAGGAATGCGCACCTCAAAGCGGCACGACTTGGCGCCCTCGCGGGCGTCAATAAGACGGATACTGGCCAGGCGATGGTCACTGCCCCATGACGCAGTCACTGGGGCCCAGAAAGCAGCATCCAAGCGCTTGTAAGAGTTGATATTCGGAGCAAACATCAGCATCACATCCTGAAGACCCTCTAGAACACCAGCCAAAAAGCTTTGGCCCAGTGGCGACAGGCATTCGACCTCGGGGAAAGGAGCGTCTTTCTGAGGAGCATGGGCAAACAGATTGTCGCCATCTTTTGAAACCAGAGAGACGTGCAAATGACCCGAGTTTCCAGGCATTCCCGACGCAGGCTTGGCCATAAAGTTGGGGACAATGTCCAGCATTGAGCCTGCCTTGCGACACGCATACTTGAACAGAGTCGCTCTATCAGCCATGACTGCAGCATCTGTATACTCTAGGGCGACCTCATAGACACCAGGGCCCGTCTCTGAATGGAAACATTCGAGAGGGATCTCGAGAACATCGCACTTTTGGCGAATCAGGTTCCAGTAGTTTGCATTCATCTGCGGTCGCAGTACCGAGTAGCCATGCATTCCGACCGTCAATGGTTTAAGGTCCCTGCCGCCCTTTGCATCTGCAGAAATGCTTGTTTCCTTGTAGTTGTAGAACTCAAGCTCCATACCAGCAAGGGGACGGAAATCAGAACTGAACTTTGACAGAGTGCTGCGCAGCAGCGACCGCGGGCATTGAGGTAGCGGGATGTCATTTGCCTCATCGCTAAAGTAGACCAGGGCCAAAGTTGCCATTTCATTGCCGTACTGGGGCTCAGTGCCAAACTCAATGTCCCGGAGCGATGCAGGGTCAATTGTTGCCATGAGGTCCTTATAGCCATTGTCTGCATTCGATACGGCCAATTCGGTGGTATACTTATCATCGTTAAGATCCCAACCAAATACTACCGAGCAGAACCCAATCTTGTACTTTGAGCCTTGAAGCTTCTTTCGCGATAGGAACTTTCCCCGCAACTGGCCATCGACATCGATACCGGCCACGAGAACAAGTTCTCGCATATTGGAGAGACGCAGGCCATCTTCCATAGTTATTTTTTCATCATTGTACAAAGACGCCAACCAACTCATTGTTACAACCGAAGGCCTTGTGACCGGTTCAGGGTAGGTTATCTATCATCGGATTTGTCAACTGCCTGCAGCGGCTGCAGGAAAGTTGCAGGATGGTTAGGAGCCAAACGGCTCAGGGTTGTTATAAGCTTGATTAAATGATATTCAGGAAAAATAATAAAGCCGGAATCCAGGTTGTTGTAACGATTCAAGGTTATTTTTGGATGTAGATAAGGGCCTAGAAACGCCGTGCGCGTGAAGTTGCCCTGTTCGGCGCAGGTTACGGGTTCCCCATATCAGTTGGACGCACCCAGGTCAGAAATACTAATCAACTGCACACTCATGGCTGGACGGCTTGCAAACAAGAACGCGATCATTACCGGTGCTGCCGGCGGCATTGGCCTGGAGACTGCCATTCAATTTCTCAAGGAGGGAGCTAATGTTCTTATGTCTGACGTCAATGAACAGGCTCTCACCAAGGCAGCTGATAAAGTCAAGGAAGTTGTTGGCGAGTACCCGGGTAAGCTCGAGGTCAAGGTCGCCGATGTCTCCAAAGAGGACCAGGTCAAGGCTCTCGTCGAGGCTGCTGAGCGCTGGGGCGGTGTTGATGTTATGTTTAACAATGCGGGCATCATGCACCCCGAGGATGACGGTATTCTCAATACTTCTGAGAAGATCTGGGATCTGACCCAGGCGATCAACGTCAAGGGTGTTCTGTATGGCAGCCGGTGGGCCATTGACTCGCTGCTCAAGCATGAGAAGCCTGGCTCCATCATCAACACCGGCTCGTTTGTTGGTTTGATGGGTGCTGCCACTCCTCAGATCGCCTACACTGCGTCCAAGGGAGCCGTGTTGGCCATCTCGCGTGAATTGGCGGTATGCTACGCCCAGGACAACATTCGCGTCAACGCTCTGTGCCCTGGTCCTTTGAACACGCCTCTGCTGCAGGAGTTCCTGGACACCGACGAGAAGCGCACCCGCCGCACCGTGCACCTGCCCATGGGTCGCTTTGGTGAGGCAATTGAGCAGGCCAAGGCTGCCGTATTCTTAGCTTCCGACGATAGCTCCTACGTCACTGGCCAAGACTTTTTGGTTGATGGCGGTCTTACTCGTGCCTACGTCACTGGCATTAAGGGCGCAGCCAAGGGTCCCAAGAACCTGGCATTTGGACTTTAAAGATGTAGATTGTACTGCGTATTCTAACTGCGTGTTTAACTGGGATCCTTCCACATCCAGCCTATGATATTTGGGCCATTGATTGGGAAGAATTCCTGGGCGGCTCGGCTACTGGGTATCGGGGTTAGGGCCGCGTCTCAAGCCCCCCAAATACCTCTTGAAGTTCAGCTCTAAGTGATGGTCGAAAGCCAAAGGCTTTATCCCCTTTAGAATATAACCAAGAGCCATATTTTTCAGGCTAAACAGGTACTTTAACGACAAAGTACCTCGGATCTCTCTTGCCTCGACCCTCCTGAACCAAAAACCCCCTCAATCGCGCGCCTCGTCACAACCCTGCGTATAGACCCCTTTCCCTTCCCACCCCTCCCATACCTGTGCTAAGGGTATAAGTTGCTCCCACACAACCACCTAGCACCCGCTGACATGCTGAGACGCTCGCATAGCAGCGTGCCCCTATTCGATGTGCGGTTGAATGAAGGTACGAATATCATTTTAATCAAAGGCACTCCCGAAGAGGCTTCGTCGGTCCGGCTTTCCGGCGTGGTGGTGCTGTCTGCTGCCGATAACATGTCGCTAAAGAAAGTTACCTTGCGCGTGGTCGGAACGATGAAGATCAGATGGAATGAGTCGGTAGCGGTGCCGCGCATGTCTGCCGCGCAGCATCCGGTACGGTATGAGAAGGTTATTTTTGAGCGGGATTTTTCCGACTTTGAACTGCCTCAGCGTGGATCGCGATCTAATCCTGGATCCGGCAAGGCCACGCCCGTTTCGTCAATGACGAACCTTGCGTCTTACTTTTCTCCCCACCATAACTCTAGCTCAGGCACGTCGACTCCTGGGCCGAGTATTCAAATCGGGGCTGGCAACCATTCGTTGCCCTTTGAGCTGGTCGTGCCTGGAGACACCGCTGAGTCTGTTGAAGGCAACGAGAATGCTCAGATTGTCTATACGTTGGTGGCAACAGTAGAGCGGGGTCGGTTCCAGAGTAATTTGACTAGCCGCAAACATATCCGCGTTGTGCGGACGCTTGGTATTGACACTTATGACATTGCCCATACAGTGAGCATTGAAAACACCTGGCCAGGGAAGGTCGAGTACAAAATATTTGTGCCTAGCAAGGCCGTGCCTATTGGCGGGCAAATGGAGCTGCGGTTCCAGCTGGTGCCGCTCGTAAAGGGCCTGAAGCTAGGACGGATCCGGACCCAGATCCTGGAGCATATCCAGCTCTCGCTGCCTACATGTCAAACTTATAGCAATGAGCGGCCTGTTGCCGAGCAAAGCTTTGAGCCCAATGGCGAGGATAACAATCTCGATGAGTGGTTGTTCAACAAAGTCGTGAATGTGCCGCGGTCGCTATCCAAGTGCACTCAGGACTGTGTTATTCAACCTAACATCAAAATCAGCCATAAATTGCGGGTGTTTATTGGTCTGCAGAACCCCGATGGCCATACCTCGGAGCTGCGCGCGTCCCTGCCCATCCACCTGTTTATCTCCCCCCGCGTGACGGTGTCGAGCATTGATGCCACAGCCGTGGGCCCGCAGAGTCGCGTTGCGGGCGTTCAGTCACAGGAGGAGGTTCTGTTTGAGAACCCCAGCGCCTCGGTGGATGAGACCTCGGCGCCGCCAAATTACAGCGAACACGTCTACGACAAGATCTGGAGTGAGGTGCCGACGCCCATGGAGTCGCCCTCGCCCATCTCGTCGGGCGCACAAACCCCGGCCGTGCCTATGAACCGCTCTCTCAACGACCTCGACAGTGCTCAGCAGGCTCAGCTTGCGGCAGGACTGCGGGCTCTGGCCATGAGCAGAGAGGGCACTGCCCCTAATTCGCGCTCCAACTCCTACTATGGCTCTGCTGTCAACTCTCACTCGGGCTCAGTCGTGGACATCGGCGCTCTGAGCAGAGTGCCTTCTTATGAACATGCTATGCATGACAAGGCGGATAGCGACGCCGCCCCTACTTACAAGGACTAGATACACACCTTGCGTGTGCTGTATAATGTAGCTATATGATTATGTTTTGATGAACTAGAAATCAGTAGAAGATCATCTCGGTCTCTTGAGACGTGCGAGAGAGCCAGAACCACAGCGCTCCGCCTCCACAAATAAGGGCTATAAAGTGCACCATGGATTGGAAAGCTCGAGAGATCATCAAGAGAATGCTCATATACCCCTTGAACTTATCCAGCACCGTTTCCAGTTTCTGCGTGGCTCCTGCTAGCCGCGTTGTGGTGTCATTCACAGAGCTGTCTAGCCGATTCAATGCCTCACTTTGATGCACGGTGAGATCCTGCAGAAAATGGCTGGTATTTGCCAGGCTAAGCATCAGTGCATCATGCACAGATACCAACGACTGTGAGGAGTCGTGTATACTTGTAAGATCTCGCGAAACAATGCTGAAGTTATCAACACTTGCTTGAACTATGCTTTCCAGCATGCCCATTCCTTCAACCATACTCACAAAAACTGCACCCGCACGATCAAGCTGAACCTGCAGCGAGCTCATCCCTTGTTGGGCAGTGAATATATCTGCTGAAACGCCATTCACATGCATAGGCATTTCTTGCACCAGGCCCTGCAGCTGCGAAATCTGACCCTGCAAGGCGATAATCTCATCTGCAGTATTGATTGCCGCATCGTGCGCTCTATGCAATTCATCGAGTCGAGTCTCCAGATTCTTCTGCTCCGCCCTCATCCGAGCAAGCGTTTCAGAAACCCCTAACTGTTGATCAAGCAGAATCTTGGTGATGTTCTTGTACACAGCAGCAGCATGCTGGGCTTCATATTGGGGCCGGTACGCATCACATATAGTCGCAATGTGTCGATAGTTCCCACTAAAGGTAGTCCACCATGTTCCTTTAGTCTCCAAAAGTTTCGTACATTGTTGAAGACTTTGCCGATGTAAACAAGCGGGAGGGTAGCTGATCCCTGCAACGTCCAGCTCGCATAACGACAACTGAACCCCGATCCACGTCTTTTCGGTTAGCTCTCCAGGTATCACACATTGGGGTAAAAGATCTGAAAGGGCTTTGTACATACAATCCGGATTCGGAACCAAGGCATCTAGCCGTGCAATTGTATCTAACGACATGAAAGAGGGGCCCCAGGACCCTCACGCCAAGCTAGATATATGCATAGACCTAACCCTTAATTAATCGGCCCGCAGCTACAGGCCATGCATAAATCAAACTCGGGATCTCGATCATCTTGCTTCAATGTTATCTATGCTGTGTTAATTTTCTTGGGTACAAGATAAAGAAAGGGGTCGAGATCGTCGCTAGCCAAAAGAGTGCAATTTAGGTCCTATAGCAACCTACTTTGAGCGAAATTCGACCAATTGAAGGAACAGGGTATTTAAAACAGCAGAAATGCTCTTCTAGGAGCCTTTTTTTTATTTGACACGCCATCATCTAGAGTATAAGTATCAATTTCATATGCATCCTGTAGCAGCTTACACACTATGCCCGGCTCGCATGGCGAGTCTCTTCCACGAGAATACATGGAAATGGTGGCGGCATATAATACTGAAACCGGGAAACGGCTACCGGAGAGCCGTCCAGGGTCAATACCAAACCGTTCACGTGCCGCTTCTGAGGGACAAAAGTCTGTTTCAAGCCATAAATATGAAGCAGTACCTCCCGAGGTCATTGATCTCTATTCCACATCCGATTCTGAAGACTGGGAAGATGTCAATTTACAGGGAACTAACCTTGATTTTATGGATGAAGACGAGGAAGACGAGTTCGAAGATGTTTTGGGTCCAATTGAGTCTGCAGAGACCTCCAACGAGCCTTTGATAGTCAACCTGCAACCTCAGGCGCCTCAAAAACCTGCCCGTGTGCCGCCAATTCCTCGGTCAGAGCGTATAACGTTGCATCTTTTTGGTATTCTTGGCTGGATTGTGTATGCCCGAACCAGGAATACATGGCTTTCCAGCAAAAGACTAGTTAACAGATGGAAGGGCTTTTTTCCCACAAACGTTCTTCAAGAGTTACATCCACCAGAAAGATTATCGCCGACTTTGAAGTCAAAGAAACTGATAGATGGTCTACGGCATGCCATGGCCTGCTACCGTCGTGAATTTGCGGTCGCCCGGCCGGGGCTTTATTGTGTAGGATGGGAAGAGTTCAAGGACAAGAGCCGCGAGATTGAACCTAAAATGACACGGTCTCAGTTTGTTTCAGAGCTACTGGAGTATAAGGGCTCTGCAGATATGCTTGGACAGAGCTTCTGCGGCCTTTTGAGAGCCGTAGGTCTCGAGTGTAGACTCGTGAGCTCGTTACAGCCGCCGGACTGGACCAGTCCCGGATCCTCTGAGCGGTCACGACCGTCTAGAGTTGCGCGGGACACGCCGCTATTTTGGACAGAGGTCTGGGATAAGTATGCCAACCGGTGGATAGCTGTGGATCCTGTTCAGAACGTGATGGATCTTGGGTATGGCAAGTCTTCTCTAGAGCCCAGAGTCACAGATCCTCGGAATATCATGCGGTATGTGATCTCGTTTAATGCAGACGGTAGTGGTCGTGATGTTACTATCCGTTATTCTTCGCAGTACTTGTCGAGAGTTCGAAAAAAGCGTATTGCCTTTGCTGGCTACGAGAACTGGTACAACAGATTGATGGCGGCGATTGCTTCCAAGACGTTCACCAGTCGGGATGCTAATGAAATCAAACTCCTTCAGCGTCGCCTTCGTAGTGAAGGGTTGCCGACTCGGCTAGCTGACTTTGTCGGACACCCCTTGTATGTTTTGGAGCACCAGCTCAAGAAGACGGAACTGCTTGAGCCGAAAGAAGCTACTGGCCGGCTTGCTACCAAGAATCAAGGAGTGTTTCGGATCTATCCTCGCAGTAGCGTCAAGCAAACGCACTCAGCGCAGTCGTGGCATCGAAAGGGCAGGGTCTTGAAGGAGGGTGCGCAGCCCAAACTTTACAGAGATAATGAAAATCGTCTAACTGGAGAGAAAGAAAAGGTTGGTCTCTACACTATAGACCAAACTACCTTGTTTGTGCCAGAGCCTGTTGCTGCTGATGGTACCATTCCCCGGGTGCATCGCAGTACCATTGATCTGTTTACCAGCAGCATGCTTCCCGGTGGAGCCGTGCATATCCCCATCAAGGGAGCGGATGCGGCTGCGAGGCTACTTGGAGTAGACTTTGCCAAGGCTGTAGTTGGTGTGAAGTTTAGCCGCAAGGGTGCTGAGAGTGTGGAAAATGGCATTGTGGTTGCGCAGCAGTTTGAGCAGGCCGTCCGCGAGGTTCTCGCAGCATTGATGGATCAGGCTCGACAAGAAGTGGAGGCGCGCGAGGAATTCAGACTGCTTTCTTTGTGGCGCAAACTGATCATCACTGCTCAAATTTGGCAGCGGGTCAACACCATGAACCCGGACTCGCCTGAGGGTGATGCTGGCGCAGCCTCTGACTTCTCAGACTCTAGCGAGTATGAACCGAGTGATGATGATACTCCGCATAGTTTCTACACGCCGTCTAATGCGCCTATCCAGCAAGTTGCTGCGTCTGCGTCGCCGCAGAGGCAGCTGCCGAACCAGTCGAACCTGCCGAACCAGTCGAACCTGCCGAACCAGTCTCTGCCCAAAACATACATTGATGTGCCGACTTCTGAACTTTTGGAGAACTCTAGTTCGCGCCCCTTCTTCAAGTCGGAGCGTTTCGCCCCTTCGGCAGTCTTTGAAGATGCTACTGCAAAGACAAAGACAGAGCCCAAAATAGAGGCAGAGGCAGCGGAAGAATCGGACGAGAGCTTCCCTGACGTATTTATGGATGAAATGTCCGAATCAGAATTAATTTAATGACCATATTTATGATCGGTTTTATATTCTTATAAAACAATAACTTATCGTCGCAGCTTTTTCGCCGCCTTGCGTTTGGCCAGAGCAGCTAGCCGAGCTTCCTCGGCCTCATCTTCACGGCGGGCCACGCGTGCGCTTCTCATTTCTTCCTCAAAGACGTCGGCGCCGGTTGCCTCCATATCGTCGTCAGAATCGGACTCATCAGCATAGGCCTGTCGAGGGCGTTTGTTGAAGATAGACCAGATCTCGTCCTGGATGGCGGCGTTGTTCATGCCATCTTCCTCCTCATCGTCAATGAAATCGTCCATTTCACTATCGCTTTCGTCCTCTTCGTCGCGTCGCCTGTGCTTGAGTTTGGCCGCCAGTTTAGCAGACGGCCGCGCAATTGGTGCCGGTTGAGGCCGTCCTCCAGCAGCCTGGACAGGCCGTGAGGAGTGAGACGGCCGTCTTACGGGCTTGACAGACTGTCCAATAGGTCTGGGCGAGCCCGGAATAGGCGAAGCTCGCGGTGAACCAACCGATGGAGACGATTTCTTTTTCGCAGCCTGGGCGTCTTTTTCGCGGGTCTTGACGGTAACTTTGAGTTTCTCTTTATCCACATTGGCGGCCTGTTTCATTGCTTCTTTGAAGCTGATCTTTTTCTTAGGCACTTCGGCTACCTTTGGCGCTTCAAAGCCTCTTGGTTTGGCAATTGTCTTTGGTTGTGAAGTGGGCTTTGCAACAGGCTTGGCAGCCGGTTTGGACAATGGCTTTGATGCTACTTTGAGTGCCTCCTTTGGTGTTGGGGGTGCCTTTGGGGGTGCCTTGGATACTCCAGAAGATGGCTTGGAAAGAGGCTTTCTGGTAATAGGCAAAGTACCCTTCGAAATAGGCACCGGCGACTTGTTGATAGATGAAGAAGTAGTCTTGGGCGAGGCTGTGCCAACAGGGCGCGGTGCCTCCGCCTTGGAGCCAGGTTTTACCACTGCTTTTGCAGCTGGTTTCTGGACAGGACCAGGCGCCGCTGGCGGTTGGCTAGGCGGCGCCGAGCCGCTGGCCATTGCCAACATCGCTCGAAAGCTCATGGATGATTAGAAGACTGCCTTACCTTTGGTCCCGATTCCTATGGGACTATAAACCCCAGCCCCTCTGCGTTTTGCATATATCATATACGCATACGGACCAGTAGTCAAAATACAAGTAAAATATAGGTACCATTTGTCTCATTACATATATTCCGTTGCTATCTTTTATCTTTTCTTGCTCATCGGCTGAACGACGACCGGCGGTGCACGACTCCCAGTGATCCGACTGCATAAGATAATGCAAGGTCCAGCCTACCGAGATTTACTAGTTTAAGTAAATCGCTTTTATTCACAGGTTTGTTGATTTCAACAGCAAGACCCGCATCGGTAAATTCCACGGTTAATAATGCGTTTGCTTCTCGGACCGACACATTCAAAAGCGGGCCAGTGCCCGTATCTTCTATCACAACAGACACAGCCACTGCTTTGAGGTGGAACGGCTTGTCTTTAAGTTCAAGCGCGTCTGCCAAAGACAGGTCGATCTCGTTACTTTGGAGCATCGGCGGGCCCGTTAAAACGCTCTTGACGAGCCGGTCCAGTGCTGCGAACCGTCGCAGATAATTCAGAACCTGCGGGATCTGTTCAGGGCCCGTTAGAGGAATGTGCGATACCTGAACAAGCTCGTATGGAAGCACATTGGCAACACTAACATCAAACTCGTCCACGGCTTGCTGCCTGGAAAATGACTTGTGACGAGTAATGTTGAGGCTTGCCAATTGGCGTCGCTCGTTGATGGCCGGCGTCTCGTCGCTCACAATCGCACTCAATTCAGTGGCAAGAATTCGGCTCACCAATACTGGCGGATCCAGCGTCAATACAAACTCGGCTCGCACGTCGTGGACTTCAGAGCCAGTAGTGCCAACAGGCTCCCAAACGCCATTGCTGAACCAGCTGTCTCTGTACTTCAAAGCAAACTCTTTTCGTGACCCAGCACGCACATCTAGCAAGGCAAAATGACGGCTGTCTCCTTCTTCTTTTCCATAATACCATAGTCCAACCCCTAGTCTAGTGACATTGACTTGGGGCACGCCAAAGGGACCAAAGGGACCCTTTTCAGATGCCATCTCGGCAGCATCACCTATTGCTGCAGCCACAGAGTCCAAAGCCTTGAAGCAATCGACTTCTTTGGTGCTGTATCTATCACATCTGCTCAAAAACTCCAGGATCCGCGCAAACTGGTCTAGTCGATGTCGCTTCAGACTGTTCAAAACAAGCTGTTCGGGGTGGTTCTCGGCCGCCATAAACGCTAATAATCCGGTAGGGGGAGCTGCCGCGGCTAGCGATACAGACACCGTCGTGACTCGGCCATCCACGAGGTCTATATCCACAACCACAATCGAGCCTGATAAACTCAATCGCACTCCGCCGGTAGTGCCTTGGATCTCGTCCTCAAACGCTTCAAAATGGTTTAATGACCCGAGCCGTTTAATATTGGCTTCACTAAACCGGCCAGGAACGCTTTGGAGAAAGGCTGCAACCCGCTCCAGCTCGGCCCTATACTCCATGTAAGCGACTCTCTTAGAACTGGGTATGGATGTCGTTTACCTTATGCAAGTACCCACAAGCGTTACCCACAGGCCCCAGCGTTGGTTACTGATACACAAAGATATAGATTTTCATATGGAAGTTATTTCTTTTTTAAATTCTCAAGACCGCCTTCATACGCATCTAGATCGTACTCGGCTTCGTTACGAGCCAGCAAGTCCCGCAGTTCGTCCCGTTGTTCCTTTAGAACAGCAGGCATTTCTGCCCATACGTCCTCGAACGTGTTGCTGATGGCGGGTTTCTTGACCTTTTCAGCAGCATTGAACTCGTGGAGGACCTCTTTGCGAATCTGCTTGCGAAGTTCCGTTTCCTTGTCGTCATTCCACCACCGGTTTTGCTCAAGGTACTTTCGCAGCCGCGTGATGGGGTTATCCCGGCGTCTCCAATCGTCAACTTCTGCCTTTGCTCGATACGCAAAAGAGTCGTCACTAGTAGAATGGTGAGATACGCGATACGACATGGCCTCGATCAAAACAGGAGTCTTTTCATTAATGGCAAGATCTCGAGCAGCTTTTGTAACCTGGTGCACTGCCAGAATATCATTACCATCCACTCTAATCGTAGGAATACCGTAGCCAATGCCTCTGCTAGCAATACCGTCGCCATGGTATTGTTCAAGCGAGGGCGTCGAGATAGCATAGCCGTTGTTTCGGCATACATACACGACCGGGCAACCTCGCGTAGCGGCAATATTCAGGCCAGCATGGAAGTCGCCTTCAGAGGCAGCGCCCTCACCAAAGTAGCAGATTGAGATGGCGGATTTGCCATCCAATTTCAGCGCATAGGCGGCTCCCGCCGCGTGGGGAAGCTGCGAAGTCAATGGACTAGAAATGGGATGCAAGTTGATGCGGAGATTCGCATAGTGAACCGGCATCATCTTACCTTTGGCCAGATCCTCCGTATTACCATACAATTGGGCCATCATCTCCGCCAAAGTCATTCCTCGGTGCAATAGAACTCCTTGTTCACGGTACTGGCAAAAGATTTGATCTTCATCGCCGAGAGCAGCAGCACTACCCACGGCAATGCCTTCCTCGCCAGCAGAGACCATGTAAAAGGAAAGACGGCCCTGTCTCTGCGCATCATACATGATCTGGTCCAGAATACTGATAGTTACCATATCTCGATACAATTGAAGCGATTCTTGCTCCGAGAAAGGCACCTTATAGTTTGGATCGGCCAAAGTGCCGTCCAGGTTGACCAGGCGGTACGTCGACAGAGTCGGCGTATCCGAAGGCATTGAGATACGGAACTTATCCACGAAGCTGCTTTTCACACTTCCAGGGAAATTGAGGCCCTTTTGAATAGTCTGCCTCGACTGTGAAACATTTCTTGTGATTGTACGAGCCAACAAGTTTCGTCCGCGAAGCATGAGGGGAAAGGAACAATGTGGGGTACCGTACCCTAAGAGTATAGTTGTGCATGAGCCGTTGGCTCTGGATCCATGCACGAAAATACAAGTACATACACGCATTATTATATATATGCATAAGATAGACAATGTCAGGTTGAAGCTATTGGCCGCCCTCTCCGCGAGCACTGACCCAGCCGGGAGCGCCGCTTTGGCGCGGCTGCTCAACGGTTTTCTTGGTGTCAATGTACGATGCTAATTCAGCAGCCTCCAGCTGATCCTGATCAAAAAGGTCGGCCTGCTCTTGAGGAGGCTTGGAAGTTCTTAGTTCCATAGTACATGATTGAAGCATTGCTTGAAGTTTTTGTTCAGAGCATCGCGTTCGCGGAAGAGCAGCATCTTCCCGGCGAACATACCTCCTGGTAACATCACTGGAGCCGTCAACACTGTAGGCGAGAACATAAGACATCTTTTTTCCCCACCCATCAGCATAAATAAGAGGTTTATCGAATGCCTCTTCACAAGAATCAACGTGGATCCATCGCTGATGATGCTCAGAATACACCTCGTTCCAGACGTGGTCTTCTGCGTTCCAGATGTATCTGACCCTCAAATCCAGAGCCCTAAGAAGTAAGGTCATTACATTGGCCCATTCGCCGCACCGGCCCTGTCTTGTTTCCAGCAGTTTCACAGGATCGTTGTAGCGAGGAAAGACTGTCTCAATATTGCACTTGGAGCACCAAAACACCTCAGTATTGCCGGCACCATACTTTTGTTCTTCGGGAGAGGCCTGCCGAGTATCGCGACGCTCGGTTTCACCGTCACACTGTCGACAGGAAGCGTTGTTCACCCATTTGAACCATTGCTTGAACCACTTTAGCAGGGCCATCACAAGGTAGTCCCCAAAGCCATTCTCGCCATGTTGGTCTTGTTCCTCAAGAGCTTCAGCATCGCCGTAGATCTTCTCTAAAGGAATTGCCTCTAAAGCGGCATCGATTGCGGTGCTTTCTTCATAGCGAATCGGCAGCCGGTAGTGGCCCAAAACATCACGCTCCATAGCAACTCGACTAAGTCTTTTGTCATGAAATTCCCCGTCCGTCAGCCAGTACGACCACTGGCGCACCCGCAGCTCCTGGGCTACTCAATATTGGTGGGAACATGGTTACTTGTAGCAGGAAGCGTATATGCTATTTTATTTACTGGCGGCCGAACCCCTGAAGATACGGCTGAATATGAAGAAGAGACCGGTTGGCCGGTCCCTGGGTACTACCCATTAATGATTCTCCTTTCGAGCGTTGTGGTGTGGATATGGAGCCTATTAGCATGGATGGGCATGAAGTTCTTCCGGCATGCCACGTGAAAGTCCTGTGCAGCAACCAAACGTTGTTTTATTTATTTCCACGAATACTTGAAGCCCATTACAGGGCATAATATATATTTTGAAGTTCTGACTTCTGTCGAAGTAAGACTCTAATAAGACGAAAAAGACTCCAAAAGACTCGAAAAGGCTCCAAAAAAGACTTGAATCTTTTAAAAGAGCCTACAGCTCCGACTTGAAGTCTAGGGGCTGATCCCACATGGCTAACCACGCTGTGATCAGAATGGCCCAGTCTTTAACATTCTCTGGGTCAAGATGATCGGCATCGTCGTCGATAGTGTGCCATGTTTCCGGGAATTGAGGAGGTATAAAGTGCAAACAAGGGACACCGGCTTTCCAAAACGGAATATGGTCGTCCAGCATGGCTCCGGCAAACTGGTGGTATTCGTAGCCTTTAAAGACGCGTATTTTGGACATGAGACCGAGATCCAGGAGCTTTCGGTTAAGCTTGTAAAGACCGCGGTGCCAAGCAAACGTTTCCGGAAACCACGACGGGAACTCTGGCTGGTCCCGAGCGCCGATAAGGTCTAGAAGAACAAGAGCTGGCGGTAGATCAAAGGTCTCAGCATAGTGACGAGCACCATACAGAGAATCCGAGTCTGTCCATTCGGCAATGGCTTCCTCCCCGTCAAAGAACAGAAGATCAACAGGGAAAGGGATGCCTGCCTCCGACAATGAATGGGCAGCAAAGAGCATCAACGCGCAGGGCACCGAGGAGTCGATTGCACCCACAAATCCTTCGGGTTCTATTTTGGAGTCATAATGCGCAGAGAGCATTGCCCCTACGGGAGGATGGGTCCCGTCCAGCTGGCCTACGAGGGCTCTGGCCTCCTTGCTCCAGGATCCAGGTTTAGGCCGCTTGGCAATAAGATTGGCCATTGGAATGCCTCCAATGGGTGTATCTGCAGTGAATGCATCGAACGACACTGCAAATGATAAGTTCGTGAGGTCGTTTTGGACAAAGCGTCGAACCCGCTCGAGCCCTGGCGACGCTGGCGGACGAGGCTCGAGCAGGGGGGCTAATAAGGAGCCATCCTTATCAAGGATACTGAAATCCATTCCGGTCACTAGCGAGTGCAGAGCCTCATCAACACTCAAACATGTTGCAATGCTGCATCCAACAGCAGCTATGCACAGCCCCAAGGCACAGAGGTTCATAAGCAGTGGTTAGGCCAGCCTGCAGCCATCATTCAAGACCTTGGAAACGGTGTTGGAAGCCGATTTAATACGGGTTTAATATTGTTTCAACTTTTATTTAATATTTAGTGGCTCAATCCCTTTAGTATAGATTCCAAAGTGATTGAGGTATTCGAGCATTTAAACATACGACAAGCAACAACCACTAACCGTGCATCAATGGTTGTATGATCTATGACATCATTGGCATGCACAAAGATGGAATCTCGGAAGATCGACCCCGCAGGATATAATTATCGGGACCTTTCTATTTTTACCACGCACCCCCCTTGCATATCCCTCTCCCCACCCCCTCTCGCCGATGTTTATCTTATCGGTTCTCCCACTCTTCCGAGTCGTCACCCCTACCCTTACAATAGAAACTCTCGAACCAACACGAGCGTGGTAATGGTCGAGTTGACGTCTTTCCCGGAAAGCGCGGCCCACTCGCCCAAAACCACGGGATACCTGGGGCTCAATTTCTACGGGAAAGTGCGTGATGCCGCATCGCATGTCATCTCGACGCTGGCGCCTGCAGACACGAGCCAGCCGGGCTCAGATCATTCGTCGCCGGCACACACTCCGCCGCCTCAATCGCCGTTATCTATAGCCACTCCTCGGCAAAAGCCCTTGAAAATGCCTCAGCCGCTCATTGGAACCCCCACAGGCAGTCAATTGAAGACCAGCATCCTGGACTCTACATGGGCTTCCCGCTCCGCGACACCCAGAGGCCGTGAAAGCTCAATAGGCGCGGACGGCTACGGAAATTCTAAAGGAAGTCGCCACATGGGCCGGCAGAATAGTATATCCGAGATCCATGTGCCATTGCCTGAGCGATGGCAACCCATGGCGCCTCCATCGTCTTCTCGAGGATCTGCCACCTATGAACGAGGCGGGTTCCGGCCATCCACAGGCGCGCCGCTGGTCGGCGTGACCGAGTCCGCATCTACTCCTACGCTTTCTGTGGTCACGGGCTCTTCCAGCCGACACGATGCAGACCACAGCGACAGCGAGAGTATCATGTCCAACATGAGCTACTCGCGAGCATACTTGGCGACCCAATACGACCGCTCGCGGCAGCGGTCGCGAGGCTCTCTTTCGCGAGACTTTTGGATGAAAGATGAAAATGCCAGCTCATGCTTCCGCTGTTCCAAGCCCTTCACCACGTTCCGACGCAGGCACCACTGCCGCATCTGCGGGCAGATCTTCTGCGGCAATTGCACGTCGCTCGTCCCGGGTTCACATTTCGGGCAACGCGATGGCAGGGTTCGGTGCTGTATTGCCTGCACAGAGCACCTGAACGACGACCACTCTTCAAGTGAAGAAGACGATACAATTGTGTCGTCGTTTGTGAGCTCGCCGCCCGGCACTCCCATCCATCCCATGTCTTCCAAGCGGTTCTTTGACGACCGCAAAAGTACCAGCGTGGGCACTCCACAGCATAGCGTGCAGTTTGCGTCCTCAAACTGGGGATCTCATGCCCATGAGAGCACGCCGTTGTCGCTGCCCACGTCCTCATCAAACCTCAACCCGGAACCGAGCAGTCCTCCTCTACCACAGTCGCCATTATCGCGGAACTCGGTCTTGACTGACCATGACTATGATAGTGATGATGGAGGGTACGCCAATATGGACGGCCTGAATGGCGCGTCGTTGGGCGTGCCTGTGTCGGTGCTGTCTTCGGGGGCGTTGCGGACCCCGGCTCTTCGGCCGCGCTCAAACACGAACCGG
This sequence comes from Wickerhamiella spandovensis, assembly GCA_022577695.1. NCBI lineage: Eukaryota > Fungi > Ascomycota > Dipodascomycetes > Dipodascales > Trichomonascaceae > Wickerhamiella > Wickerhamiella spandovensis. The sequence continues at coordinate 744,401 of JAKIRT010000001.1, read as the reverse complement.
TCGCAAAAGTCGCTCCATTTCTCGTCCACAGCGCGGTTCCAGCCCCAGCCAGCATCCATCGAACTGGGCGCAGCGGCCATGGTCCATGCCGACCGGTTCCTGGAACGGCTGCTCAAAGACAGCGACCTTTCGCTGGACTGGAAGAACTCGCTGCTGCCGGTGCTTATTTCCGTGACGTCGCAGGTCCGGCTCGAGCTCATGCCCGACCGCGTGGATCCGCGCCAATGGGTGAAGATGAAGAGAGTATGCGGAGGCGCCATGGACGATATCGAGCTTCTGAATGGCACTGTGTTCACCCATGCGTTGGCAAAACGGTCCATGGAGCCCGAGATCACCCAGCCCCGTATTCTCATCATCACATTCCCGATCGAGTACTCGCGTGGCCAGGGCTCGTACATGAGCCTGGAACCCATTCTGGCGCAGGAACACGAGTTCCTGCGCAAGCTCGTAGCTCGTATCGAGAGCCTGCGCCCGACCATCATCCTCAGTACCACGCGAATTGCCGACATGGCGCTGCAGATGCTGGCGAGTGCCGGAATCGCCGTGGCTACCCACGTGCGCGACCAGGCCGTGCAGCGGCTATCCCGATATACACAGGCCGATATTCTGACGTCCGTGGACAAGCTGTCGCTGAACCCTCGACTCGGGTCGTGTGCTCAGTTTGAGCGCAGAGTCTATCGTCAAGATGACACTGCCAAAGCCTACTTGTTCTTTTCGGGCGTGCCTGCGGGCTCGGGCTACACGATTGTGTTGCGCGGTCCTCCGCACGACTTGAGCCGCGTCAAGCGAGCTATGGAGATGATGGTGGATGTTGTTTTTAGTCTCAAAATGGAGACCTCGTTGATGCGCGACCAGTTTGCCATGTGGCCTGCCGAGCCCGACGAGGGCGTTGTCCTGAGCTCGTCGCCTTACATCGACTACGGCACGCCTTATCTTAAGCAGATGTCTGAGCAGCTCGAAGACAGCGTAGTGAAGGCGCGGCCTGATTCTGTGGGCTCTGCAGAAGAAGCCAACGAAGAAAAACAGCAGCTGCTTCTCGAGGCCCCGGAAGCTTTCCAAGACGAGGCTAAAGAGGAAACCCAGACTGAAGACGACGCCGAGAAAGACGAAGCCAATAAAGATGAAGCCAAGAATGACGCCAAGAAAGAAGACAAGCAAGACGACAAGCAAGACGAGCAGGCCGAGCCCGACAAACTCAAGCAATCGCTCGAGTCGGAGGCTACAGGCGGTATTGGCCGGCCGCTAAAGCCGGCCATTGACTGGGCGGCCAAGGCTGCAGAGCTTGGGATAGACATCTCTGGATTGCCGGGCGGTTCTCGCGTCGTTCGCAAGATCGTCCAGGAAGTGCAGCAGGCTCGGCATGACTCCATTTACCAGCTGTGGAACGAAACGCATAAACTGTGGGATCAGGTGGAGCAACAGAATCCCGGCACGTTTATTCCCGAGGGCCACCAGAACCTTGTGCTACTGTTTATGCTGGAATCAATGGTCACCGGCAGTCCCTGTGTGGGCCCTGAACCGCTGATGATTGAGTTTTACACGGAATCAGACCTGACGTTGGGCCAATGGGTCGAGAACATTTGCCAAACATACAACGATCTGTGTCCTGACGACTGCGGCCAGCCTTTGCATAACCACAAGCGTCTTTATGTTCATGGATCGGGCCAACTGACGGTGCACATTGAGCCGCTCGAGTGCCCGATTCCGGGCATGGAGCAGACGATTCTCATGTGGGATTTCTGCCACAAGTGCGACATCACGCTTCCCGTAGTGCCCATGTCGCCTACCACCTGGAAGTATTCGCTTGGCAAGTACCTCGAGCTTGCCTTCTGGGGCAAGCCGTTGTCGTTGCGCGCAGGGATGTGTCCGCACAACCTTTATCGCGACCATGTGAGGTATTTCGGGTGGCATAACCTGGCTGTGCGCATCGAGTATGCGCCTATCAAGCTACTGGATATCGTGCGGCCCGAGCGCCGCCTGACGTGGGACGCCAAGCAGCTGGTCAACCTCAAGAACGAGACTTACCGCACGCTGCAGGCAGAAATCAACCGGTTCTGGGACAGTGTTCTTGTGCGGGTCAACAAAGTCAAGGTCGAGGGTCTGGATGAGGAGAAGCTATTGGAGAGCACGGAGATGCTCAAGCGGTTCCGCGGGCTCGTCGATAGCGACCGCAAGTCCTGTTTGGACCAGCTCGACGATCTGTATCTGGCCCATTCGCCAACCGATATCCTGTCGCTGAACGAGGTGCTCATCCATGTGCAGAGCCTTACAGACCGCTGGCATCGGGAATTCACTCTTTTCGATGGTCTGTTCTTCCCCACTGAAAAGGATATTCGCCGAGTCACTGCGCAGCAACTCCGCAGTCTGTTCTTGTTGGATGAGGGCGACCGCGATGAGAAAGAGGTCTCAGAGAAGCCCGAAAAGCCTGAAAAGCCTGAAAAGCCTGAAAAGCCTGAAAAGCCTGAAAAGCTTGAAAAGCCTGAAAAGCCTGAAAAGACCGACAGGCCCGACAAGACTGAAAAGACTGACAAGCCCGAGAAAACTGAAAAGCCCGAGAAACCTGAAAAGGTGGAGAAGCCAGACGACAAAAAGGACCCGCCCAAGCTCGAACTTCCTCCGGCTCCGGACCGTCCCACATCCTCAGAGGCCCAGCCATGTCGTCCTCCGCCGGCTCGGAGACCCTCGTATGCTTCTTCCTTGGGCGTGTCGCCGCGCACGGTGGCAATGGCAGCAACAAATGTGTCGAGCCGGACGCCCACGATGCCTGCGTTGCCAGGCATGGGCTCTCGACAGAACTCGGTGACGAGTCTGACGGGCCGAGGCGGCCACTTGGGGCTGCTTCCTCCTCCGGCTCAGTCGCCTGCTGGTCCTAGTGGAGGCACTGGACAGAGTGGAGGTGCTGGCTCACTAACAGCCGGCGCCACAAACTCGCCTGGTCTTTCGCCCGTTCGCAGGAACAAGAGCTATACCGGCACCATTGCGGATTTGTATAATGCTCACAAAGACCCTGAGATGGCGTCGTCGCCGTCGGTGCGCTTGCAGTCCAAGTTTGGCAACAATATCGATCTAAGCGTCGAGTCTCTTCAAGGGACGATGCCGCGGCCAGCCCCCACGAGCTCGCCGAACGGCCCGCGGGTGGCTTTGCTGGTCAAGCACTTTGAGGAGCTGTCCAAGGAATTTGAGCGCGAGCGCCTGCGCGAACAAGAGCGCCTGCGCGACCGACAAGAATCGACGACAATGCGGCACACTCAGCCAGTGGCTGAAGTTTTCCAGGATGTCGAGGCGGCCGTGAATGAGGACTGGAATGACGAGGATGGCGACAGCGAAGTTGACGCTACGCTCGCAGCCTCGACGCAGTCGACTTCTTCGGCACGGCGCGCGAACCTGGACGATGCCAGTACGCATAGCGAAGTAGACGGCGAAGAAGGCGAGACAGACTCGACGCGGAGGCTGAGCCGGCGAGACTCGCTTCCGAAAACCGAGCGCACGTCGCTGATCAAGTCGCTGGTCAATTTCTGGGCCGAACGGTCTTCGACGCGGTGGAGTGGTATCGAGTATCTGCTGGCACCGAACGAGCACCTGTTCAGCGACTCACTGGTGGTGATTCGTGAAGACGAGCCGAGCTCGGTGATTGCGTTTTGCTTGAGCTTGCCCGACCACGAGGCCCGTGTCCGTTCTTTGTATCCGCATGGCGATGAAAGTCCTGTGCTGGAGCAGGTGATGCTCAAACAAACTGGCGTCCATTTGCGCTACTACTTTGAGGAGCGCCAGACCAAGATCTCCTGTAAGATCTTCTTCAGCGAGCAGTTTGATGCCATGCGACGACAATGCGGTGCCTCGCAGCATTACGTTCAGAGTCTCTCGCGATGCTTCAAATGGGATAGTTCTGGCGGCAAGAGCGGCTCGTCGTTTTTGAAAACTAGAGACGGGCGGCTGATCATCAAGGAACTGAGCCAGGCCGAGTTCGACGCGTTTGTGTCGTTTGCGCCATCATACTTTGAGTACATTGCTCAATCGCTCTTCTACGACTTGCCTACTGTTTTGGCCAAGATTTTCGGCTTCTACCAAATCCAAATCAGACACGCCGGAAGACAGATGAAGATCTACGTGATGGTCATGGAGAACCTGTTTTACGGTCGCAAGTTCTCGCGCATCTTTGACCTCAAAGGCTCCATGCGCAACCGCAAAGTCACCGAAACAGGCAAAGCCAACGAGGTTCTTCTGGACGAGAATATGGTTGATTATATCCACGACCACCCCATGTATGTCCGAGAACACACAAAGAAGATGCTGCGCACGTCGCTCTACAACGATACTCTGTTCCTGACCAAGATGAACGTCATGGACTACTCGCTGGTGATTGGCATTGACGAGGAAACATCCACGATTGTGGCCGGAATCGTCGACTTTGTGCGCACCTATACCTGGGATAAGAAGATCGAATCCTGGGTGAAGGGCTATGCCACGAACCGAGTCAAGGAGCCCACAGTTATCTCCCCCAAGCAATACAAAGTCCGGTTCCGAGAGAGCATGGAGCGCTACTTTATGATGGTGCCCGACTGCTGGCAGCAAATGCTCTCGCAGGCTGAACGACCTGTGGCCCAGTAGCCGTAGCAGCTGGGGCGTCCTAGAAATCCTAGGTATTTATTATATCAATTATGTACAAGTTTGATGGCATGATAATCTGTCTTGCCTGTTCTTAGCAGCAATAGTCCTCCCTCGTCAATGTGGTCTTCTTGGACGGTTTGGCTGGTCAAGGGCCGGCGGTCCAACCCAATATATACACCGCCTTGTTTAAGCATTCGTTGAGCCTCAGACTTGGACTTGCCGGTCAGCTCGGCAATCAGCGTCTTGTAAGGAACATTGAGCACCTGAGACGAAGGCAGTTCCTTCAAAAGACCTTCGGACCCAAAGGCTTTCAGCACTTGCGAAGCAGAAGCCTGCAGGTTCTCAAACATGATGGCCGAGACGAGTTTCGCGGAATCAGCCGAACCATCGCCGTGGATCAACTCCGTCACTTCGGTGGCCAGGCGATGCTGCGCGGTACGAAGCTCTGGTTCCTTCATATGAGACTGCTCGAGCTCATTGATCTCCTCCAACGGCAGCAAAGTAAACATCTTCAGGTACGCAGCAACCGCACTGTCAGGAGCCTTGACAAGGTACTGGTACATATGGTAAGGCCGGGTCATTGACTTGTCGATGAAAATAGCATTACCGGCACTCTTTCCAAATTTCTCTCCACTGGGTGTAGTCAAAAGGGGGACAGTAAGGCCGTACGCTTTGGCATTGGGGACCAGGCGGTCAATCAGGTCAATGCCAGCCGTAATATTTCCCCATTGATCGTTTCCTCCTACTTGAAGAGCACAGTTGCGGTTCTTGTAGAGATGAAAAAAGTCAAAAGCTTGCAGGATCTGATAGGTAAACTCGTTGAATCCTAAGCCTTGCTCAGACTTGAGTCTATGCCGCACACTTTCTCTACCAAGCATGGCCGACACTCGGATATGACGGCCGTACTTACTCAAAAACCCCAGCATAGACACATCTTTCCACCAATCGAGGTTGTTTACCGGCTCAATCTGTCCAAAATTGGTATAGCCATACTTTTTGCCCAGCCGCTCTGCGTTTTGCAGTAAAGTAGTCATTTGGCTGTGGATGTTTTTGACATTTTGTTCCCGCCGAGCAGCCTCCATAGCTTCGCGTTCAGTCATTCGTCCACTAGGATCGCCAACCATACCAGTAGCGCCGCCAACTAGAGGCATAACACTATGGCCACGAAGGTAAAAGTGAACCAGGACCATAATAGGAACCATGTTGCCGAGATGCAGGCTCTCTGCACTCGGATCGGCTCCTAAATAAATTCGGCTCGGGCTTTCTACCGCCTTGATCACGCCTTCATTTGTCACTTGGCTCAAAAGTCCCCTTAATTTAAGGGATTCAATAAGTGGAGTCCGCAGTGCCATCTGCCGACTAATGCTGGACTAATGCTACTGCTGCTGCAGGTGCCTGACTGAAAAATACCCGACGCTTGGCCGGTTGGTTTCCTTACCCTCGCGTTTCCCATGGCATATTGGTTGTTTGGCTACGGATCGTTAATTTGGAAGCCGCCTCCTCACGCTGTGGAGAAAGTTCCTGGATTTATCACTGGTTCCATTCGGAGATTTTGGCAGTCTTCAAATGATCACAGAGGAACGCCAGAGGCCCCTGGAAGAGTGGTGACGCTGATCACGCGAAATCACTGGGAAACACTCAATGATCCGCACCCCTACGGCCACGACGATGTTGTTTGGGGTGTTGCGTGGCGAATTGATCCTGAATATGCTGCAGAAGTCAAAGAGCATATGGACTATAGAGAGAAAAATGGATACGTTGATTTGGAGGTCGAATTTCACCCTGCAGACGCCTCACCCTCCTTCAAGTGCATTGTCTATGTAGGCACTCCCGACAACGAGGCGTTTGTGGGTCCTCAGGATCCTGAACAATTGGCCCGTCACATTATCTCTTCTCGAGGACCTAGTGGTGAAAACAAGGAATATTTATACAACCTTGGTTTAGCCCTGGATGAGCTCCATCCTCGAGCCAAGGACCCGCATATTGCCGACTTGATCGCGCGCGCCAAGCGATTGGAAGCTATCACAACAAAGTCTATAGATTAAATTATAACGCTTTTTTTATATCCTCAAGATGCAAAAGATCATGTCGAATGCTTACTGGCTTCAAGTTCATGCACATACTCGGCGAACTCTTCTTTAGAGGGCCACGGCCCTTTAGCTTGTTCTCCAAAGCTCAACAGAAGGCTTCCATGAGGACTAAAGTGAATCAATGCACACAAAGTCCGTTTTTGAGGCACCATGCCCAGACTGTCTAGCCAAGGAAGCACCTGCTCGAGCTCAGTATGGTATCGGGCCCGCCCTAGCATAAACACATACGCATGTACCAACTGCTCCGTCGGATAAAGACGTAAAATATCTTCAGGATCAGTGCGGACATGCTTGCGCACTTCAGCCACAGCCCGCTGCGGTGCAAAAAGCCCATCCCATATCATGGTCGACTTCCAAGCGGCAGAGCACAAGTCAGATAATTCCCCTGGACTTGGATTCTGAATCTTAGAGTACGTTTCCCAAACTCCTTTTGAATCGTACTGTGCCTTTGCAGACAGTAGTGCCGAAATGATTTTCCGGTTACTTGCAAGCTCGAACCGCTCGATCCAGCTGCGAGCCTCGAAAAGCTCCCGGCGGGATTGAACAGCAAGCAAAGCTGCTGCAAATGGAGGCGTCGCTTTGAAACCTGCGGCCAGCGCGTGTTCCAAGATCTCTAGCTTCTTTCCAAACGGCTGAGCAGCCTCGATTAGGTGCTGCACAGCCATCGCACCTAGTCTGACCTTCTTACTGGTGACGTATGTCCACAAATTGTTGGCCAAATCAGGCGTCAGCAGCTTTTTCGAACGAAGAGCCATCGTCAATATTCCCCAAACAAACGGAGAGTGGTTTTCGGGACCCATGTCATAAAAAATCTTCAATGTCTCTTCTGCATTTTGAGCAGTGAGAATATGTATGCATTGTCTACCATGCAAGTATGCCATGCCTCTGCGATTGGGAGCTTTCACTGGCGCATCCACCAACTGTCTTGCTAAGGATGGCGAATCCAAAGTCAAGTATGCAAGGGCCACTCGACCTTTAAGATCTAAGGCCGAGTTGCCCATATCCTTGATGAGCACTTGATGGCCCGCCATCACCACATCAGCATCGCTAGCAGAGATATCCGACCCAAAATGCGACATTTTCCATAATAACTCGTTCATCGATGCCGGAGTGCGTGCTTCTGGAGAGCCGTAACGCACAAACATTTTGCAGACTGGAGGGATCATCTCCACAACATGTCTGAAAGCGATTTCAAGGGCCAAAAAGGTGAACTCCAGTTGGTACTGCACGTTCATTGCTTCCAAATTATCCTCGTAAAGGCGGATAAGATCATAGGCTTCTTTTTTCGAGCGGCATTGTCGGTTGAAGGTGTAGAGCAGTAAGAACTGCGGCCATTTCTGGCCGCTCATGATCTCCAAAGCACCGGAAACAGTGGGCTGCAGGAAACATTTTGCCCATATTTGCAAAGTTTCTCTATCTGATTTTGAGTCGTCAAGGATCTTTTGCAAGTATGGCCCCAATTTTCCATGCTGGTACTCGTGTCTTTCAACCCTTAAATTAGCAGATGAAGGAGGGATTCTTTCTTGTAAATTTTCAAAATCCTGGCACGCCTGCGGGTCTGTGGGGTCTGCCTGGAACTGTGCCGCGAGAATCGTTGCTATTTCGAGATCGTTTTCTTGCTGGTTGGCATAGCCAAATCCTCCTCGAGTTTGCAGTAAGTATGCGGCCGGAGGTATCCTGGCCATTTCCGCGGGATGTGAAGCAGATCTCGCATAATCTAATAAACGAAGACCATGTAAAGCTCGTAATGGAGTCCGAGTCCTAAATATGCTTTGCCAAAGCCTTGATCGGATCATCCATAGCTGCCTAAGAAGGAGTCTAGTCTGGTTACATGATCGTCTGGGATCCTTGTAGAGGCCCGAGGGGAGAGATAGAATCTAGAAACTAAGCAATTAAAGGTATTTACGAGCCAGTTCAATGCCATCGGCAACGTTTTGAATACGAGCATCCAGCCGGTAGCCTTCCTTTTCTAAAGCCTTGAGCCGCTCAGGCAGCTCCTTCAAGGGCACTGCAAACGTCTCGATAAACTCGTTATCCTCGAGCTGAGGCACCGGGTTCTGGTTACGGGGATCGCTAAGGTCTACTTTAACATGAACAAGCTTCATGTTGGTGTTGCAAAAGCCAGGATCGTTAAACATCAATGGCGAAGTATGGAAAGCCTTGCCAATATATCCCGTCTCCTCATGCAGCTCCCGCTCAGCACAGGTCTCCATGGTCTCGTTCGGGTCCAGCAAACCAGCAGGGATCTCAATGCAGATTCCATCCACAGGAGGACGGAATTGCTTCTGCAAAAGAATCTCGGGACCCTCGGGTTTGTCGAGAATCGCAATCACACCAACACCGTCGGCCTCGGAGCCCTTGACCCTGGTCTTGCGGGAGCAGAATTCCCAGTCGCGGGCATTGCCCAGGGGATCCGTATATTCAATCAGGTTCGTCTGCACCCATTTAGGATCGGCCAGCGGCTTTACAGATGTCACCTTGGCGGCATGCAGGTCTGCGTTGTTGCTTCCCATTGTGGTAGTGCTGTTGTCAGCTGATGCAGCTGCTCCGGGCTTGTCGCTGCCGATCCTCCTGTGTCCTGTCATGTCCCAAGTCGACTTGTTTCTCGCCCAGAGCGGCCAAGTCGCCCGACTCTCCCAGCACCTTCGAGACAGGTTACAACAAAGTGGATGGTACGACGAGATCAGTGCTCTTGCGGCCCGCGAGCTCAGCATGTGCGACGAGCCTAATTTCGATGCTGCCACTGCCATGGTCCAGACTAAAGCTATGGGTATGTCAGACGAGTGAATACAATCATTCCAGAACTCGGATTTATCGACTTCTTTTTTCCTTCCCCTCTCAAAGAATTTTAATACTAACTCAGATCTTGTTCCTCAAGAAATTAAGGACGAAATGCTCCAACTCATCCGATCGCTGGTCGATCAAGTTGTTGAAAAGGCATAATAATTGCCCTCTCGGGATTGGCCAATCTACCTGAATCTGCCCGAATCTTATCTTTATTACTATAATTATTAGCATCTCAAGGCATCTGCCCCCAACAACATTTGCTGTCGACGACCCATTTTGGCAAAACGAATGATATTGGTACATGATGTAAACTAACTAGATATTGTAGCAACCAATTGGCTCAAAATCGGCTTTGACCAATTTAAAGGAACAATGCGCTAGCAAAAATACTAATGAGAGCAACTGCCAGGCCGCCCACAGGTAGCAGGTGCGTATCGGTACCAGCTCCATTTGTGGCTTGGCCAGCGGTAGATGAGAAAGTGTAGCTCTGGGTCGTGTTGGTGTCCACTCCAGTCCATGTCAGGCGGGGTTTCGAGTAAGACTCCTGCAAACAAGTCGCATTGTTATCGTTAGCAAGTTGCACACTGGCAGTGGTCAAGGCATAACTGTACACAGAGGTAACCGCAGAATCCATGAGAGGAAGCTGCGAGTACATCGACCGATAGTTGTCACAATCGCTACTATCGGACAAGGAATTTAGATGGGTCAGTAACATTGATTGCAGTTCCAGGAACATGTCGAAGTACTCAAACGTCACCGCAGGAACATTCTGAGCTAGGTCCTTGCCGGCCACTGCGATGTCATGTAGGAAATCTATAATTGAATCGGTGAAGTCAATAAAGCCGGATTTGTATGATTCAGACTCAGCCACTTGTGGGTCAGAGCCAATTGCTAGCTTCAATTGCCGGATCGCAGCAGAGGCAGCAGGGATGCCTGTGGTGGTGGCAGGGTCCGTAGGAATACTGGTATCAGTCACAGGAGAAGAAGCAACCGACTCAATGCTTGAACCCGCGCTTGTAACAGCGGCCTTTGCGGTCTCAAACAAGGCAGAGATATCAATGCTTGAGTTTGTTAGAGTAGGCATGGCATAAGAAGGGCTAGGCGCAGAGCAGTCGCTGAGATTGAGACCAAACACATGAAACGTGGGGTCGGCAGAGTACTCTGAAGCAGCAGTATTCATTGCAGATGCAAATGATACGGCTCCATCAGAGATATTGGATGCAAAAGAGCAGTCTGTGACGTAGTCTTGTAGCACAGAGGCTGCCTTGACCTGGCCATAACCAATGGCTTGCAAATATCCACCAACACGGCCCTTGTAGATTCCAACCTCATCAGATTTCTCGACGAGCCCCTCAAGAACCTCAACAAGCTGGCTGTTTACAGCAGAGTACTGAGGCACAATTGGTTGAAAGTCTGATACAGAGAGAGAGGTAATGAGCTCAGCAAAGCGGCCGAGCTGATATGCAACCCAGTTTGCGCCATCAAGTTTACTAGCAAAGTCTTCAAGATTGTTGGTGTCAAGATCCTCAACTCCTTGCACAAGAGAACTTGCACGACTCTCTGCCTGGTCTAGTGCGTACAAGTACCAGGTTGAGCCGTCTGCAGCAGCAGCAGTAGCTAGCAGGGGAGCAAGAGTCAGAATAGAAGTGGATACAGATAGAGTTGACAGTCGCATTGCGAATGAGGTTCCAATAAGCATGCGATCGGTATTTATATTGCGCGGGGTGTTGCGCACGCTTTGCATATGCAACGTGCATGGGGTATCGATATAGCATACATGAACTCAAATAGCTACATCCCTACGGTCAATTGGACATCAAATTCAAGGGCTCTGAGAATACTTATTCGTAGGGCCGCTTTTCTTAGCTTTGAAACTGTATTTTAGCACTTTTTAAACCTCAATACCTCGATGCTAACAATGACGTAACTGTGCTGCTCGATCATCCCCGGATTAGTCCCTGCACCACTTAATCTGTGCCTAGGCGGTCCATCCCGGTCCATAGCTGGCATCTGCGTTGATAGTACTTCTTTTATACAAATCCCAGCATTATCCCCCTGTCTTAAAAAGCTGTTAGAGGTGTGCGCGGCGCAATTTTAGTTTATTATATGTACGAGCAATCATCTATAGTGCCAAGGAATCTCGCATGATCTGCTTCGGGCTATATAGGGTTGGGGGAATCTAGGCACAGCCAGCACCAATCACGGAGCCAGATAGAAAATAACCTTTCAAAGCAAAAACAAAATGTTTGTATCGTAGACTATATCTGTTTCATAGAGATATTTTCCCTATATTTCAGCAATCGACGTGAAAGTCCCAGTACCCCTATAGTATCCCCTTTGCTCAAAGAAGTTTCTTACATCATCATCTCTAGTGCCATGTAGGGCTGCGCCCTAACTCTCACAGTCACAATTGTTCATGATACTCAGGGGACTCGAGCCTGTGCTTCCATCTCACAATGGCCGGATCCGTTCAGAACAAGGCGCTCGCCGCCAAGAAGGCTGCCACCAAGGGTGTGCACGGTAACAAGGTCACTAAGGTCCGCACTTCGGCCACTTTCCGCAAACCCCAGACTCTGAAGCTGTCTCGCTCGCCCAAGTACCCCCGCAAGAGCGTCGACCACCCCCGTCGTCTTGACGAGTTCAAGGTTATTGTCCGCAACGTCAACTCTGAGGTCGCCACCCAGAAGATTGAGAGCGCCAACACCCTGGTTCTGCAGGTGCACATGCGTGCCAACAAGTACCACATCCGCGACGCCGTCAAGAAGCTGTTCGGTGCCGAGGCTTTGAAGATCAACACTCTGGTGCGCCCTGATGGCACCAAGAAGGCTTTTGTCCGTCTTACTGCCGACCACGACGCTCTGGACGTTGCCAGCCGTGCCGGTTACCTGTAATCCTTTTAACGTAAAGCATATATGCTAGCACTAATGTTTAGCCGCTTAAAATATCATTGACTAACGTCGTTAAAGTGACCAATTCGAAAACCATTTAAAGGAAAATATAAATATTGTGCGTACATTGAGAATGAGATTTTACTGAAATGCCTCAACAGAGAAATCAACAAGGAAATTAATTGTAGATCGAAGCCCGAGACATGGTAAAACCATAGTCAGGTGCTCTGTCTTTGTCATGGTCCGCACTATCTACATCTGCCGAGTACGTATATACAGCCTCGAGAAAGTCGAGGGAATAGTGGAAATTACAAGTTCCGTGGGCATTTCAGCCCCGAATTGAAACTAACTCAGCATGGTTTAAGAGCAAATCAGGATCCTCCGCCTACCGGTATTGATGGAGATGTGTCCATTTCGGCTCCCGGCGAAGAGCAGGCCGCCGAGCTGGGTGCGCACCTGGCCCGGATTGTTCCTCCTATTCAGAAAATATATTCATCGCCGTTTTACCGGTGTTTACAGACGGTTACCCCGGCCGCTAAACTTCTGGGTCTACCAATTCACGTCGAGGCTGGGTTGGGCGAGTACTACCACATCACCCGCCCGACCCATCCGGTGCCCCTCAAAGCGGTTGAGAGTAAAGTATATTTCCCCGATATTGATGTGAGCTACGAGTCTCGGATTAGTGTCCCCGACACAGGCGAGACTAAAGACCGGCTATGGGAGCGAGTGGAGCGTGCGATTAAGGTTATTATTGACGAGTCCAAGAATGTTGATGCCATTCTTATTGCTACCCACGCAGCCACCAAGATTGCCATTGGCGACGTTCTTACGGGCGAAATCTGCCGGGCAGGCACGTGTTCGTTGGATCGCTATGACTATGACGACGAGGAACATAAATGGAAGGTTGTTTACTCGGGCGATACGTCGTTTCTTAAGAATGGCGAACAGATGCACTGGTCGTTTGATATGGCATACGAGGCCGGTTCTGCCGCTGATGAGCAGTCCCGTAAATCGACTGTCAAGGTCCTTCTTCCTCTGGATATGTCTGGCCAGTCGTCTGGCCCAAAATCGGGCACTTTAGAGGCCGCAGATCTGGACAGTGATCGCCCGCTGTTCAAGATTGGAGAACAGGTATACGAAGGACAGTGGGGTGATGTTGTTGGTACCGAGATGTATACAACGCAATCTGGAGAGCCTCTAGGCAAGACAAGACGGCGGATCACGCTGCAGCCTGCACAGACCGAAGGAGCCAGCAAGCTGAAATTGCCGGAGCGGATCAAGCAGATCGATGTAGCCAAGGCGGCTGCGGAAGCTGCCCACCATCAGGAGGAGACCGAGTAGGCGGGTTGGTTTTGGCTTTGGCTTTTTTTCTGTTTAGCTTTCTTTCTGTTTAGCTTTCTTTCTGTTTAGCTTGGGCTTTGGTCTGGCTGCCTAGAGAGGATAGCCAAGCTAGAGCACGATAAATTTTATGTAGATTTTTGGCGTTATGTACATTCGCTGTGATTTTCTGGCCCACATGCTAGCTGTGGTCCAGTTTTCTGGTTCAGTTGTTTGGTCGGGGCGCCAGTCTCGGGTCCCGGCCGGTTCTGATAGAGAATAGTTAGTGGAATTAGTAGCCCTGGCGTTTAGCCCGCTTGACCAGCTGGAACAAGCGACGCACGCCGTCGTTGAATTCGCGCCGTTGGCGGGCAATGCGGATCCGCAGACGCTTCTTACCGGGCCGCTCGGCAAACCGCTGCACGTTGACAATCTGCTTGACGTTATCCACACGGTTAAGAGCATTCACCTGGCGAACAGCATACCGCAAAAGCTCGGGCGAGTTCACGGCAGCGCTGCGGCCCACCAGAGCACCGGTACGAGGAGGAGTGATGGTCGGACGATGGATATCACTGACAGTGACTCGCAAGCTTCCCTTGGGCAGGCTCTTGGAAGACTTGTCTTGGATGGATGTGTTGGCGTACTTTAAAAGATTCAGCAAGGTTCTGTTAGTGGCTGCTTGGCTGCTAGCATCACTGGACTTGGACTGAGACAACGGCGACTTGGCCCCGCTAGTCTTGGGCCGGCTGTTCAAGAGACCAAAGTCGCCCAGCGGGCTGCTGGTCTCCTTCTCGTTGCTTCGAGAGGGTGTAGTGGAAAAGCCTGCACGGAATACAGGGGAAACGAAGCTCGGTCCAAACCGAGACCCCATCACAGGGCGGATCAACGTCCTGGCCAAGATGGTCATGTCAGCTGGAGTTTTTCGTGAGGGCTGGGAACCAAAGAAATTCCCAGCCGGGGATTACATCCGAGCCAGGAGCCAGAGACGGGCCGCTGCGGTCTTACATATCAATGTCGATCCAGAAACGCGTCCAGAGAATATATCAGATCATTCACATTGAGTGGCTGCCAGGCTACACCCTCAATACCGACGAGCGGATTGTGGTTGATATTGTGTCTTTGGCCATCATCCTGGCGGTCCTGTACTTCCTTTTGTGGGTGCTTCCACTAGGGGCGCTGGCCGGTTGGCACAAGGCGATTTATTATATCTATGGACACAACTAGGCACGATTCGAATGGCGTTTTACAGTGCTTTTCTTTTGCATTTTCCTCTGTGATACTTTCAATTTGGGGTCCTTACTACCAGGTCGGCCCTCCGCGCTGCGGACCGTAACTGTCCGGGGCCCTACGCAGGCTCTGGGTGGGCTGTCTGTGGTGTCTGAGCTGGCTGTCTGAGCTGTTTGGGCAGTCGGGCTCAAAGCCAGACACCCCTCGGGCTTGAATCTGAACTAAAGCATAAATAAAGAAAAAAAATTATCTATATCTAATAAAGACGGGTTCAGTAACCTACGCTTTGTCGCTGCGAATAGGCTGCCTTGGGTCGTAACGACGGTTTTGTGGCCTTTGGAGGCGCAGGTGGCACATTCTCAGTGACGGCTGGCGCCGTGATGGTTCGGTCGCCGCGGTGCAACCGCCGAGACTCGGCAGTGCCGTCGACGAGTTCGCTGTCACTGTGCGACGCCTCGTCCGTGAACCGGCCATAGCCACGGGCGGTGCGGGGAGGAGGCGTCGATTCCTGTTGTCCCTTAAGATAGGCATGCACGCGCTGCTGGATCGTGTTGGTGGGTCGGAACGAGCCAGCCGAAACACTGTTTCGCTTGCTGAGCCGTGCCGAGTCGGACTCTCCACTGGACCCATCAGACGCAACCATGTTGTTGAACTGCGAGCCGCCGCGGCGCAGTGTTGGCTGATCATCCTCTTCGCTGTCGGACTCGCTCTTTTGCGAGCGCCGGCTCGATGTTCTAAACAAAGCAGACAACGACCGTGAGTGGCCCTGAGAAGGCTTGGACGACGACGACCGCTGGTGGTGCCGGCTGCGGCTACTCGTGGGCTGTAATGAGCGGAGGAAATCCACGTTCGAGTCGATGTGCGAGCGGTCATTTTCAAGCACAACCGTAGACGACTTCTCATTGAGTCCTGTCAGAATCCGATGTAGCTTGGAGGCATATTTTCCCTCGCTGCCGGCCTCGTTGCCGTCAGTGTGGCTGCGAGTCCGCTGCAGGCTGAGCGTGCCATCGCCCTCGTCGCCATCCACCGAAGGAGACGGGGAGAAGCGGCCGCCAATCTCGGCAGAGTCGACGATGATCAGCGGCGAATCAGGCGACACTGACCGCTGTGATTCCATGCTTCGCCGGGCCGCCGTGATCTGCGCTTGCGCGTGCTCGCGCACCGCCTTGGCGTTATCGCTGGGCCGGCGCGACGGCTCGCTATGGACCGCATCTGAGCTTCCACCAGCTCCAGTGCTGACGGCTCCGGCAATGGGTCCGGCAATGGGTCCGGCGCTGCCGGGTCCAGCACTAGCCGGTCCCGAACTGCTTGCGGCCACCGCAGGGATCTGGGTAGAAATACCGCTGGGCACGCCAAAGCTGCGCTGCGAGCCGCTGGAGAACCCAGGCTTGCTTGCTACCGGAGGCTTGGGCGGCAGCTTTGGCGCCGTCTGCGGGTACGGCGCATTCGCAAACGGATCGCCCGCCAGGTCCCGCACGGTGGGGTACCGGCTCGAGACGTCGTCTTCAGAAAAGTCAAAGTCCGAGTGGCCAGTGTGGGCAGGGCTAACTGCTTCCAACGTGCTGAGATTCGGGAACTTTGAATCAAACGCGCCCAGACTCGGAGACGTGCTCAGATTCGGCGACGCCAGCAGATTAGGGCTCGGCGACACCGCCCGCGAGATCGGCGGCTGCGGCGCACCAGGCACCAGCAGCATGCTTTTCGGTCTCGTTAGCACTGCGCTGCGCGACGACAGATCAACAGAACTGGATGACGTCGAGTATGTGCCCGTATGCGCGCGGGGCTCCATTGTGCGCGGTTTGGGCGGCAGCTGGGGCTTTGGCCGCAGCAGCGCAGGAGGCTGCAGAGACAACTGCGGCCGTGCTGGCAGGCCGGGTTGAGGGCCCGAAGGAATGCCTGCCGAGTCGGGCTGTGAGCCTGGCTGCGAGCCCGCCTGCGAAACCGCCTGCGAGGCTGGCTGTGACGCGGGCTGTGAGCCCGGCTGCGACACGGGCTGCGAGACCGGAAGCGACTGGGGGACATGTGATGGCGTCCGCACGGTTCCCGGCGGCGGAAGTGGGTTGGAGACGTTCCGCATGGACGAAATCTCCTGCATGACTTGGTGGATATTCGGCCGCTGGGGCGGGGCCGGCTGCAGCAGGACCCGGATCATATTTTTTAAGCGGTCTGAGTAGGCCGGTTTCTGGGGGATCACATACTGCGCATTGAGGATTGCAGCGTCTCCTCCACGCTCGAACGGCGTGGTATAATAGCACACTTTGTACAAAAAGACCCCCAGCGCCCAGATATCGCTCTTTTCATCGATGGGGTAGCCCAAATAGATGTCGACCATTTCGGGACTGCGGTACTGCATTGTGGTGTGATGCTTGATATCGTCGTCGAGAATCTTGAATTCCGCAGGCGTTTTGGGCACCCGTAGCACCGGCGAGACCGAGCCAAAGTCACAGAGCTTATACTCGCCCTCGCCGGTCAACAAGACATTCTCAATCTTCAAGTCTCTGTGAATGAGCGGCGGATTGAGCATGTGCATGTTGGCCAAGCCCAAAGTGATATCGTACATGATTTTCAGCACCTCGTGTTCGCGAAGCTGGTCGCGCAAGCGGGTGTTCATAAAGTCGATTAGGCCACCACCCTCGCAGTACTCCATGAGCAAAAACACTTCGTAGCCAATACCATTCTTCATGCGCTCGGCATGAGAGTCATAATATTGCACAACGTTCGGATAGCCCTTTAGCCGCTGCATTGCCTCCACCTCTGCCCGCAAAAGGTTCAGGTAAACCTTGTCGGGCACAGCCACTCTTTTGAGACATGCCAGCGGCCGGTTCGGAATAGGTGGGTCCACTTTGCAAGTGTATACATGAGCAAACCCACCCTCGGAAATGTATTTTTCAATCGCCACCTGGTGCGACCCCACTGTGAGCCGGGTGCCAGGGGCATAGGCTGTCGGGGGAGCAGCAGGCATACAGGGGTTGTAAGCAAGCTTGGCGATGCCCTTTTAAACACAGGCCGCGCCTGTGGGGCGTTAATTGCCACGATTCAGTTAGCAAGACAGTGGCAACTAGGTTTTTTTTGTTTAAATATGGTTACAATCGTTACATTTTTGTATTTAATTTTCGCAGGTTCCCTATGGGGTGGAATTTCCCACTGTTCCTCTCCTGTCCAGTGGACAGGGTATGTTTATTGATTGGGGTTAAGATGGGACCCGTGTTAAGTAAGATTCATGTGGAGTAAGGGTTTCGTAAGGAGTTTATGGATGGCGCAGCCTCATTGTTGCATATAAATAACCCCAGCATTAAATAATATTATTATTAACAAAAATAAATAAACAAAGAATAAATAATCAGAGGGGACTTTAGGGTGCTGACTTCCTTTGGTTTATGGCAACTGCGTTTTCCATGCTAGCATTCTGGCCAGTCTACTTATTCATTTTCAAGGCTCTGGCTGAGCAATTGGTGCTTTCACCAACTCACCAGACGGATCCTTTTATTGAAAATATTCTTCTGAATATCAATGTGCCTCAAGGATTGCCTGGGCTCGCCATAGCAAGCCCCTCGCGTGACCAACCCGACTATTATTTCCATTGGATCCGCGACGGCGCTCTAACCATGTCTGCGATTCTCAATGCCTCTGGAGATCCTGGAGAAGAGCACTTATTCGGCATTTTCGACCAATACATCGCCTCGTCTATCCAGCTGCAGCAGGTCCCTAATCTGTCTGGTGGGGTGGGAGAACCGAAGTTCTACGTTGATGGTACTGCATTCAACAAACCTTGGGGCCGTCCCCAGACCGATGGACCGGCATTGAGGTCCTTGGTCACTTCAAAGTACGCTCGGCTCTGGTCCGCGTCTCGCTTGCAGGAACTGTACGAATCGTTTATTAAGACTGACATTGACTATATTGTGGATGTTTGGCAACGACCTTCCTTTGATCTCTGGGAAGAATTGCTCGGATACCACTTTTTCACGTCCGTATCTCATTATGGTGCTCTAAGAGCGGTGTCCGCCTTGACTCGCCGCGCAGGGCTCGTGGAGGAGGCAGATCACTATGCAAAGGTTTCAAAAGATGTGGTTACTTTTATCGAGGACCACTTTTTAAGCTGTTCGGATTATATTTGCGAACATATGCCCCAGAATCTCGGTGGTCGCTCCAGCTTGGATGTTGCGTCTGTATTGGCCGTGCTGGAGCTCCGGGATTTGGCGGCTTGGACCGAGGAAGACGACACACAATTGGGTCCATTGTTTCTGCATGTCGATAACCCGCTCCTAAGCAAAACAGTTGAAGCACTGATTCTGGACTTTATGCACCGCTTTCCCATCAACTTTGGCCAACCGGGTGGGATCGGCCGCTATCCTGAGGACGTTTATGATGGCAATGGCCGTAGCCTTGGCAATCCTTGGTTTATTGCGACTGCTGCGGTCGCTGAGTATTTGATTCTCACTGATCAACGCCAGCGGGCAGGTTTGCAAGTTCATTTCATCGACCAGCATCGGGGGGTGACTCTGAGTGAGCAGATCAACCGTTATACAGGCTTTATGCAGGGTGCTGCAAACCTTACCTGGAGCTATAGCGCAGTTCGGCGTATGGAACTGTTGCTTTGATAGAACACGTTAGCTCGGTCCCGTATTTAATTTCAGGAAACATTATAATTCTAAAAGGTTATGTACGATACCGGTTTGCCGAATCAGTGTTTGATGCCAACTTAGAGCTTATCCACGTCAAGACCGACCCTGCGGGCGCTCATGCGGACCCGTTCCTGGGTGTCCTGCGGGCCCGATTGATACCGCTGCAGGAGCTCCTTGTACTGGCGTTGATTTTTGAGGTAATCTGCGATTTCCTTGGCGTCAAATGCCGATAAGCTATCGGTAATAGCGGCTGCTCTCAGGTTAGCAGTCGGATACGCGGCACCTGAACGGGTCGGCGGGTTGGCAGCCAGGGTAGGGTCGAACGCCGAATCGGGAGCACCGGCCCGGCGGTCCAGCTGGGAACGAGCCTTTTGCTTTGCGGCTACAACGGCTTGTTGTTTGGCCGAAGCAGCCTTATGGTGTTTAGAAAGTTCCCGTAAAACAGAGCGGTAACCACTGCGCAAAGAGGAAGCCGTGGAAGCCATCGCAAACAGTAGGGGAGATGCTAGAGGAGCTGTGATTGGCCTTTTCACTATGTCAGCCAGGCGGTCCAACCGGCGGGAGGAATCTGAGGACTAGGGCAGCCCCTACCCTTTGAGGAGAGGATTGGGCGGAAAACTTGTCTACTTGACAAACAGAGGACAGTGACAATGCTCAGCTCCATTAGCAAGAAAGTTATGGCCACCGGCGTGGCTTCGTCGTCGCGTCGGGCCGCTGCCGTTGCCGCCGGTCTGCGCGGTGTGCACTACAATGCCCCCAACACAAAGTACGGCGGAAACTACACCGTGACCCTTGTTCCTGGTGATGGTATCGGCAAGGAGACTGCCGAGGCTGTCAAGGCTGTTTTCAAGGCGGAGAACGTCCCTGTTGAGTTTGAGCAGATCAACGTCACCGGTGAGGTTGAGGGCAGCGAGCTGCCTGCCGAGTACAACGCGGCCATCAAGTCGCTGCAGCGCAACAAGGTCGGTCTCAAGGGTATTCTGTTTACCCCTGTTGTCCGCACCGGCCACCCTTCGTTCAACGTCTTGTTGCGTAAGGAGCTGGATATCTTCGCCGCTCTGTCGCTGTACAAGTCGATCCCCGGCGTGCAGACCCGTCAGAACGACGTGGACTTTGTCATTGTTCGTGAGAACACCGAGGGTGAGTACTCTGGTCTGGAGCACAAGCCCACCGAGGACATTGTTGAGTCCCTGAAGATCATTACCGAGTACAACTCGGAGCGTATTGGTCGCTTTGCCTTTGACTTTGCTGTCGCCAACAACCGCAAGAAGGTCACTGCCATCCACAAGGCCAACATCATGAAGCAGTCCGATGGTCTGTTCCGCAACACCATCAAGGGTCTCGGCTCCGAGTACCCCAACATTGACGTCAACGACATGATTGTCGACAACGCCAGTATGCAGGCTGTTTCGTGGCCCCAGCAGTTTGACGTCCTCGTCACCCCCAACCTGTACGGTACCATTCTGTCCAACATTGGTGCTGGTCTGATTGGCGGTCCTGGTCTCGTCCCCGGTGTGTCCATTGGTCGTGAGTACGCCGTCTTCGAGCCTGGCTGCCGTCACGTCGGTCTGGATATCCAGGGCAAGAACTCTGCCAACCCCACCGCCATGCTTTTGTCTTCGGTCATGATGCTGCGTCACCTTGGCCTCGACGAGCACGCCAACCGCATCTCCGATGCCACTTACGGCGTTCTTGCTGACGGCAAGGTCCGCACCCCTGATCTTGGCGGCAACAGCACCACCACCGACTTCACCAAGGCCATTCTGGACAAGCTCGAGACTGTCTAAGTTCTTTGTTCCGTATTTGTGTAGATCCAGGTTAAATAAACGAACATATAGAATTCCCTGGTTATAGACTGGTTCTTCCCTGCCTCTTTGGTCGCGTGCGTCTGCTACGTCTCTTAGATCTGTGTGGCTTTTGTGCAGTCTCCTCTGGCAACTGCTTGTAGGTGAAGCCCCCCATTCTGGGAGTCTCAGGCTGACATGTTCAAGTACGACCAGGAGCTCTTGCGAGTTCCGGTCGAGACTATGAAATTGACCTTGAAGAAGGCTCAGGCGTCTGTCGAAAGAGATCTATCTTTGGCAATTGACCAGTTCCGAGCTGGGACGCTATCCAATGGGCAGCTGCAAGCTAAGATCGTGGCACTGAAGGCAAAGACGGCGGCTCTTAAAACTGAGCATCTAGCTGCCGCAGAGATCTTCGACAAGCGAGCAGAGTTCCTTGAAACTCATGATGCTGCAGCTCCCACTTCTCAACTGCTCCAAGATGAAGTCACTTCTCACTTGGAAGTCGCCATCGTGGACTACTTGCTCCGTAATGGACTTTATGAGACCGCTCAACAGTACGCAAGTTGCACAGGTATTGCCTTCTTGGCTGACCTTGATATCATGGAGGAAGCCTCTGTGGTTGTTCGCTCGCTTCGAGATCACCAAACCGACAAGGCTTTGGTTTGGTGCGCGGCCAATCGCTCGTTTCTAAAGAAACAGGCTAGCCCTCTAGAATTCGAGCTCCGCTTGCAGAAATATTACGACCTCGCAAGTAAGGGTGATATTGTTGCTGCCATAAACTACTCCAGAAAGACTTTGACAAAGTATCTGCCCTTGTATGGTCCGCAGCTATTAGCCTCCTCAGGGAGTCTACTGGTCAGTCAATTCTCGTTCAGCGATACTGTCGATATTCAAAAGAGATGGCAGACTGTAACTGACCTGTTTTTATCATCGTTTTTGCTTCTCCATGGCAAAGAACCCCATATTGCGTTGCTCCATCGTCTTGGTGCTGGACTGGGTGCTTTGCGAACTCATGAGTGTTATCCGCCTTTTGTTTATCCTCTAGAGCCTCGCAATCCTTTTACTGAACAGCTTCGCCGTTCATGTCCTGTTTGTTCAAACGAACTTGGCGAGTTGGCACTCGGTTCATCATATGCACACCAAGTGCGCAGCACTCTGCCTTCTGATCCTATTCTGCTCCCCACCAACCGTATTTATAGTATGGCGCATTTAAAGCGTCATGCCAAACAGATTGGAGTCTGGCCGCGTGTAGAGGATCCAGTTTCTTCGGAACAATTTGACCGCAGCGAGCTGCGGACGGTTTATCCGACCTGATCCTGCGGCTGTTCAATAGCTGCTTTTTATTTATACGCGTTTGTTCTCGTTTGAGTAGTTTTGTCTTGTTTTTATCGTTTACTTCCATCTCATTCGCTTCTATTCTCGGTTGACCTCTTTAACGTTTAATCCACTCTGACCCTGTTTGTTGTTAGCAACGGTTATATGCAAGCCTCCCTATGCATGCTAAGTATCCTTCACAGTCCAGCCCAAGTACTACTCCGGTATTCACCTTGGTAGTCACTTCCATACCAGAGAAATCAAAAAAATAAAATACACTAGAAGATATCCTATACCATGAGAAAGAGAAAGATATTGAACACAGAGATAGCAGACATGAGTATGGGGAAGGCTATTATTATGTTGTCGAGGCAACCACCAAAAAGCACGCATAACGGTCAAATAAGGGTCCAGACTCTTTCAAAGTCATTTTTAGTCCATAAAGAACGCAGATAACCCGGAAATAGAATCTTGGCGGCAAGAATAGCCAGAGATGCTCTAGTCTCCATAGCTTCCACAGCCACCACCTCCGCTGCCCACCTGACAAACAAGGCAACACCAACTTACATACTCCAAGAAGGATAATGCAGTGCGTCATGCATGTTCTTATTAGACTGGCGTGACATTTGCAGGATTCCCCACAGGCTCCTTTCATGTTTGCTTCAGGCGCGGTATTTCGCCACACGCTCACCCCACTCACTGCACGAGTGAACGTTTGCCGGACTCGATTAGCGCCGGAAGAGCGGCCATTTGAAATAGCTAAGTCGATTCGTCTGGACCGATACCTCCGCCAGGGCGTCTCTATTTCGATGACCGATCTCCAGGGCTACCACCACGCTCATATGCAGGTCATCAATGAGCTTGCTGACCATCACAAGAATGCATGCACTGTGCTGGGCCCGCGTGACCCTGGCGCATCTGCGTCTACAGAAGGTGGGGTTACCGTACCGCAGACGCAACCGACCAGGTCTCAACAAACGGTTGAGGTGGTGCCACTTTCACAGTATGCTGCATCGTTTGAGGCGGACCTGGTCATATATGAGCTGAGCGATCATCTCATGGAACCATCATGTGAATTTCAGGTTGAAGCTGATCCAGGCATCTATATGCTCCAGTCCGACAGACAGTACCCCACCATGCTTGTGAGTCTTATTGGGCCCGCTCAATTTGAAACGGTTGCATGTCTAGTTCTAATTGCAGCTGTTTTCGTCAAGATGGTTTTCCATTGACCATATCTATCTTATTTACACATTATTTATACGGTATTTATAAACAACAAATTCATGATTTCGTCTCTGGCTCCGAAACAGGTCCCGGACCAAATAAATAGATCCTAGCACCGCGAGTTCGTTGGTCCTTGTTGGTACGTCCATCTTTAGCAGTCAATCTATGCGAATAGCCTTCAAACGCTCCCCAGTCCAAACGACCGCTTCGCTCTAGTTTGTAGCCTTCCGACCGCGCCAATCGCTTGATTTCCCATGATTGGTACGGTTCGCCATCAAAAATAGTCAGTCCAACAAGGGCGTCCGGTGCAATTGCTTTAACCTGGTTAAAATAAGCCACCAATAGCTCTTGATGCTGGCGAATATTGCGATCCTGATCTTTCACTGAATTTCCAAGATGAGGAAAGTTGAACAAAAACAAGGTTCTTTTAGGGGTATCCTCGTGGTCATATTCAAGCGCCTCGACAGTCTTTGCAGTCGAAAGGGCTTGGATCAGCGGTTTGCATTTGCTCAACGCAGTTACGTCCACCTGATGCATCACCTGAGCCCGCTCGTCATTTTCAAGAGTTTCGAGGTTAGCTGCAGATGTCGCATACTTGGTCAACAGATCATCATGCGAATCCAATCCTGTACAAATAAGGTGGTCTGAGTAGTCATTTGCCAAGCAAGCTACAGCAAAACTGAAATCACCTTCGCCAATGAGTACCACGGAATCATGCGGGTTAAACGGAATCCAGGGTGCTTGAGGTTTTGCTGCACCTGAAGCTTTGCGTTTAAGCTTTTGTTTATGAGCTAGCTGAAGCTCCATTTGGTGCTTGCCCTTACGGGCAAGCTCTTCAGCTTTTTTTGTGGCTCTTGTATGATTCTGCAGAGCAGCTTTCAGCGACCCCTTAGATTTCGCCATGGCCGGAAATATTAGGGCTGGGTGACACAGCGGGTCCCGAGGTTCTCAGCGGTCAAAAGTGAGGAATGCAGAAAAAAAGGGTAAATGCAAATCAATTTTGGTCTGGTTTGTTTGTAAGTTAATTGGTATTTGGTTCACAAGCATATTTAGCAGGAAAAGGAAACAACTTGAACTAAAATATTTAGATTGAATATTTCCGAAAGTAAGATCTCCTGCTTGAAGTCTAGATCGACTGCACCAGTTTGTCCGACTGACTTACACTCTGGCTGACCTCATAGGCTGATAGGGACCGAAAATGCTGCATTGTGGGCCAGGGTTAGCCAATGGCGGGGGATCGATATGCATGGCATGCAAATGTCACGCTATGCGTGACATGATACCCTGATGCCCAAGCTTCTCCCAATGCTAGTTAAATAGGCTTGTTTTTGGGACCTGTCACTCGACCCAACCAACGACCTAGGCAAAAGAACCTCAGAAGACATCAAAGCTGTCTTCTTTTCTGGTTTTCTTTTTTTAATTACTTCGTTGACCTGTACTTACATTCTATTCTGCCTTTTTGACCAGTGAGCCCTTCCCTCGGCCCTTCACCTCATGGTAATGATTCAACAACAACCCAGAGTGCTGTCTGACGCACCTTCGCCCTCGAAATATGTAAAAATGCGTTTGGCAGAGGACGTAAGCAGCGCATCGTCATCAGCATCCCCTGCTTACCTTGAGCGCCTAACCCCTTTGGAACCTACCATGCGTCAAAAAATGGAGGCCCTTATCCGGGCAAAGCAGCAGGAGATCATTGAAGTAGTCGAGAAAATCGACGGCAAAAAGTTTACTGTTGACCGCTGGTCCCGTCCCGACGGAACCGGCGAGGGTATCACCGCTGTTATCGAAGACGGAAATGTTTTCGAGCGTGGTGGTGTGAACATTTCTATTGTCCATGGCCGCATGCCCGAAGCTGGTATCCGCAAAATGCGCGAGAACCATGCCGCTCTTCGGGCCACCTCGGTCACCTCGCTGCCCTACTGGGTCTGTGGACTTTCGCTGATCCTGCATCCTGTCAACCCGATGGCCCCCACTGTGCACCTCAACTACCGCTATTTTGAAACCCAGAACGAGGACGGCTCGCCTCAGGCCTGGTGGTTTGGCGGTGGTTCTGATCTCACACCTTCCTACTTGTTTGAGCAGGATGCCCGTGAGTTCCATGAGGCCATTAAGCGGGCTTGCGACAAGCACGACCCCGACTACTATAACCGCTTCAAGGCCTGGTGCGACCGGTACTTTGTGAACACTCATCGTGGCGAGGCTCGCGGTATTGGCGGCATCTTCTTTGATGATTTGGTTGGTCCTGATCCCGACAAGATTTTCTCGTTTGTGGTCGACTCGCTCGACAGCTTCCTCGAGTGCTATGTGCCTATCATCAACCGCCGCAAGGACATGCCCTTCACTGAGGAACAAAAGCAGTGGCAACAGCTTCGCCGCGGCCGCTACGTGGAGTTCAACCTCGTGCATGACCGTGGTACGGCCTTTGGTCTCCACACTCCTGGCGCTCGTATCGAGAGCATTCTTGTGTCCATGCCCCTGAATGCGTCGTGGAAGTACAACCACGAGCCTGAGCCTGGATCCGAGGAGGCCCGCCTGATTGAGGTGCTTCGCAAACCTATTGAATGGGCGTAAGTTTAGGTGTCCATTTGTTTTTTTTTGTAATGAGATAACGATGTAACACAATGAGATATGAAATAATACGAGAAACAAAGCGCGCATTTTGTTTCAGAGATCAGTTAAAAATTAAATAAATCTGGTTCTACCGTTAATAAATGAAATAAATAAACCCAGGAGGGCACTTAAGACTCTTGAGAGACTAGAGAGGGACTAGCCTGAGTAATGGCCAGTCTAGATGTATGGGAGACATACATTCTGCCATACCTGGACGTTGATGAGTTACTGGCTCTGCGACTGACTTCCAAAGACTTCAAGTATGCAGTGGACCACTCGATTGTTTGGCGAAAGCGATTTTATAGTGAATTCGGCGTGCCGCTGGTGTGCGACACTAAAGATTTGATCCTGGCTTTCTTGCGTCGCCGAATGGCCAAATTGTATCGAATTAAGTTCCCACATAATACAACAGAGCCATTGCCTGTATTTTTAAAGGATATATCCATGGATTGGACAATGCGGCCACCTCCAGAGGCGCCAGAAAGCTGGCTAGGTAGAGTGGCTCGGATGGCGGGAATGACCCGCCAAGAGTATACAAGTACGCCCTTTGCCGGCAAGACTTTCAGCAGTGCGGGAATCAATGTCTATGGATGTGTCTCATTGACTACCTCCGGCGAGCTGGCCTGCACGCCGGGCGAGTTTGCGTTCCTGCGAGGGAACCACAAAATCCGATGCCCTAGCGGCGGCCGGTTTGTGTCGCTGGCGACGTCCAATTTGATGGTGACGGCAATTGGGGATGACGGAGCACTGTATATGTACAAGCCCGGCCAGAAGAAGGAGTTTGAGCTTGTTGATCGACTCTCAGGAATGACGTTCTATAAGTCTAAAGGAACCATGTTCGGTAACGAGATTATCTGTAGCTGCTCGCACGGTTTAGTTGCCATTAAAGCAGACCAGAATATGATTGTGACCGTACAAGCGTATGAGGGTAAAATTACTGATTTCGCTCTATTCTATGGCGATAAACATCGGGTGGTTTATGCGACCGAGGATGGGGACCTGCATTACATCGAAATCTCCATGGGAGACTTTGATCCCTTCTCGCTACCCATCAATTTAGGCAATGTCAAGGAACTCACGGGCCTCGACTCGAAAATTGTGCGGCTGGAGGCGTCGCCCAACTCGTATGAGTTCTGGGCCATCGACGAGTCAGGTCGCTGCTTTGTAGGCGAATTTTCCTTCTACCTCGACTTTCCCCTAACGAAATTCGAAATGATTCCGGGACTCAAGGGAGTCTGCGATGTTGTTATTGGACATATGCGTCAGGACCGCTACGCGCATACCTGGGATGGTAAATTGTATCCTCTCCAGGGCGACACCAAGGAAGCCTTTGACTGTTTACCTATCGCAAAGGTAGTTCTGACTGTCCGCGAGGCACTTGTGGTGTGTCTTCCTCCTGAGGATTTGTTTGCTATCGAGTCGTAATAGTTTGTATTTATTTCTTTACTGCTCGTGGCTCGGTCTCGCCCAGTTTCAGCTATATAAACTACACCTGCGGCCCGGTGTCAACAAAAGACGAAAAGCTACAACGGTGCATTTTGCGAGGGGGGAGGGGATCGCCCGCACCCCCGGGGTTGCCTTTGGCAAAAAACCGACCGTCTTAGCTCGGCACCTACTGCGATGTATTCTAGGGATTCACCCACACCCCCTGAGCTTCGGCGGGAAACGAGCACTCAAAAAGAGAGTTATAAAAAAGCAAAAATAAAAATAGGCTGGGACTCCGCGAAGCTTGAAACAGACGAGCTTTAGCTTGGAGAGTCAAAAAAATAAAAATAAAAAAGAAACCCCCTAGCGCGTCCACCAACCCATTGACCTAACCCTAGCCAACCAGATATATAAACCCGCTCCCTGCTTTGTAACTTGTGAAAAAACTAACCCCCAAAAGGTACGTGCAACGGGAAGGATTAAAACAATCGTCTGAGGAAGCTCATGCAGGACCAAATGTTTTTAGGAATTCTTCGTTTATGACCCGCTGGTAAACATGTCTAACCAAGGTATGTACATGACAATTTCTACGTCGAAATGATGAAATTTTCCACTGTTGTTCGGTGAGACCAAAGATGAGCAAGAACACACACATGCATCACCATCTGACTCGGCTTCTTTGTTGTTGCAATACTAACCAAGTGTTCCGGGTGGAACCTCATGGCTGAGCGGCTTGTCTCTTTGAGCAAGTCGATTGAATGCTGTGGTAGTCAAGTCAACCAGACAGTCAACCAAACAGTCAATCTACGAGACATTCAATGATGATAAAACTTTTTTTCAGTTCTGCTTCTGACAAAGTCATGAAGATAACCCATACCAAAGCTTACTTATCTGAGTCTGTCAATAGTACTGTATTGTTCTAGTCCTGAAGTGTATATAGCAGTACTATCTACTGTCCTATGTACCATCTATCTACTGTCTATCTACTATCTATTTACTAGAGTATCCATTGCATTGCATTCTATTCTGCAGTATGTGCTGAGTGGTCTTTTCTGTGTTTATCTATTACTATCTTGAGTATCTAGTACAGTCTGTAGTCTTCATGTCGCGTGGCTTTATAGAGTAAGTTCTATTTAAGCAACGGTATCATATCCACTATCTCATACTCTATCTACACTACTCTACAGCAAGCTATCTATATATACAACGCAGTAAGTCCTGCGAACTCGTCGCGGAAGACTTGACTGCGTTGTATATAGCGAAATGCGTTGTTGTCACTCTTGATTTCCGTGGCAACATAGCAGTTGTGGTTCCCTAGCCAGTAGACGGTACCGTTCCAATGATGCGCATAGAGATCTCGATAATCGACACCCGCAGTAACACTGATGATACCCTCTAATCCTTCGTAGGCACGCGCGACGGTCTTTTTTGCAAACAGGCATTCAATGAGCCGACCCTTTTCCGTAAGAAGCCACACATACTTGCGAGAAAGATGCGAGCTTTTGTGAGCCGCAAGCGAATGCAATCGATCACCGTTTTGAACCAGCTCTTCGATTTGCGGAAGCCGGTGGCTCGTCTTCTGGTGCATATCCCCCTGGCCTTCCACTCCAACCAGCTGCACTGTGTGGTCCTGCATGATCGCAATGATGTTGAAACCTTTCCGGGACCGAAGACATACAAAGTCCTTGACAGAGCCAACCTGAACCTGTATGTTAGGCACTGGCCCTTTCACAAACATGCCCTCACTGTTGGTGTACACAAATGCATCCGAAAAGTGACACCAGGCAAACTTATCGCACACAACGCCATCCAAGACTGTGGGGATGATACGCGGATTCCAGAAATCGGCCAGGTCCCACAGATGAAGCAGGCCATGACTGTCCCGGGCCAGTAGCTTGTCGAGCTGCTTGGCGTCTTCCAACTGTAAATCGACATACCTCCCGCCATTCTCGGGCGTAAAGACATGCGAGAATAACTGCGGGTGTTGGAGGTGCTGGTCAGACCAAGTATAGTGATCCCAGATAACCCGGATCGCTCCCTCCATCGTGAGCACGGCACAGGCTCCGCGCAGCATAACAATCTTTCGAATATGCACACCGGCAAAGATATGTTCTTGGTACGAAATCGCAACATCTCTGTCGTCAATGCCCGCCACAGCAGCATCTTCTGCAAGATATGAACTCTCCATATCATAAAAACATGACGGCTCGGTTTTGGGCAACGCATGCCTCGTCCAGTCTACGCCTAGATAAGGAACAAGCTGCTCTAAATCAGTGCCAAAAGTGCTAACTGCGTCTGATCCACTAACATATGAACGCAGCAATCGGGCATTGCAGCGCTTTAAAAACGCTCCAAGACACTTTTCTCGAGGAATAACAGGAGGAACCCCGAATTGCTGCGAATACATTCGTCGCCATAGACCAGACCTCTCGACTGCATATTTCAAGTAAGACGATACTGTTCTGAGAAGAAGAAGCTCACTAACAGTCAATTTAGGAAGCACATGTTGCTCCAAGATATCCAACGGCAGCATTCGCGCTTGTTTGTAGGAATCAATGCCAATATCCCGTCAATAAACAGCCGAATTAAGCTGGGACCAGAATCGTTCACATGCAGTCATCTCCAATCACATCGTTTAACCCAACCCTGCTGCGCGATAAGCGCTGCTTCAATTGGTGAAATGTTTACTGACAAGAGATATGGAGTGTAGAATTTGAAGCTTTTATTAAATATATAAAGCAGTCATCCCGACAAACTGATGGGGGTCTGTGCTCGTCCTGCTTCGTTGAAGATACCGAAACAGACAAGGATCACTCTCGATCTAGGCATTGAATGTATGCTCGTCTCCGAGCCAGTATACTGATCCATCCCAGTGGTGTGCATAATGGTCTCCATACTATGGACTCAGAGAAATGCTAACAATCCCCTCAAGCCCTTTGTAAACACCAGCTGCAACACCATTGCTCCCGAAACAACACTCGATGAGTCGACCTTTTTCAGTGAGGATCCAAACACGGCCATTTTGAACCTGCGAGCCTGTATGGCCTGCAATTGAGTACAAGCGGTCACCCAGTTCTACAAGGTCTTCAACGGTCTTTAGATCTGCTCTGTATTGTTCGAGGCTATATGTATCTTGAGACATACGGTTGGATCGGCTGGTGAACTCAAGAAGTTGCATGGTACTGTCTGGCATCAGCATAACAATTTTATATCCATCAGGCGTCATAATACCCACAAAATCTTTGGGAAACTGATCTTCTTCTAGTGGGAACAAGCTCGATTTCCGCTCTCTCTTGTGCTCAAACTCCGCAGTGAGGCCCTCTGAGCTTGAATACACAACCACTTTTTCCATGTATGTCATTGTGAAGTTTGTAGCGCGCATGGTTCTCATGCGAGACCAAGTCACGTTTTCCTTATCGCTGTATGAGCATCGATAAAGGGCTCCATGATCACTTAGAGCCGTGAATCCAGTAAGGTTGTGATCGCCCTGCAGCTGCACGTCAACAAATCGACTGTCGCTGGTAGGAACGAACTCCTGAATATGTGAGGGAGAGCACAGCTCGTGCTGCCCATACCTGTGCCGAACTAGCTTGATCGTGCCTTCCATGGTCAAAACCACACCTGCGTCTCGTTTCATTGCCACCCGACGGAGACTCACGCCAGCAAGAACCTGTTCTCGTAAAGAGGGCGTGCTCACGGGAGTACTTGCAGTCGAATGAGGCTTAGCAAGATCAGAGCTCTTCATTCCGTCAAAAAACGACATCCAGGATCGTTTTCGAGTCTTTCTCGCCCAATCTCTACAAAGTTCGGGTTGAATCACTTCGAAGTCGCACCCAATATCTTCAGACCCATCTGGTTCTTCAACATAGGTGCGCAGTAGCTTGGCATTGCACCGTCTCATAAATGTGACGGTTGCTTTGGACCGGGGAACCACAGGAGGTGCGTTGAATTGCTGGCAATACATGTGCTGCCATAGCTCAGAGTCGTCAACTGCACTTTTGAACTCTCTAGATACCTGTCGCAATGCCAATAACTGGCCAACGGTCAAAGTCGGAAAGATAAACTCCTCAAAAATATCTTGCGGAAGCGTGTCTCTACACCCCTGAACCACCACTCATATACTGGACTCTCGGATATGCGCTGTACAATCATAATATTCGCGAATAACGCATGTCTCAAATATCACCTTTGGAGCAATTCGCAAGGCAAAAATTTATCTATAGACCTAAATAAATAATGCGGTAACGCCAACAAAAGTATCCATGACGCTCCCAACACGCTGGAAGTAGAGAAACATGCACGGATCCACATCGATCTTGAAGGCAGAAGAGGTATACCTATCTCCGAGCCAGTATACTGATCCATCCCAGTGATGAACGTAATGGTCGCGATAGCGTGGCCCCAAAGAGACACTAACAATTACCTCCAGCCCTCTATAGACGTTGGCAGAGACTTGGTGAGCGCCGAAACTGCATTCGATGAGCCTGCCCTTGGTTGTGAGAAGCCATACTCGGCTATTGGTTCTTACTGTGCCTATCTTATCCAACAGCGCACTTGCAGTATTTGTATATCCGGCAATGGAATGTAGGCTATCACCCGGTTCAATAAGTTTATTGACCATGGCTAGAGGTGTGGGGTCAGTTTGTGTGAATGACATTGTCTCACGGCTCGGAGGATACAACAAGCACTCTTGCATGGTGCCATCTTGAAGAAGCATAACAATTCTGAATCCAACGCGCGTCTTTAGACACACGAAATCCTTGACAGAAGGCACGCGCAGTATATTTGGAATATGGGCCCCTTTAACAAGCATTATGTTGTTTTGCAAATAAACAACCGCTTCACTGGGGCCACACAGAGCAAACTTGGTGCATTGAAATTCGGGAATAATGTCGCCCCAGACCCAGGATTCGCCTTTGTGGGTCGGCTCCCAGATATAGAGGGCCCCGTCGTCGTCAACCGCGATCATGTTTTCGACTTTTGTGTCGCCTTCTAGCTGGAAGTCTACAAAACTACTACCTTGTTGCGGCTGCAAAACATATGTACCCGTAAGTGATGTGCATTTCTGGTAAGTGATCCAAATTTCGCCTTCCATGGTGAGTACTACGCATAGCGACGATAGTATGCGCAACTTCCTGATTCTCAGTCGAGGAAAAAGATGGCTGCGGTGCGAGACGGTTGCTTTTTTGTGCTCGAAGATACTTCCACCAGGATTTGCTAGTTCAACACATCTCGAATTATTGATTGATCGCGGACTTGCTACCGACACTGAACCTTGTGACCAGTCCTTTAACGCATCAGGTTCAATAACCTGCACATCATAGTCTATGTCGTCGGAACGGGACGGTTTAGGAACTGCTGTGCGCAGGAGCCTAGCATTATAACGTTTCACAAACGCACTGGCCGCCATTGATCGAGGTATGACCGGGGGTGCGTTGAACTGTTGGCAATACATCTCGCCCCATAAGCTTGAATCGTCAACAGCGGCTTTGAAGTCCCTGGAGACTTGTCTTAGAGCCATCAGTTGACCAAGGGTGAGGTATGGAAATAATAACTCCTCGAAGACGTCTCGTGGTAGCATTGGAGAAACTTTATCCACGTGGCAGTGTAACTTCTCCTTGCGGCATGAATGCATATGCCAGATTCGAGCTAGCATGTAGAGTCGTACGTTTATTTTTATTGTTTTTTTTTCCGCAGGGGCAAGCTTTGTATTTATTTTCTTGTATTTTGTTTTATTTTGTCCGTATTTTGGGCAATAATTTGGGCAATATTTGGTACGAGTGCCATGACTGTAAGGGATTAAATAGTAATAAATTAAAGACAGTATTAAGAAGGCAGGCAGTGGATTACGGTGGAGGTAGAGCCACATGTTGCTGAGATTAAGGGGTTGCATTCTATTTTTCTGGCCGTCCTGTTTTTGAGCCAGAAAGTCGCCCCGTTCCAATGGTGAGCATAGTACTCTTTAGTAGTAGAATTCTTGATGGTGGAGACATTGACGATGCCGGTTAAAGAGTAGGCATGAGCAATTGGCCCGCTTTTTTGCAGACGACATTCTATAAGACGGCCCTGTTCACTAAGGACCCAGACCATCGGGTCTGTTGTCTCAGTACCGTCACATGCGCTTGCAAACATAAAAAGTCTGTCCCTAGTTTGGGAAAACTTCTCAATACATCCCAGCCGGTGGATCCCGGCCTGTTTGATCTGGTCTCGCGAGTTGGTGGGCACTACCATTTCCAGGACCTGCACGGTTTGGTCCTGCATGAGCATGATAATATTGAAGCCTGCATGAGTGCGGATGCACAAAAAATCGTCGGCAAGCGCAGTTCTCACATTTGTGGTTCTAGAACGCGACCGCACATACAGACCGGTACGTGTTTTGTAGACAACAGCATCTCGTTTATGGGCTGGCGCGAGCTTCTCACATCCGATGCTAGTCAACACATCGAACTTGATAGGAGGCTCGCCGAGCTCATTTAGTTCCCATAGATGAATGGCTCCTCTATCGTCGATAGCGATAAGTCTACTGAACCAGTACGCATCTTCAATCTGGAGATCCACAAACTGGCCGCCGTTTTCAGGCGTGTAGATCTGGGGTGAGAACATGACATCCAGGTCCGGATCATAGTCATAAACAACCCGAATCTCGCCTTCCATCGTAAGGATGGCAGTTGCTCCTTTCAACGAAACAACTTTCTTGATATGCGCACCCCCAAACACGTGCTCGCGATAAGGCAATGTAGCCAGCTGTTGCGCCTTGGCTCCGCTCTGCACAATCACCGGCTCGCTATTAAAATAGCAATCGAAATCATATCGTGATTCTTGCACCGCCAAGGGCCCTGGCAAAGGTGGGCGAGTCCAGTCAATGCATAGCTCAGGAGCGATAGCGCCTAGAGCGTTGCCCCGGCTACCAGCGTCCTCATCGTCAGTACCTGAGGCCACAAGACGCAACAAACGGGCTTTGCGGCGCTTTAAAAACGTATTCCGCGCCATATCAGAAGGAATTGCTGGCGGGGCATTGAATTGCTGGCAGTACAGCCGCAACCATATACTAGAACCGTCAATTGCATCTTTGAGATCACAGTTGACCTGCCGAAGAACTAGCAGCTGGTCCACAGTGAGAATCGGAAATAAATGGTGTTGTAGAACATCGTAAGGAAGCATTGAGCTTTTTTGGTGGTTCCTGTTCTTGGCGATAAATATACCCTGAGCGTTGTGTTTTGGCTTATCAATTTCGTCTGGGTCCTGCCTGCATATTTTGGTGGGAACGGCTGCAGCAGATACCTCCCCGTTGCTATGGTGTGCTTATAAAGCGCGCTCTGCATTCGACCCGCCGCCTATCGGCCGCTACCCCGAAATAGTTGCCAATAACAAGGTCGATATCCAGGCAGACTGCAAGCTGCTTGTACATACTCAGAAGCATCCAATGGGTTTAAGGCTCTTTATACCAATTTTAGACTTTTCAATCAAATCACCAAGCAAAAGCACTGGTCAACTGGGGTCATCATATGCAGCTTCAATGCACCTACTGGTTTCTTGCTGTTTTGTTCTTGAAACCTTTGAAAAGTATAAGGTTTCGCACCCATGCCTTCAGCAATCTTCTATTGCGAAAGATAAATAAATTAATAGGCCTGTATAATAAATTTTAGGTTCTAAACCTCATCCTCCTTGGTCACAAGTTTCGGGTGAAGGGTGCTCATGATGAAGTCACTGGCGGCAGGTGAATCCAAAACCTCGAGGTCTTTGGAAGGAAAGATTCTATGCAAAAGTGCACCGACAAGCATAAATAGCAAAAGCACGCCGGGGAAGCCAACCGCAGCAATGCTTTCGGTCATTCCAACCTCGGCAACGGCTCCAACCACCTCCAACAACACAAACCCGTAAAATGACTTCCAGCCAATACCGTATAAAGGTTCGGTACTCTTCCGAAGTGGCTTGTCGGTTACAATAAGACCAACGCGACGCATGACTTCGCAGCCTAGGAATCCAGGAACGCCCATCATCCAAAACAAGCCAGCAAGAACACCCTGTGGCACCAATCCTAGAACAACTAGAAGAGGTCCACACATAGTTCCTAAGGTAAGGAGTCCTTGAAGAGTGTTTGATACCCGTTGCTCCACCACAGGATCGGCTCCATTGCCTGCTGACGATCCTTCATCAAGCTCATTATCGTGCTTGGGTGTATGCATCACCAGACTAGAGGTATGTAGCGGCGCCTGAGGGATAAGGCCATTAGGTGGAGGCAGTCCAAGCAGACCAGCAACTAGAGTTGTGACACCTAATAAGAAGAAATCCCAGTGGAACGAAGAAGGTTTCTTGAGATCAAACTGAGGGCCCTGGCACATGATCGAGGAGATGTTGTGGTCGAAATAAAACAAAGCAGTCAACAACAAGGCAAACGGGATTGCCAAAAAGACGTATCCGACTTCTATGTCCCAGAAATGAATAAACCATCCATAGTTGCGGTCGAAACTGTGGGTAGATGGCTGATATGCAATGCCTGTAGGCAGCCGCTGAATATCCAAGGATGAGATTCTTCCAGGAAAGAAAGTGAAACCGGTGAAAAAGACTACAAGAGCAGGAAGACTGTAGTCGGAAACAAACTTGCGAACCCAACGTTTGCCAAATGGCGAATAGTCACCCAGAACGGTACAGGTTAATCCAAACAGCAGGATACAGAGAGCTGTGATAATACTGAAATAAGCCGCGGCATGGTCTTCGCCATAATTGAACTGTCTCGTCAAGATCTGGATGCCTTTTTGAATGTAAACAATGTTGATGAAACAGGCGAAAATATCGCAGCTAAACATGGTCACATATTTCATGAGCTTCACACCGTCCAGCACAGCAATGATTGTATGCATAACAAATGCCCATATACAGATCCATGTCATAAACGGGAAATAAGGAATACCCTTGGGCTCCACAATCTCAAACACAGTGTAGTTAAAAATGCACACAGGTCCAGTAACACCCACAATGCACAGTGGCTGTCCCGCAAGAATGCCAAACACAACCCCGCCCATTGCAGAGGCCAAAAGAACCTCATTTACACCGTAGGCGCCTTTAGTGCGATCAAACATATCCTGAGCAAACGCAATGGCAGGAAGAATGTTGGCAAAGTAGATGAAGACGGTGGCCGGGATCACTCTGTAGTTGAAGCCATCCTTCCAGTCGGACCAGTAGTAAGGCGTCCGCTGTTTTAGATCCTGGCGAATTCCTCTACCAAACCAGGAGAACATTTTCGATGATATGCTGTGCCACTGGTAGCCAGATATCACCGGGTTTTATAGTGCGCCATTGTCAGTGGCACATGCATATGCTGAACAATAAACTCATATTGTTCTCTAGGGCACGGGCTGTGAACCAGTGTCTCTGTTTCGCCTATTATATACTAAATGTTTCCAAAATAGTAGAGGGAAACAGAATTTGATGCTTATTGCGAACACCGGCCCAAGAAATGAGTCAAAAAGGCTAGCTCAAGAGCTGTTACAAGCTCCTGATCAGCCTTCATACCTCCCGACAATGCATGCTTAACAATAAACTCATATTCACCGCTGCATAGTGCAGGAGGCCCGTGCCAAGCGCCACTGATATCGGAGCTATTAGTTAAAATTGCCACAAGCTAGATACTTTTTTCCAGATCCTGAGAATATATCAGTTGCATTAATGGCCGCAGAATGAACCGAAAATTAACTGTTTTGATCTTGTCGAAGTACTCGGTAAAGATATCGGGGCAAGGGTGAAACGCGGACCAGCATAATTTCATACTTACGTTCTCAGCTGGTCCTTTGAAATGGTTGATACTTTTTGCCCTTAGGATAATGGCTCGTCGAGTCTCAAAAATCTAATAACGAGCTTGGCAATCAGCCCGAAAAGCTTTGGCGGTTTTTTGCTATGCAGTGAAAAAAGCCGTTACAAGCGAAATGAAAACATAATATTAAAAAGTAAAAAAAATTGAAAGTGACAAATTGAAAGTAAAACAATTGAAAAAGAATAAAATTTTTGGGTTGGATAAAGAACGAAAAAGAGTAGAATATTAGACAGAATGAACTAAAAGCCTCTAACCACTTGAGATATCTAGTTGACACGGCTCAAAAAATAAGAGAATAGCTTCTTCTACAAGTTCGCTTCCAATAGCTTCATCAACTAATTAACTAATAGCACATGACCATCGGGCTCAATTAGGGTCGCGCTCGCGTGGGGTCGAAAACATCCAAAACTTGGCGAAAGGGCCTAGTCGCAAACCGGTAAAGCCGGCCAGTCTAATTTTCCAGACAGTTTCTGGTTCTATTTTTACTTAATAAATATTCTCTTCGGCTAAGAATCGTAGGTGACCTTTGCCGCGGATTGCGGGGGTCGGTGCCGCGCGTTCGTTGTTGCTCCGTGCCTCCCCCAGTGCCCTTATCATGCATTCAGATAAGAGCTGCATGAGGGTCCAGATGGGGTCCCGAGTTGATAACAATGGTTTGGATACCTATAGAATAAAAGCAACCAAATTGAGATGAATCAACTATTTAATCCGAAAACATAGCCGCTCTATTTTTATCTTTTTCGGCAACAACATCGAAATTAAAAGACCGCAGAATTGGCCACGGCAGGCTAATCTCATGCGCTTACTCATCGAGCCGAGCTTTATCTATTCTCTCCGTGGAGCCATAGCTCATCATCAACGCCTCTCAAAGTGGGAACTTCTGTGAAAAGATTTTTTCCTTGAGTTTTGTTTGGTTGATAGGCTTGTTTCAGGTATCGGATTCTTTTATTGCATTTTGGAAAACCATTCAAGACTCACACACGAACATGCCGTCTTTAGAAATGTGGAGCGTTATCTCGCGCTCTCTCGGGTATACATCAATTGGTATTTGGTTGTGCGCGCAACTTCCCCAGGTGTATGAGAACCAAAAGAATCGACATGTTGAAGGATTATCATTTGGTTTTCTCGCTGCCTGGCTGATTGGCGATATCAGCGCCGTTATAGGATGCATTCTCACGGGCCAGCTCGGGTTTCAGACATTTTTGGCGTCCTATTATGTGGTGATGGATGTTATTCTCACTGCTCAATATTATTTTTTTACCGATAATTCACCGTCCGAAGTGATTTTAGGAGTCGAGCCGCTGGATAATTCAAACCGGTCCGTCAAGAACGGCATAGGCCGTCGGCTATCTTCCCTCATCTCCATGACAACTATCGCTGGGTCGTTTGGCCGGTCAGCTGGCCTGCCCCTGGTAACCGGAGTAACCGCGATGAGCGGTTCAATTGGTGGCTCAATTGATGGTTCCGCCGGGGCAATGGCTACAAATTCATGGTCTGCAGGTTATTTTTTCGCGTATCTGTCGACTGTGATGTATGTTGCCTCGCGGGTTCCACAAATGCTTCACAATTACGAACGCAAGTCCACCGACGGCATGGCTCCCTTATTATTTGTGGCTACCTTTTTGGGCAATCTCACCTACACCCTATCTATTT
Organism: Wickerhamiella spandovensis; assembly: GCA_022577695.1. NCBI lineage: Eukaryota > Fungi > Ascomycota > Dipodascomycetes > Dipodascales > Trichomonascaceae > Wickerhamiella > Wickerhamiella spandovensis. The sequence goes on along the minus strand of JAKIRT010000001.1, from coordinate 705,038 downwards.
TATTCTCGTCCGAAGCCATGGGACCCAACGGCAAAGAGTTTCTCTACAATGAGCTGTCGTTTATTCTTGGAGCGGCCGGTACCATGATATTCGATGTGATGCTCTTGACCCAGAAGTGGATGTATCGGCCGCGACACATGCTTCTTGCCTCGGTTCCGAGCTCGAGCGTGGACTCGGCAGCTCAATTACGGGCTATGGTCAACCGGAAACCCAATGACAAGACCATGCTGCTGCTTTCGCATCAGTCTATTTATTCCGATATCGGTATTACCCATTTAGATTAGTTTAGATCCGTAAGACAACGAGCGAGACAGTGCCCGCGTGCTTTAACTCGCTATAATATCAGTTTTCTTTTTCTTTTTCTTTCTTTTGCAGTAACTCCCTGGGTCAAAGAATGAAAAAATAAGCTGGACGTTTGCGGGGGGTTCCCCCGCACCCCCGAGCCGCCTTACGGCGGTAGTCTATGCACCGGCCCCAGTCTACCGCTGTAAGGCGGAAAACAGAAGAGCTTTAGCTCCGATAGTTGAAAAAAAAAAAAGAAAAAAGCCGAATATTTAAGAGGAATTCCCCCTCACCTTCGTACTGCACTTGGGGCGGCAAGAAGAGCTTTAGGAGATGTTTAAAAAAATATTAAAACCAATTTAAAAATTGAAGGATAACCAAAAAAATTGCGGTCTCGGTGAGGGTCGAACTCACGATCTTTCGATTAACAGTCGAACGCCTTAGCCAACTTGGCCACGAAACCCGCGTTTATGCGCTTCCCAAGGCCCGAGGGCCCCGAAAACCTACCCAAGTGGCTTAACCACTCGGCCAGATCGCCTGTTATTGTTAGTGGAGTATCTTACGTTGGTGATCCCCAGAGGCACATATTCACCGCAAACAGGACCATCAAGGGGCCCAAGCCACGTCATGTCGACAAGTTTGGGTATAATACACGTAGTTATGCGGAATCCTTCGAAAAATAAGCCGTCCGACGGCGCTGGCTGCACGCGCCCCGGCAGTCATCTCCACTTGTACGTCTCCCCGGCTTACAAACTTCCACCTGGCATGATTCTCGCAGCGTCGGTGTGTACGCGGGAAGGTAAAGTGCTGCTGTCGCGGCAGTTCCAAGTGCTCAAGGCGGACCGCGTGCGGTCATTGCTGTCGCAGCTGCCCAAGCTGACGAGCCAGGGCTCGCAGCACACGTCCGTGGAGGCCGACGGCGTGCGGTATGTGTACGAGCCGCTGGAGGGCTTTTACGTTGTTTTGTTGACTGATTTGGCGTCCAACATTGTGCAGGATCTCAAGACGCTCCGTCTTCTTGCGCAGGCCGTTGCTGCAGAGGTGCCTGAACCCACCGAGCTGGCGTTGACCGCGTCGGCGTTTGATATCATCATGGCGTTTGAGGAGGTGATTGCCGAGGGCTACGCAGAGGACTTGACGTTGCACCAGGTCGAGACGTTTTTGGAGATGGATTCGCACGAGGAGAAGATCCAGCAGATCATCGAGCGCAACAAGGAGCTTGAAGCGGCCGAAGAGCGCAAAAAGAAGGCCCGCGAGCTCGAGCAGCAGCGCAAGGCCGCCAAACGCGTCGGCTCCGGCTCCGGCTCGTCAGGCTACAACGACGGTATTTCGTCGCCGTTCATGCAGCCGCCCGTCACGCCGCAGCCCGTGTTTGAACAGCAACAGCATGTTGATCCAAATGCGTCGCGCTTCGGCAGCGGAGGCCTGCTAGCGGCCGAGAAGCCAAAGGGCCGCGGTCTGCAATTGGGCAAGAAAAAGGCCCGGGACGAGGGTCTGCCACTGCTTGCCGAGGTCGACTTGCCCGGCGCCCGGGCGCGAGAGGCACCTGCTGCCCTTGGCTCGGGCTCCGGTATGGGCTCCGGTCTTGGCTCTGCGCACGGCCACGGCAGCAGTGTGGCTGCCAAGGCCGCTACGCCCGTGCCCGAGGGAACCGAGGTCACGATCGCCGAGGGCCTGACGGTCGAGACGTCGCGAGACGGCCAGGTCCGCTCGTCACGCGTCTCGGGTACGTTGCACCTGTTTGCCGGCGACCGGGAGCACGCGAAGCTGCAGATCCGTACTACCAGTGAAGGTCCTGCCAGCGCCTACAAGACGAACCCCAAGATGGACCGGCTGCTTTTCTCAAAAACAAAGACCCTGGGCCTGCGCAATGCCGACTCGGAGTTCCCGGCCGCGAACGTGCTGCTGGTCAAGTGGACGCTGGACGACGTCAAGCCGCCCATTACGTTTAATGTGTGGATCAATGAGGCCGCCGACCCGGGCTTCATGACCCTCACGCTCGAGTACGAGCTGGACGCGGACTTTACGGGCACGCTAGAGAACGTCAACGTGACGGTGCCGCTGCCGACGTCCAACGCCCACATCCAGGACCCGGGCAGCGTCTACGACCAGTTCGACGACCACATTGTGTGGATGATCCCCGTGCTGAGCCACGACGAGCCGGGCCCGCAGTCGTTTGAGTTCACCGCAGAGGCTGACTCCGAAGACGACTTCTTCCCTATGGAGGTCTCGTTTGTGGTGCCGCGCGGAACGTCCACCTTCGGCCTTCTCGACGTCGCGTCCGTCGTCGAGGTGCCGGGCGACACGCCGGTCGACTTCCAGACGGCCATCGAAATCAAAACCGATTCGTATCTTATTCGGTAGCCGCCTTAGCACCAGCCTCATAAACAAAAACAAGCCAACTAAAGATAATCTAAGCACTTTCCTTTTTTCCTTGGACTCATTGCCTGTTTTCCTTCTATAGACTACGCAGGCACGCTTCTTAACGATTGACTACTTGTTTTCTTATTTTAACTCGCCGAGCTAAAGCTCGTCGGTTTCCACCATAAGGCGGTAGACTGTAGTGGTGTAGAATTCCGCCCTTTGGGCGGCCCAGGGGGTGCGAGGGAATCCCCCGCGAATACTTGGTGTACTCTGGCTGTGTACTTGCAGCGTAGGCCGCGGCAGGCAACGAGGATCGGCAAGGTGAGAGGATAGATCCGATATTTTATTTCGCTTTATGAGCTGGCAGCAAAAAGGCTGCATCTACAGGTAGTGGGCAAGTTACTTTAACGACTAGCGTAGTGGACACCACCAACGAACTGTTGTTCGGTTGGACGCGGGACACGGGACGCGGGACACGGGACGCTAAGCCGGCTACGCCCGCTGGGTGCTGCCGAAGCCACGGATATCCTTGGCAAACGCCCAGTTCTGGTTCTCGACCTTGGCGGACTCGATCTTGACGCCCTCGGCAGTGACGACCGCCAAGTCGTAGCTGTCGATGGCCCGCGCGTCGCGGTAGAACAGCACCTTCATGCCCTCGGCCACGGCCTTCCGCGCCTGTTCCTCAGTCACATTGGGCACGTCTTCGTCGCTATCGACGCAATTGCGCAGCAGAGGAAGCGCCAGGTAGCTGCCGAAGCCCGACGCTAGCGCCGGGGCCTCGTAGGTGACGCCCAGCAGATCGACGTAGCCCAAAAACGGCTTACCGTCTTTGAGGCCGCCCACAAGCACAGCGTTCCACAGCGGGTCCATCTTGCTCCGGCGGCCGTACATCAACCGCCGCAGATACATGTGGATGCTGGGCGCCGTCATCGTGGGGTACCCACCGCAGTCGTAGTTCTCTTCAATGTCCAGGTTGTCGAGAATCTCGGAAATGGCCTGCATGTCCGAGACGTCGCCGCCCACACCTACAACAGTGTTGCCTCCTACGTTCAGCAGGCGCTTGGTGTCGTCAAACCGCCGCAGCGAGCCGTAGCACGCCAGCGTGTCGGCCGCCATCACAATGCCTTTGTCGAACTTGACGGCAATCACGCTGGAGCCCGTGACGGTGGGCTGCTGCGTGTGCGCCCGCGGCTCCGCATTGTGGATCGACATGTCGTATGAGCCGTAGATATCGTTGCGGGGTCGGCCCCAGTTGGTTTGGTGGTGCTCCATAGTGGCAAGATAACTCCCACGCTCTCTAAGCTACTACTACTCTTGCAACCTAAGCACGAAGTCCCACCATACTAAGGTGCTACTGGCGAAGTCGAATTACCCGGCCTACTCGCCGTGATGACAATTACGCGTTGTACTCTCTCCTGACAAGTCGGATTACCCGGCATATATCGGTGCTGAGAATTACCCTGGTTCGAGATCAATGTAGTTAGAGTTACAGTCTAAGGTACTGGGCATGGTCCAGCACCCACAGGCTAGAGTTATAAATATTAGACTAAAATCTCGTCTATTGATTTTTAGTGGATCGTTCCTGACGGCAGGACTGCATTAACGCAACACAGCGATCAGAACAGAGTCTCGGCTCCGCCCATGTTGATGTTCTCCAGCTCGGCATCGCTCAGAGCACTGTAGTGGAACCGCCGTGGCAGATCAGAGATCGACAGGAACACGGTGGCACCAGCTGCTGCGCTGGCAGCTGCGCTCTGGGTCGAGTGGTCGCGGCCCAGAGGACCATGGGTCTGAGACGACTTGCGGTATTGAGCAAACGACGAGGGCAGCTCAGGGGTAGGAGCCATAGGATGGGGGCGCAGGCTGTGGTCGGCGGCCTTAGTGGTAACACGCTTTCCGAGGAATTGGATCAAGGGCTGCCGCAGACTAGCAATGGATGCTCGCATTTTTGGTGGGGGTGGGTGACAAAACCGCCCGGGACCAGTCGCTTTATAGGATAGGATGATTTTCCAGGGCGCAGGGTTCTGGCGCACCCACGTTTGTGGGCATATCCACCCGCTCACGCTACCGTCTTGGCACCATTCTCACGTGTTTTTCGACGGCTTCTCGGAGTGTTTGTGTATAGTGCTATTAGAATTGGTTTAATCTATAGCTTTAATCCTGTATTGCTCTTTTGGCGACGCCACAACCTCTCCGCAGTCACACCACATTGCATTATGTCCCCGGAGAAACCCTAGATAACGCCGATAGGCGGGGAAAAACTCCAGCTGGGACTGGGCATGTGTCCACATGCACCCCGTGTGGGCCCGAGTAGATAAGGAGTGAAAAATATTGGATGAAAAACTTTAAAGTGAAAAAAAATTTTGAGAGGAAATATTCTGAGGGAAAAAATAGAGAAAATCTATCAATTGGTTTTGTATATACCTGCAGTTCTTCTATTCTTTGTTTATAAGGATGCAAGCTAGAGCTCGTTAGTTTTCGGCGGCATCAGTTGGGCATGTTTTATTTTAGTATCTCTCCGAACCAAGCATGTAGAGTCGATACATGCAGGAGTCTAGTATTGCATACTTCAATAGCATACTACAAAATTAATAGGACTGCTGGCTGGATCAAACCCCGATGAACCCGTCTGCCATATGATAAAACATGTTCTTCTCTCGGTGTGCCATACCCTTCGATGCTAGCAAGCCTAAGTACTCCACACTGCAACCCTTCTTGATAAAATCGTGCTCAAGCAGCTCTGTGGCAGAAGCACGCTGTTCGGGATCGACACACACAGCGCGATAGAAAGTCCCTCAACTCACGGCTGGCTTGAGCTTACTGCGCCATTTTGGTTATTGACACACCTTGGGGCGGCATATGCAAAAGACAGTTGCAATATGATGGACGATTCCATATAATATGGAGAATATATACATGCCTACGCGTAGTTGATATGGTAGCGTTTGCCGCGGAACGCAAACAGTTGCTGGTTCAGCTGGTAAAGCTCCTGCGGATTAAGATCGTTGAACTCCCATTTCGTGGAGCCAAACTTGTTGGCGGTAGGCTCGATCAAAGTGTCAAACTGGCCGTCGAAGTTGCGATGCAGCCAGTCCCAGTCCTGCATGGTATCTTGCTTGTGGAAGCCAGTCACGTACACAGGGCATTTGGTCTCCAGCAAGCCAGGAACTGTCTTTTGCCATTGATCCATGGCCTCGGGCGCGCCCAAGCCGGGATGGAACAGGAAGAACGCATCCAGGTACGGGTCATAGGGCATAAAGTCACGGGCATCGTTGAGCACGTGGAAGTAGTCTGTATAGTAAACCAGACTCATTTGCGAGTCTACGCGGTCCACATGCCGGTGCTCCAGTGGCATATACTTGTTTTTGCGGCGATCGTAGTATGATTCAGGGCCAATAAAGATGATTTCAAACTTTGTGTCTGGAAGCAGATATGACAGCTGTTTCCATGCGTGCCAAGGCAATTGCGACTCCATGCGAGCACCCAGCACAAAGAACCGCACGGGCCGATCCTGCCAGGCCTTTGTTTTGTCTTGCGGGAACAGAGTGTATCGCAGTGCTGCGGCGCTCTTGAGACCCTCCAGAGTCAAGGGGCCCTTGGGCTGCAGACTGTAGGGCGAGTACTCGTCGAGAATACTGGCCATTGTAAGCGGATAGCTGAGCATTTTGGTCACCACGGCGAGATTAAACTCCGAGTCCATGGAGAAGAAGTTGCGGGTATAGAAAAACGTATCCCAGTTCTGGAAATTGATGATCTGGTCGTCTTCCTGCGGGCCGGGGAACTCCAGCTCCGGGAATTCGCGACCGGACCGCAGATCATGCTCAAACATGTTGGCCTTGCGCAGCTGCTGCCATCGGCCGCTCTGCCAGTAATCCTTGTCGTTTTTCCATGCAGCCTCGTCAAAGTGCGTGGGGATGCCCGACTTCGGGCACGTGAAGCCAATAGGGCCGCCGGTGACGGGGCACCGCGCACGGGCCCGGATAAACGCGGCCCGTTTGCGCAGATCGTCGTTGGGCGACTCGTCGAGCATATGGAATCTCGATGCTTCTGTAGGTGCGTTGGGGTCCACGCCGCCGTCAAGACCAAGCAGATCCCGGAAAAAGCCGGACCGGGCCGCCGATTGCGAAAACAACCGAGCTCCGTGCAAGTGGGTTGCCGTCGGCTGCACCCACCGCCAGCTGATCTGGGTAGCTAGCATAATGACTGAAAATTCGTCCCTGACCCTGCGCCCATACATCCCATACGTCCCAGCCGGTCCAGCCTCAGCGGCTCGCTTAGCCAGCACCGACTGGCTGCTGCATATAGCTGCTTGTTCTCTTTGGCTCGCGTGCCTTTTCTATAACTCTCCGAGTAAATCTCGTAGTGCTTGGCGGGGCTCCTGTTAAATACGTTTTTCTTTTGTTGACTCTCCTAACTAAAGCTCGCCGGTTTTCCGCCTTGTGGTAGACTATACTGCATGGTGTAGATCTCCGTCCTTTGGGCGGCCCAAGGGGTGCGGGGGAATCCCCGCAAAGAATTGATTGTAGCTGAAATGGTTTTAATAAAAAATTTGAAAGGAGAAGTGCAAACAAAGAAGTCGCTTGTTTGGTTTTTGTTTTTTATTAATTGTGGGCGAGAGGAGGTCCCAGCTTAGCTACTGCTTAGTGCGTTCTCCCCAGCTTGCAACAACAGCTTCCACCACCACAACCAACGCAGACCATGAAAGTTGGTTTCCTGTGGTATGACGGCCGGTACACCATCGAGACGATCGAGCAGCACCAGTCGGCTTATGATGTGGGCATTGTGCTGATCAATCGCTACGATCTTGTTGAAAATGAGATATCCCTGGCCGTCGACGGCCGTCGGCTCGGCAGCACCGAAAACGTTGCTGAAGCCGTCACAAACTCGGCCACGCTTTCGGTAGCTGTGAACTTTGCCGTTCCTGCGACGTCAGTCGCCGGCCAGAGCGGCCAGAGCTCCAGTCGTTCTGCTGCTGCTGCTTCAACTGCTTCTGTGGGTGCAGACCATGCTCCTCGGGGCCCCGACGATGTGCGTGGGGCGCTTTCTATCTCACTGGTTCCCGGAGCCAGTCTCAAAATCGAGCCCAACTACTACCAGGTGCAGGGAACGGAGCTTCGAATCGACCCCAAGCTGGCGTCGGAGGTGTCTGCCGGGCTGCGCCTGGTGCCGCGACGGCCGCTGGACGGCCTCACAGATCTTGGTCTGCAGATGTGGAGCCAACCCGGTGGGTTCCAGGACTGGCTGGGCCAGTTGGGTCTGCTTGGCATCATCACGGGCATTCTGGTGACCGCAGGGTCTGCCAAAGGATTGGAGCAGTGGCCATATCTGCGGTGGATCCTCTTGGCCGTGCTCATGACAGGCACGTCCATCATTCTCATGTGCGTGCTTCTCGGCTACAACTTTCAGCTCATGCCATACCTGCGGCTGCCAAAGGTATATCCGGAGGCATCGCGCGCTGAAGAGCTCGTGTCCCAGGTGCCGGTGCAGCGAGTAATGCGGTTGGACGCCGGAGCCGACGCAGACAAAATCCTGGATACCATGCGCCAGCGGATCGGTATCTGGGGCAACGTTGCGTTGTTTTTTGTCTCCCTGGTGCCACCCGTATATGCTGATTGGGAAGCTGCCGTGACTGCGCGTCGCGCAATGTGTCGCGATGCCGTCATTCTCGCCATAGAACAGTATCGCCCGCCTGCTCGTCCTGTGCCGGGCTCTTCTTCTGTTGCGGGTTCTGCCTCGGGTTCTGCTTCGGGTTCTGTCGCAGTCCCTGCACCAGTCATTATTCCTGCGGCGCCGTCCACCGTGGCATCTGGAAGTCAGGTCGCCCGCATTGGCGATATCCTGGACTCTCCTAGCGACTCTGATTCCGAGTTCTTTGCGTCAGAGGGCTCCTACGACGGCTCCGACTCGGAAGCCGAGTTCTTCACCGACGAAAGCGAGGCTCGCCTACTGGCCGCAATGCCTTTAGAAGAGTCCGACTAGACGGCCCTCTGCCGTAGACGAAAATAGCTATTTATTTCTCTAGCAGCTGCCCTGCCGGCTCTGACTCTTCTTCTTTTCCTCGATACTTTAGGGCGGTCTTTATCTTCCTTTTCGATACCTCTCCTAAAGCTGGTGGTTTTCCGCCTCAAGGTGGTAGACCTCTAGTCCGCAGTAGATATCCACCTCCAGCGGCCCTGGGGGTGCGGGGGAATCCCCCGTGAAGACTCAGAGTGGCTTTCTTTTAAGTTTTAATAACTCTCCGAGCTAAAGCTCGTCGGTTTTCCGCCATAAGGCGGTATACTGTAGTTGGTGGTATAGACTACCGCCGTAAGGCGGCCAAGGGGGTGCGTGCGGGGGAATCCCCCGCAAATACCCAGTTTTATAGTTTCTCGTTGGAAAAATTTAAAAATATATGTTCAATTGCATTGTTGCTGTGAAATATTAGAGAGCGTCTATAGGTGCCTATGGACTGTTATTAACTGGCATAGTTTTAAAGACTCCCAATCTAGGAAACCCAGTAAGCCCGCATAGTCATCGCATCGATAGCGAATGCCATTGCTGGACCTTGGCAGGGACATCTTCGAGCACCATCTGCTTCAATATTTATCGATCCACGATGCTCTCCAGCTGCGGCAGACATGCAAGGAGGTTCGCAATTTTCTGGACGAGCCGTCGCCGCTGTGGAATGCGCTTATCCGGCAGGAACTCAAGATAACGTCTGCGGCCATCAAGGACCCTTTAAAGTACGCCATGGGCTACTCGCAGATCCAGGCCGTGCACGTACCGTTCTGGGTGACGTGGCTGATCCACAGCCAGTCGGTGACGACGCTTGGATTCGCCGATTTCGAGCAGGAATTACACACATACGACGAGACGGTGCAAGTTCCACGCCATTCGCGCCGTAAAAGCGACTCGACGGACACTTCAGGCAACAAGCCGGCATCGCCGCACACAAATGTCCACCATTACACGCCTTCATGGCCCTTTGGGGACCAGCCAGTCAAAGATGTGGCTGTTAATCGGGCAGTGATGGCCGGTCTGACGCCTAAAGGCGAAGTGCTTTTGGTTCCCCGCGAAGAGCAGCCGCACAATCGCGGCCAAATATTGCAGCGACGGACACTGCGAGCCGACGAGGGTCGGCGGTTTGACAAATTGGCGGCCACGGCGCTACTGATCGCGGCGCTGGACGATGCAGGAAAGCTCTACATCTGGCATTGCGACCGGCTGGAGCTGCAGCCACACCCTACAATGACAACAGGCGGCCCTATTCTAGGTGTCCAGTTTATTCCGCAGAGCTTCCGGCTCGTTTACCACGACCGCACCTCTGTATTTATTGCGCTCTTGTGCGATCCCTACAATGTCTTACATCTACCGCCGCTTCCTGCGGGGGCCGGCGAGATCGTGGACTTTGCGATCTGCGGAATGTATTGCGTGCTGATTCTAACGAGCCACGGCTTGCTTTATGCCCAGCAATTTCTGCGGCCATTAACCATAGACGGCTCTTCAGACGATCAACCGGCCTTTAGCGAGCCGTTGCCTATCCAGCCACACCTGTCTCAGAGACTGCAATACTCAGCGCAGCCAGATGGCCCACAACACGCTGGCCTACCGCGCGACATGCATTTTGTCAAGGTCGTGTCGTCGCCAAATGAAATGAACAATATCTTCTGGGCAATCACCGACAAGGGCCAAGTCGTGCAGGGCGAGCTAGATCCCGACGCGGACGAGTTCTGTCCCGCGCAGGATCTCGAAATCATCCAGGGCCTCGCAGATGTGGTCAATATCACGCCCTGGCTGCGTGTCGATTACCACGGCTTTCTGGCGCACACCATCGACGGCAAAGTCTTTGGCGTCACGCGCGACCTCAAAGTGACGGCCCTGCACACTCCGGCCATCGCGCGTATCGTAGACACTTTCTCGGGCGGCGTCCTCTTGATATTTCCTATTTATTAGCTAGCAACTACTAGTTCCGTTCTTCTTCTCTACGGTGCTGCTTTCACAACTTATTTATGTGCGGCTGACTCTATGACCCTGCCCTGACATTCATATGTATTATTATCTTTTAGATCTACGCCATAGTGGCAAGTCCATGTCCCGTCTACCGCCTTGAGGCAGACTTGAGGCGGAAAAGCGAGGATCTTTAGCTAGGAGAGTTATAAAAAAGAAAGACCTACTGAGCTGGTGTTCGCGGGGGATTCCCCCGCACCCCCTGGGCCGCCTTTCGGCGGAAGTTTAAACTAGTGCGTAGAGTCTACCGCCTTAAGGCGGAAAACCGACTAGCTTTAGCTCGGAGAGGTATTAAAAAAGAAAGAAAAACTACAATGCCTCTTCATTCAACTCTTGGCTTGAAAGCGGGCTGCCGAGACTACTAAGACACAGAGACCGGGGAAGTGGGAGCTGGATTAGACTATGAAGTTTGGCGGGTTCAACGTCTCGTCGCAGGTGTTTTTCAGGACCCGCAAGTCGTTTGCGATCGTCAACCTGCGGCCCCTGCTTCCGGGCCACGTTCTCGTGTGTCCGATCCGAGACGTGCCGCGGTTCACGATGCTCTCGCCCGAGGAGGTGTCTGATTTGTTCGAGGCCGTGCAGGTTGTTTCCAAAGCCATTGAACGGTACTACGGAGCAGATGCATTAAACATTGCCATCCAGGATGGCCCGTTGGCTGGCCAATCGGTGCCGCATGTGCACTGCCATGTGATTCCGCGCAAGCTCAAGGATCTACCCCACGTTGACGATATCTACAAGCTTCTGAACGAAAACAAGATGGACGAGGCCTATGCGCGGATGAGAGAAGAAGCAGGCTCCAAGATCGGCGTCGATAACGACAGCCGGACCGACCGGACCGAAGAGGATATGGCCGACGAAGCACGACGACTTCGCGAGTATATCCTTACCAGCACCGATCCCAACATGTGACCACCAAAGTAGAAAAGAAAATATAAGGAATATGTACTATGAGTTATTTTCAGCGCGCAGGCGGCCGAAATGGGCGGCCCGCTGGGCCCGGCGGTTGCGTTCTCCACCCCACTTCTTCTCTCCACGCTTGATCTCTTCAAGCGGCTGGCCGCTGCCAAACTTGTGCAGCCAGTTCAGCAGATACCGCCGATCGCGCGTGTCGATACCCTTTTCTTTGAGCTCCTCGCTGGACGTTTGCACGAGCTGCTCCCAGCTCTCGAAGGTGTCTTTATGCTGCACCATGTTGCGGCCGATCTGGGTCAGAAAAGCCTCGACATCCGGCACTTTTTCCGTCGGCTTGAGTTCTGCGCGGGAAACCACAGCGTAGCTGCGGGTCTGCGTAGCAATCCGGCCCGAGAAACCAGCCAAGCGAGCCGGTAAACTGGTCCTCAAATTAGCCATCATTTTGTGTATGGGTGCTTTGAAATTTGTCACTCCCTACCACTTTCCGCTTAGTCTCTCCCGCCGATGGCCGGACTTCACTTTAAAAGAAAACCAATATTTATTTTCTTTTTTTCATAACTCTCTTAAATTGGGGATACAAATAAATCAGATTGGCAGGTATTTGCGGGGGATTCCCCCGCACCCCCTGAGCCGCCTTACGGCGGAAGTGTAGTGAGTAGAGCCTACCGCCGTAAGGCGGAAAACCGACGAGCTTTAGCTCGGAGAGTTATAAAAAAAAAGAAAATAAAATTAGCATAAATAGAGGGAGAGTTAAAAAAAGCAATCAATTCCAAAGCATTAAAACAAGGAAAAAAAAAGTAATTTTGAAATGGAAGAAAGGAGGCTGTAGGTAGGTGCTTGATCTCATGGCCCTTCCAAGTGGGTCTCGCAAGCCTCCTGCCCTACCCTGCAAGGCATATAGTCCAGTTCACTGTCACAGATTGGCCGACCCAGACAAGATGCGGCTGGCTCTGCATTCTAGTTGGCAGCATCGCCGAGAAATGATGGTCATGCTGTTCCATGTGATTGCTATTCCCGTCTGCCTGGCCGCCTTCTTCTTCTGCTGTGCTGCTATTCCGCTCTGGCCCTTGATCGGGCTCTACATCCTCTTCATGCTGCTTGATCCTCGGGCTGAACTGGGGACTCCGCTCTCGCCATGGCAGGAATATTGCCGCAGTGCATGGTGGTGGAAGGATTTCGCCAACTACTTCCCGATTCGGCTGCACAAGACGGTGGATCTGCCGCCTTGCTTCGCCGTGAACCCCACCGAGCAGCCTCCGTCGACCTGGCAGCAGTTGCCGGCAAGTTTGAAGTCAATTGCATCTTGGTGGTGGAAAGGTCCGATTTGGTGGGGGTTATGGTGGTACTATCTCCTAACGTTCCGAAAAAAGAAGCTCGCTAACCCCACCGGTCAACGCTACATCTTCGGCTACCACCCGCATGGCATCATTGGCATGGGTGCTGTCGGCGGAGTTACGACCGATGGAGCCGGGTGGTCCAAATTGTTCCCCGGAGTTCCCGTTAGGTTGTTGACTCTAGCCAGCAACTTCTATTTCCCCTTCCATCGCGACTATTTACTGGGCATCGGCGCCTGCAGCGTCTCGAAAAAGAGCTGCCTGCGACAATTAGAGAACAACAACCCCATTTGCATTGTTCTAGGAGGCGCAAGAGAGAGTTTACTTGCTGAGCCAAACAAATTCGAGCTGATTCTTGACGGCCGCAAGGGGTTTGTCAAGATCGCCTTGCAGACCGGCGCCAGCATGGTGCCTATTCTTGCCTTTGGAGAAACCAACGTCTACGAACAGATCTTAGATGACGAGGGGATCATGAAAAGGGCCCACTCCTTCATGACCAAGAACCTGGGCTTCACCATTCCCTTGTTCCATGCCCGTGGTGTCTTCAATTATGACAAGGGGCTGCTGCCCTACCGCAAGCCAATTGACATTGTAGTCGGAGCCCCCGTGGATGTGCCGTTGATCAAGGAGCCCAGCAATGAGGACGTGGAGAAGTACCACAGCATCTACGTGGACCAAGTCAAGCGGCTGTTTGACGCCAACAAGGCCGAGTTCTGGGACGGCGAGGAGCTCAAGATCGTGGGCTAGCCTGCGTATTTATGGTCGATATTTATATATCTCTAGTCTAGTTTAGGCATTTCACTTGCTCGGATTGCCATTGAGCTTTTGAACCCTTGGAACTGACGGGCGTTTTTTGCGGGGGATTCCCCCGCACCCCCTGAGCCGCCTTACGGCGGAAATATACACCAGCGCGTAGAGTCTACCACCTTAAGGCGGAAAACCGAAGCTTTAGCTCGAAGAGTTGAAAAAAAAAGAAAAAAAAAAGAGTACGAAAACGAGCTTCGGCTAGAAAAGAAAAGAGAGTATGCACACAAGGGAGCGTGCGGTCTGAAATGGTGAGGCTGTAGATCTATTTTAGGTATTAGTCTGATTCAGAGTAGTCGTCTGAGTCTGAGCCCGAATCGGAGCCCGAATCGGAGCCGGAACCCGAGTCGGAGACCGAGTCCGAGTCGTCTTGGACCTCGCGGACCTCGACGTCGTAGCCCAGTTTCTCGAGACCCGCCTCGAGCGCGTCCGCGTCCGAGGGATGGCCCACCACAAACATGGCGCTGGTTTCGGGCGAAAAGCACCCCAAGACGTACTGCTTGAGGACCCGCTGGATATCGGCGGGTGTGACCTGCTGGATGGCCTTGATGAAGGTCTCGATAAAGTCGGGGCCCCGCTTGCGCAGCACATTGTCGAAGAACTTCTGCGTGATGGCGGCGCTGTAGGTGCCGCGGTCGGCCGCCGTATCGGAGACGTGCGAAAGAACCGCGCGATCGAGACCGTCCTTGTCCACAGGAACGGTGCCATCGGCAAAATCCGACACCAGTTTCTTGGTGACGGCCAACGCTTGGAGAGCGTCGGTGGCACGGTAAAAGTTGCACACGAGCTGGCCCGTTTCTATCTGCACATAAAACCGTGCTCCATAAGCCAGTCCGGCACCGCGCACCTCCTTCCACAACGGGCCCTCGGTCACCTGCAGGTAGCCGCAGCACAGCGACAGCTCAGCAAGATCCTTGGCGGTGTACGATGTGGGCGCAGAGGTGACAACCGACATGTAGGAGGACTCCGAGGCCGGGCAAACGGTGAGCACGGCCCTTTTGCGCGGCTGCTTGCCCAGCTTCGTGCGGCATACTGCCGAAGACGGCACGGGCGTGAGAGCAGTGATGGGCCTGGGGACATTAAAGCGCTCATAAAGCTGTTTCCAAGTGCCCACTGGATTTTTGAGGTGGGGAATATCCCCGGAAACAAGAATGCGCATGTTTTCAGGCTTGTAGAGCTGCTGGCGGAGCTTTTTGAGGCTCGCCTGCACCTTGGTCATATCCTCGAGATCCTGGAAGAACTCTTCCGTCAAAAGACCCTCGGATTGGCGCCGCAACGACTTGTCGGTGAACATGTTTTCATAGATGGAAGCAACGAGCTGCGTGGATCCGTCACGCTTGTCGTCAACAAGACTGTTGAGATGCTTGTTGATGAAGATATTGAGCCGGTCCTTGTCGAAGACAGTGTTGAACAAAATGTACTGAATCCACATGACAGCCCGCGCGTACTTGTCGCTACGAGCCCGCATTTCAACCATCACGTACTCCTGGATATACGAGTTGGTGGAGAGGCTATTGACGACCGCGTCGCGGGCGATTTCCTGGGCGACCTGTTCGAACGTCATTTCGGTGCCGTCGTCGAGCTTCATGGGCATCGCAAACGACTCGTTGAGCAGCACGTCGATCAGCGGCAGCAGCTGCGGGTCTACATTTGCAGCGGAAAAGTAGATCTTGATGGTCACAAACTGCGATGCGTAGGACTCGTAGTTGATGGCCAGCGGCACGTTCTCCTCGCCGTCAATCAGAGCCTGCAGCTCAGCATCCATTTTATCCTTTTGCTCCGAGCGGGCCAGCGCCGTGGCCGCCGATTTCGTGTGGATGAAGCGGACCTTGGCGGGGTCAGGCGCCTCAAAGGCCTCCAGAACCTCGTCAGGAATCGGCACCTCGTTCTCGGCCTTGGCATCTTCGAGCTGTTTACCGAGCTTCTCGAGATCCATGGTCTGCTTGATCTCCTCTAGTCGGTCCTTTTTGTCGATCTTGAGCTGCTCATAAAGCTTGCGGCTGGGGCGACCCAGCACAGATGCATGGTTGTTGTCTAGCAGATTGCGGCGGATGCAGTCGGCCCATTGCTGCTTGGACCAGCCTCTCAAGACATCATACTCTTTGGTGGTGGCCGTCCATGCCTTCAAAGTAGACCCGTCTTGCGAGCCATACAAAAAGTTGTCAATGGCCAGGTACGCGAACGTCGACGGGTCGTTTTCCACGTCCAGAATGAACTTGTTCATACGATGCTCAATGCAGTCTTTGACCATATCCATATCCACATTCTCGGCCTGCTTGGCAATCACGGCCATAATATCGCCATCAATCTCCTGCAACTCCTCACTAGGGATTCCACCAACGTAAAAGTTGAGGCCCGTTCGCACATAGTCATCAGTATAAAACTGAATATCGCTAGCAACAGGATCAGCAACATCCATGAGTGCGGTAGTGAACTTGCCTACACTCTCGAGAGTAAAGTAGGAGCCCAGTACCTGCAAAGCGGTGTTTTCCAGCAGATCCAGCGCAGGGGGACCGACCCAGGAAATCAGAGCTTCGGCCATGCTTTCGTCTTTTTCCGGGAAATCCATTTCTTCAATAATCGTGGCCTCCAGCGGCTGCGGGTGCGGCTCGCTATCTACAAACGGTCTTAGTTCCGGCGGCGACGGAGCGTCTGGGAAAGTAGCGTCGATTTTTTCAAGCTCGGCAAGCAATTCAGACGGCTCAACATCACCAGTAATGATAATAGACAAGTTACTGGGCTTGTAGCATTTCTCATGATAGGCTCTAATCTCTTTGTTGTCCAGCACGCGTAGTGCCTTCAACAAACCGCCAGTATTAGTAGAGTATCCGCTTGTTTTCGGGTGGATCAAGCGCTGCATGACGCCTGCAATCAGCTCAGAGGATGTGTTCTCCACGCCCTGCATCTCGCTAAACACCACGCCGCGTTCTTGGCCCTCTCCATCGATATGAAAGACTTCAGTAACAAAGCCATTGTCAGTCAAAGTGGCATTCAGAACATGGTCAATATACACGGGCAGCAGCGAACTAAAGCCCTGCCAGCCAGCAGTCGTCAGCGTATACACCGTCTGGTCCTGGCCCGTCCATGCGTTTGTGGACGACATCTGCTTAGCACCCACGATATCCAACAAACCCTTGTACGGGTACTTTTGTGAGCCCATAAACACCAAGTGCTCGAGCGTATGAGGACATCCCGACGAGTTGAGGATCTCTGTGGCCACGGCAAAATAGCCGTTGACGGCCGGAGTGGCTTTCTGGACCAACACGGCCTGCAGGCCCGTTCGGGGCGACGCCCAGTTGAAGATTTTGGTCGACGGACAATAATCCGGGTGGATCTCTGCAAGCAGCTTCATCCGCGTGTATCTGTGAATGCGGGCGAACGAAAGGATGTTTTTGTGTCTGCACGAGTTCTAGTCGCAGTTAAGTCAAGTCCCTCCCAGCCTCTGTAAGCCCTCTGTCTCTGTCCCGTCCACAGTCGGTCGCTTTACACCCTTACTTGAATAGTTTTTTTTATTGACTCTCTGAGCTAAAGCTTGTAGATATACCTAAAGGTAGGTCAATTGCCTTAGAGAAGACATTTTCAAATTTTATTATTTGTTAAAGCCGAGCCAGCCCTCAGTGTAGACAGTTTGTCATGGCCGATGTGGGAGATGTCGCGCTTGATGAAGTGCAATGGCGGTCGCCAGAATGGATCCAAATGTATGGATTGCGGACCGACAACGTCCTAGAGTACTTTTCGTTGTCACCGTTTTACGACCGCTCGTCGAATAACCAGGTCCTGAAGATGCAGTCGGCTTATAACGAGCAGCTGCAGAACCGGAAGGACCTCCAAAAGGAGCTCAAGAACATGAAAGGCACCGAGTTCGTGCTGGCAGCGAGCCAGGAACCAGATATGTGGGTGATCCGCCGGCAGAACCGGAGCAGCCCTGTGGAGGCCGAGATTCTCGCGACGTATTTTGTCGTTGGCGAGAACATCTACCAGGCCCCGTCTGTGTACGCTGTGGTGACGTCGCGGCTGCTATCCACTACGAAAAGTATCACTGAGGCATTAGAGACTGCTCAGAATCTGGCCAAGTTCACGCCAAGAGGATACAGCTATGCTCAGGCGGCTCCTGCTGCTGCAGCACCTGCGGCCTCGAACGGGCCAGCTACTGGGCCTGCGACGGGCGAAGAAGAGTCAATGCAGTCTACGCCTGTTGGCGAAGAATTTGAAGAAGCTAACGACACGGAAATTGACGAGGATGCTCGCGAAATGGAACGGGTGCTTCAGATCAGTCTTATGGGGAGAAAGTAACCTCAACGCGGCCGCCTATTTATTATAGATCACTCGTGATCATTGCTTGTATTCTAGATCGTTGATCGTTCCTGGTAAGTGTTCAATTGAGTCTTATAGGCCTCTAAACGTACATAGAAACCATAAATTCTTTGAGTGTTAGTTCTTTGAGTGAAGAAGCTTGAGTGCGTCAGTAGTCAGAAGCTGGGGCAGGTTTGGGTTACTAGTGGATCCCAATGTCGGAAGTGAAGCTCTACACTAGTGAGCGAGAGCGGGAGCGCCTGGAGAGCCTTGCGGAGGTTTACTCGATTATTGTGACGATTGACCAGGTCGAGAAGGCGTATATCCGGGACTCTATTAGCCAGCAAGATTATACACAGGCCTGCTCGCGGCTGCTTGCGCAGTACCAGACGCTGCTGAAGGACCGCCAATTGGAGGCTGATTTCGGCAGTCTGGACGAATTCCGAGAGAAGTACAAAATGGATCAAAGCAGCGGCATCCAGAGAGTCCGAGTCGGCATTCCTGCGACGGCTGAGACGGCAGGCACAAGCACGCCGACCCAAGAAGCCACACCGTCGGCCACCCCTGCGCCTGGCGTATCTGCCAAGGCGGTTTCGGAAATCACGGGTCTATTTATTACTGCTATGGACGGGCTGAAGCTGAATTTCCGTGCCAAAGACCAATTGCACCCGCTGTTTAGTGATCTGATCACCAGCCTCAACAAAGTCACCAGCGGCGACTTTGAGGGCCGCGGCAAGCTGGTGCAATGGCTGATCACTTTGAACAAGATGAAGATCGACGACGAACTGACCGACGAGCAGGCTCGCCAGTGTCTGTTTGATCTCGAGGGCGCATACAAGAGCTTCTACTCTTCTCTGGCCTGACCGGGCGCACATACGACCAAGAATATCATCACTAAGTGTAGCATGTACACTAACATACTGTTTCTTTTTGATAACTGCCTTCTCGGTGCTGAAGCTCCACTTTCGCGGGGGGATTCCCCCGCACCCCCTGAGCCGCCTGACGGCGGTAGACTCTGCAGGCGAGCTTTGGCTTTTGATTCTATCAAGTCTCCTAGGCCCGATTTTCTGCCAAGGCGGCACGGGGATGCGGGGGGACCCCCTGCGAAAAGTGGAGCGTAGTAAAGTAGCACCCGACTTTAGTTTGAAAGGTGTTGCTCGGCACGGGAGGAAAGTCAGGGGAAGAATAAGATTATAGTCACTATTTAAAGAGTCAGATATTAGTCGAGATCCAGGTTGTCGTAACCATCGTCGTCCATCTCCACATCCAGAGGCTCGCCGTCCTCGGTCTCGTGGTTGGCAATGACCTCCAGACCGTCCTTGCGGCTGTTGACCTTGACCTTGACGGTCTCCTTTTCCTTGACGGCGCCGCGCAGCAGCAGAACCGCCAGAGGATTCAGGATCTCGTGCTCAATCAGCCGGTTCAGCGGACGCGCACCCATATCCTTGTCGTAGCCGTGCTTGGCCAGCCACTCCTTGGACGCCTTGTTGAGCTCGAGGTGGATGTTGCGGTTGTTTTGCTTGAACCGCTCCTCGATCTCGCGCAGGCGGATATCCACAATCTTGCCGATATCCTTGGGCGACAGCCGGTTAAACACCTCCATGCTGGAGATACGGTTGAGGAACTCGGGCCGGAAGTGCATCTTGACGGCCTGCATCACCTGCTCGCGCACGGGCTTGGTGATCTCGGTGTCGGGCGAGGCGATGATGGCCTCTGCGCCCAAGTTGGACGTCAGAATGATCACGCAGTTGGCCGCGTTCACAAGGTTGCCGCTCGACGACCGGATGCGGCCGTCGTCCAGCACCTGCAGCAGAATCGTGAGTACCTCGGGAGCCGCCTTCTCGACCTCGTCGAAAAGAACAACAGAGTAAGGGTGACGGGCCAGCGCGGTGGTCAGAATACCGCCCTCCTCGTAGCCGACATAGCCGGGAGCAGCGCCAATCAGCTTAGACGCCGACCACTTGTCGCCGAGCTCTGAGCAGTCGATGCGGATCATGGCCTTTTCGTCATTGAACAAAAAGCCAGCCACCTTCTTGGCCAGCTCGGTCTTGCCGGAGCCACTAAGACCCAAAAACAAAAACGAGCTGGGCTTGTCGGGCGGCGCCAAGCCGGACCGCGACAGACGGATGGCGTTGGAGACCGCCTTGACGGCCGGCTTCTGGCCAATGACCTCGCGGTCCAGGATCTTCTCCATGCCCACCAGGCGCGTGTTGTCGGCCTGGCTCAGCTTCGAGACGGGGATGCCGGTCAGACGCGCGGCGGTCTCGGCGATGGTCTCGGAGTTGACGACATCCTCCAGCAGCGCGTCGTCGCGGTCCTTGTTCTGCTCCTCGAGCTGCTTGATCTTGGACTCGATGTCGGGGATCGCAAAGTAGCGCAGATCCGCCGACGTGGCGAGATCGCGGCGACGCTCGGCGTCCTGCGCCTTGGTCTCGAGCTCGTCCAACCGCTTCTTGTAGTCGTTGAGCTCGTCGAGGCCCTTGCGTTCCTCGGCAAACCGCGCCCGCAGAGGAGCCAGCTCCTCCTCGAGACCCGCCTTGCGCTTGCGAGCGCCCTCAAGCCGCTCCTTGGCAGCAGAGTCAGCGCCCTTGTCGCGCTCGAGCGCATTGATCTCGACCTCGACCAGATGCAGCTCGCGCTCGAGCGAGTCAAGCTCCTCGGGCTTGGAGTCGCGCGCAACCGCCACCGACGCCGACGCCTCGTCAATCAAGTCGACGGCCGAATCGGGCAGCTTGCGGTATGTGAGGTAGCGCGACGCCAGTGTAGCGGCAGTGACAAGCGCAGAGTCGAGAATGCGCACACCGTGGTGCAGCTCGTACTTGCTCTGCAGACCACGCAGAATAGCTACGGTCTGGGGGATCGTGGGCTCGGGCACGTCGATCTTCTGGAACCGACGCTCAAACGCACCGTCCTTTTCAACGTACTTGCGGTACTCCTCGACAGTGGTGGCACCAATGCAGTGCAGCTCGCCGCGGGCCAGCATGGGCTTGAGCAGATTAGCAGCGTCGGACTTGCCGTCGCCCATGAGCATGTGAATCTCGTCAATGAAGAGCACAATCATATCCTTGGAGTCCTCAATGTCCTTGAGAACACCCTTCAGGCGCTCCTCAAACTCGCCCTGGTACTTTGCACCGGCCTTGAGAGCACCCAAGTCCAGGGCAAACAGCAGACAGCCCTGCAAAACAGTGGGGACGTCGCCGTCAATGATGCGCTGCGCAACACCCTCAACAATTGAGGTCTTACCGACACCAGGGTCGCCAATCAAGCAAGGATTGGACTTTGTGCGGCGGGCAAGCACGCGGATACAGCGGCGGATCTCCTCCTCGCGGCCAATGACAGGGTCAATCTTACCCTCGCGGGCCTTTTTCGTGAGGTCAATGGCGTACTTGGACAGGAACTCAAACGACTGCGACGAGTCGGCGGTGCGCGAGTCGATGCGGCGAGTGCCGCGGATGGTCTGCACTGCGGTTTTGAAGGCCTCGACGTTGAAGTTCGCCGCCTTGAACAGCTGCTGGACCGAGCTGTCGTCCAGACAAGCCAGCAGAATGTGGTCCTGGCCCAAGAACGAGTCCTTTTGAGACTTTTGGATCTTTTGGGCGTTGCGAAGCACATTCGCAGCAGCAGGGCCCAATTCCGGCTCGGGAGGAGGCTGCTGGCTCGGCAATCTGATCAACGCCTGGTTGATGGCCCGCTCCAGGGCGGGGAACTCGTAGCGAGCAGTCTCGCATACGGTCTTGAGATAGCTAGGAGTGCCGTCCTGGTCGGCCGGGGTCATTGCGGCCAAAAAGTGGACGGGCACGACCTGGCCATTACCATGCTCTCTGGCAATCTCAATGGCATTTTGCACAATCGCTTGTGCACGATCTGTGAATTGAAAATCCATGTTTTATAATGTAATGTTTAACAACAACCAATGTGGTGTCCCTACACCGTTTATATACAGTGGTTGGCTCACGCGTGCCCTTGCCCTATTCCCAGACAGATCCATCAGGATGGTCCTAGAATGTTCGCTAGAGAGGGTAGTTACGAGCTTGTTTCTAGTGCCGGTGAAAATTGCCAGACTGTTTTACTTTATTGATTTTCCTATTCTTTCCTGCCATTAGTGCGGCCACTTGCACGAAATAGCACCATGCAGCCTACCTGCAGCAACAACCCATGTGTCATAACCCTACATGCGCGAATATAGTGGAAGCTTTTGGACCGGCCTGAGTAAGGCTTCGCCGGCACTTGAAACATCTCACTCAATTCCTAGCGTTCCGTGTTCTCAGAATAGGATTTCCGCTTTATTAGAATATAGCATTTTTATAGCTTGATCTAACTTGGGCCTCACGGCTGTAATTCTTTTGAATCTTTTGAATTCTTTGTGTCCGAGCTTAAACAGCGACTACGCCGAAGCTTGGCGGGGTTCCGCTGGACCTATGCAGTCTCGGCTTAGTGCGTTAGCATGGTGCACCCAGGAAGCTGATGATCTTAGCTCGGCAAGTTATAAAGAAAAGAACCAATTGTTGTATGTTTTAATTTTTGTTACCTGTCTGAGCAAAATCTCGTCAGTTTCGCCCGACCCAAGTTTTCACGCACTATGTCTGTTTTTGTCAAATAGATGAGCTCACCTTAACAACTGAATTTCCTCCTAACAAAATTGCTCCACAAAATTACCACCCGTGAAACACCTCGAAGCACGCAAGTGAAGCACCTCGAAGTACCTCAACTAGCAGAAAGAGCACTAAGAAAGCTACAGTAAATGCCCCTCAAAACAACAGGAAGGTTTTAGTTTAACATATATATCGGTTACACCAGATACCATGAGATTATTTATTTCTTGGCGGTCTTCTTGGCCTTCTTGTCGGCAGACTTGTCAGACGAGAACTTCTCCTTGACGACACGCTTGACGATCTTCTGCTCCTCAATCAGGAAAGCGCGGATGATCCGGTCCTTGACAGCGTTGGCGCAGATAGCACCACCGTAGGCACGCTGGACGGTCTTCTGAGAGCGCGAAGCAGTGGCGTACTCGCGGGGACGCAGAGCAACGACACCAGCCAGGGGAACGCCAGTGTCGGCACACTTGGGAGCGGTGCCGTTCTTCTTGACATGCAGGTAGCGGATCTTGCCGCCGGGGGTCTTGCTGAGCTTGACCTTGTTGGAGCGCGAGTTGTACGGGTTCCGGCGACGGTATGTGACACGAGCTGCCATTATCGGTTGTGAGAGTGTCGGCCAGCCTGACGAACTAAGTTGAGGGGGGTGGCCCGGAGAGAGCGGCCCCTAAAGCCCTGAGCCCTAAGAAGGCAATACTTATGTCATCGAATGGGTGCGGATCGACAGGGATGCGAACCAGGCAGACACGGATTGGGATGGCGGAAAGACGCCATTACTAATATGTACATGCAGGCTATATTTACAGTTATTTAGAAGGTTCCGACGTGGGTTCCGAAGCGGGTGCCACAGGCTGTTTCACCGGTTCTTCCGATGCAGGAAGACTGGGATCAAGCACAATTGAAACAGGCTGTTCCTTGGAATACATCTCGCGAAGACGTTTCTGTTCCTCGTATTCGAGCGTGCGGTCTTTTTGCTCAGCAGTCAGAGCCGAGCCAGTTTGGGCCGACTTCTTCTGCTGCCGACGCTCTGCATCCTTGACAGGACCCAGTCGCAGTGTCTCACGCTGCTGATCCTGCATGTAATGCACCCAAGGCACGGTTGCGGCGGCCGAGCCGATGGCAACTGCGAACGTGATCTTGGCTCTCCTCGACATTTTGCAGTATATGGTTTTCTTGGTGATGATCCCTGCCTGACCCTGTCAGCAGATCAGGGCACGTGCAAAGCCAACTTTTATGCATGCCAGTGCTACACGGTCCCTCGGCTTTAGTACCGACTTCTGAATTGATGATCTGAACCAACTAGATAGACGAATATTTATATATAACCGCGATTTACTTTTTCCCAGATTGCGACCCCTCCTTTCGCCTCGGCATACCCGTGCAGGGTTCAGCCGTTTGGCCGTTTGTCATCGCGAATCAGTCCGGTGCCTTCTAGCGATAGCGGGTCTTAATGCCCTCAGAGGAGCACAGTGACGATGAAATGCTGGACATGGCGCATGCCACGGTCATAGAGGGCTCAGGGGTCGACTCTGATTCGGAAGTCGATCTGCCGTCCAGCGCAGGACCGCCAATTCCAGCCCAGTTTGCCGGCGATTCCCGTAGAGGAAGCGCGGTAGCCTATTCGGCCTCGGTAGCCAGCTTTTCGGGCTGGGCACCCAGCGTTCCTATGGGAATTCCTTCAAGTGTAGACAGCCAGAATGGTCTTTCGGCCGCGTCTTCCTTCTTCTCTCCTTCGAGTGTCTCCAAATATGCTCCGCACGCCTATGAGCCATCCAGTGTTTCGAGCTCCTACCATTCTGCCCAATCGTACCACCCGCCTCCGAGCCAGTTTACGCAGCCGTTTCAATCGGGCCCAGGCCAATTCGTGCAGCCAGGCCAGGGCCAGTTTGGGCAGCCCAACCAGCAGACAGGCCAGTACGTGCACCCGAGCACATCGTACGTCGAGCGGAGCCGACCGTATGCGTCACCCTACTCGCGACACAACTCTGCGAGCGGCAGCAACATTTCCAGCTCTGTGCCGAACTCTCACCAATTCAGCCAGAACCAATTTGGCCATGGCCAGCTCGGCCACAGCCAGTCGCAGACATCGCTGCCGTTGTCGGGCCAACCGGTTCTGCCTGGCCAGTCCGAGCAGCCGCGCAGATCACTTTTAACGTCGATGCTGCAACAAAAGCCGCGCTCGCGACGCCCGTCAGATAATGGGCCTTATGCCCGCAACGACGCTCGCCAGGAACTGGACCAGCAGCGGCGGCCCAGCACGCGGCCGTCCACCAGCGTGGCCAGTCGCCAACAAAGCGTGTCCAGCTACACCTACGATTCGGCACCCAGTAGTCCAGGGCTGGACCCTGTGATGGCGTCGTCGTCGGTGAGTTTCTCGGACCACACACCGATGTTTATTCCCACCCGCTCGGGATCCACCACCAATGTGTCGCGCACAATGGTGTCTACATCCACCAGCGCGGGAATTGCGCCGGGAATTGCGCCGGGCATTGCGCCCGGAAGCGTGATGCCCAGCCCTGCGCGACCTACGCCGGCCCCCACCGGCCGCACGTTTGAAGACGGAGCGAATTTTGGTTCTGCTCGCGGCTCCGTCGACCAGTTTGGGTCCGCATACGGATCCGTGCAGGGCTCGGTGGCAGGCTCGGTTGTGGGCTCAGTTGGATCCGTTGCTGGATCGGCGCCCCAGGCAGTTCCTGGCGCCCAGACCGTTCCCAGATCGGTTCCTGGATCAGTGCCTGGATCGGTGCCTGGATCAGCCCCGCACTCTGTGGGAGGCTCGTTGGCTTCGTCGTTTGGATCAACTCGCGGCGTGCCTGCGCCAATTGCCGACCGGCTTTTGCGGGTCGGGGAACTGGCGGCTCCTGGAGGCGGGCGCTCGATTCTGCCGCCCGTGACTCCAGGAGCGTTCACAGGCCACATGGATCTGGCCAAACACAACATCAACGATCTGCTTGATCTAATAACCAACGTGCTCACGCGCGTGATCCAAACCAACGACCAATTGTATCCTCCTGGTTCCAAGGGCAACCCCTTGGAGGGCCCAGAGGTGGTGGGCGAGTATGGCAAGCTGATCAAAAGTACATTAATGAGCTTCCATGGCTGCAACATCCCCGACATTTCGCTCAAGGCGTACTTGGAACGGATTCTAAAGTACTGTCCCGCAACGAACGAGGTGTTTATTACATTATTGGTCTATTTTGACCGCATCAGCCGGCGGGCCGACGCCGTGACCGTCCCCGGCTCAACAGGCCCCAGTCTGTTTGTTCTGGATAGCTACAACATCCACCGCCTAATTATCGCGGGCGTCACGGTCGCCT
Source organism: Wickerhamiella spandovensis (assembly GCA_022577695.1). Lineage (NCBI taxonomy): Eukaryota > Fungi > Ascomycota > Dipodascomycetes > Dipodascales > Trichomonascaceae > Wickerhamiella > Wickerhamiella spandovensis. Next base: position 679,154 of record JAKIRT010000001.1, on the reverse strand, counting down.
CCAAGTTCTTTAGTGACATTTTCTACAAGAACTCGCGGTACGCCAAGGTGGGTGGACTTCCTTCCGATGAGCTCAATCATTTGGAGCTCCAGTTCTTGGTGCTGTGTGACTTTAGGCTACTGGTTAGCGTCGAGGAGCTTCAGCACTATGGAGATTTTCTTCTTAAATTCAGGCAAAGCCACCGTTGACTAGATAATCTTAATTTTGTACGGGCTCGCGGGCCGAGCCGTAAGACCTAGGCGCGCCGTAGGCCGACCTGAGACGTAGGCCGACCTGAGACGTAGGCCAAGTCTTAAGCCTATATCAGACGCCGCAGATGCTACAGCCGCAGCCACTACGCAGAAACCTTAAAGCCTAGAGCAATTCAACCGAATGACTACAGTCTATGAACGGAGGACAATAATAAATGCAGGCCTGCATTAAAGTACTTGAGGGGAGTTTTTCTTTCTCGTTTTGGCGTTAAGTTTTGTGTAGGATGTTTAGACAATATGTGCACAGCACGTAAACAAGCCTCTTAACGGAAGCGGCGAGCCTCACGCTCAGACTCCATCAGGCAGAGGATATCATCCTCACGGACGGGGCCCTTGACGTTGCGGACAATCGAGCGGGAAACATCGTCGATGAACTCAACGCGGACCTGGGTGACACCACCGCGCGAGCCGGTACGGCCGAGAACCTTGGTAACCTTGGCGAGCTTGACAGGAGTCTTGGTATCCATTGTGATGAGGGGAGGCTTGCGGGTGACCTAAGTTATGATGAGTGGGTGGCCAAACGCAGTCACAAATTTCGTTAGGGCTGCGAGGGCCGCTGGGAGGATGACATTGGGGTGGATGACATTGGGGTGCGAGTTGGGCTGGGAGCGTTGACAGACTCATGGGTGTGTGGCCGCGGTGGGCAGGTGACTCATCGGCGTTGCCCGATATGCACCACATGCTAAAGGTCGAGACTTAGTCAAATTTCATTACCATGGAACTCGTCAACCACCTAGGCGATAAGCTTTTATTTGCTGTGCCCAAAAAGGGCCGTCTCGCAGAAAAGTGCATCGAGCTGCTGCACGGTGCCGATATCAAATTCCGCCGGAACAACCGCCTGGACATCGCCATTTCCACAAACTTGCCTGTGGCTCTGGTCTTTTTGCCTGCCGCCGATATCCCTCGGTTTGTTGGTGAGGGTCAGTGCTCTCTGGGCATTACTGGCATTGATCAGGTCGAGGAGAGTGGCTTGCCTGTTGACGATCTGCTTGATCTGAACTTTGGCAGCTGCAAGCTCCAGGTCCAGGTGCCTGCTAATAGCCCTTACGAGGACCCCAAGCAGCTTATTGGCAAGAACATTGTCACTTCCTTCACCCGGTTGACTGCCGAGTACTTTGCCAAACTTGAGGGCAAGCAATCCGGTGAGGAGCTGGCTACGAAGATCAAGTACGTTGGCGGCTCGGTTGAGGCTGCCGTCGCTTTGGGTGTCGCTGATGCCATTGTGGATCTTGTCGAGTCTGGCGAGACGATGCGGGCTGCGGGCCTCAAACCTATCAGCACTGTTCTTAGCACGAGTGCCCATCTTATTGCCTCCAAAACCCCCACTCACCCTTCTGTTGCCAACATGATCAAGAAGCGCGTTGAGGGTGTGCTTGCTTCTAACAAGTATGTGCTGTGCGAGTACAACGCATCTCGCAAGAACCTTAATGAGATGCTCAAGATCACGCCCGGCCGTCGTGCTGCCACTGTGTCTCCTTTGGAAGACGACGACTGGGTCGCCATCTCGGTCATGGTTGAGCAGGCTCGCATTGCCGATGTGATGGATCAGCTCACGGCGCTGGGCGCTGAGGATATTCTGGTCATTAACTTGGCGAATTGCCGTGTCTAGAGGATCTTTTCGTGTACATCTTTTGTGTAGGGGTTTCGTGTAGATCTGGATAGAGTTGACAATAGAATATGTTGATAATACAGCTAACTTAGAGGCTAGATGGAGCTATGATGGAGACTTTGCGGGCACTGCAGGCATGGGGAGATGGCTCACTCGCTCGTTGTAGATCTCCAGAATTAGGGTGAGCAAGAGAGTGCGGCCTGCGGCCACTGAAAATGACGTTCCGCCTAGTCCCATACTTAGACGATGACCAGGCTGGGCTCGCAATAGTCGGCGAATCAGTAGCGCGGATATTTCACCGATAATCACTCCACAGTCGCTTGAGTTCGTCTGTTGCGGAGTATCTATCTCCGTGAGCTGCAGGCCGCTTGGCGCAACCGACTTGAGGATATGAGATAGGCGCTGGGTGATGGCGGTGGCTGCTCTTTTATTATGGCGATTCAGGGAATCATAGTGGAGTGCCTTTTTGTTGCTCATACATACCACCAGCAACGACCAGTGCTTGCCGCCATTGGAGGCTGCAACATCCTGGTTATCATTAAGGGGCAGGAATATAAACTGGGAAGTCAGGAGAGCTGGAATTACAGTGGAAACATCTTCCAGGACCGCAGTATGGAGAACAAAGTAGGTTAGCGAAGGTTTAAGGAGAAGAATTTTGAGCGGCGTGTCGCGGGCAATACACATGCTGCTCAAGTATTCGTATACAAACGCAATGGTTGTATCGGGTAGCCAATTACTGGGTTCCAGAGCTGTAACATCCGCGTGAGTGATAACATGGTCTCGGAACACTGCGACTTGATTATTTGGCAACGCCTTGACCTGGTCCAGCAGCGGCGAGAGATCGGCGAGCCGCGCGCGGTGCGGGAATGATTCCCGGTTTTCTCCATCTGGCTCGGGCTCTTCAAAGCCACATGTGAGCATGACAAGCCGGCACCAAGTCTCTAAACTTTAATTCATGGAGATCAGACGCTCTCGTCTTTGGGTGGCTCGAGTCTAATTTGCGGGGTACAGGACAGCACTCCTGGGCACCATCTCATTTGCAAAATAAATAATACCTGCTCTCTTTTATCCGCTATACTTGAGCTAAAGAGTGTTTGAAACCGCAGACTCAATATGAGACATTGAGTATATTATCTCGTTACAGGTCCTCACACCACGCTCGATTGAGGAATAGAACCAGAGTAGAAATTGATGCCAGCACAAACTATCTCAACATTAGCCGACCATTATGTATACATAAGTGCATTGAGAAAAGGCCCTAAAAAAATGAAGAAAAAATTCGGACTTGCAGAGAGAAGGGCAACGGCAGAAGCAAGCGATGACTGCAGGAATATGCAGAGTCAGCTGCTCGTGGGCAAGAGGGTATATTAGTCAAGCCCAAAAAAATAGAATTTCATCATGTCGACATCCGTCCGTGCACAGTTTGAAAACTCTAATGAGGTTGGTGTGTTTGCCAAACTCACCAATACATACGGTCTTGTTGCCGTGGGCGGCTCGCAGAATTTTTACTCGGTTTTTGAAAACGCTTTAGGCTACAAGGTGCCTCTTTGCCAAACAACCATCGGTGGTAACCGCATTCTCGGCCGTCTTTCTGCCGGCAACCGCCGCGGTTTGCTGGTGCCTGCTCAGACCACTGACCAGGAGCTGCAGCATATCCGCAATACGCTTCCCGATGAGGTCCGCATCCAGCGGGTCGAGGAGCGTCTTTCTGCTCTGGGCAACGTTATCTGCTGCAACGACTATGTGGCGCTTGTTCATCCCGACATTGAGCGGGAGACCGAGGAGCTGATTGCCGATGTCCTTGGCGTTGAGGTTTTCCGCCAGACGGTTGGCGGCAAGGCCTTGGTTGGCTCGTATGCCTGCATCAGCAACAAAGGTGGTCTCGTGCACCCGCAAACCAGTGTCCAGGACCAGGAGGAGCTGTCAAGTTTGTTGCAGATTCCTTTGGTTGCCGGTACCGTGAACCGTGGCTCTGCTGTGATTGGCGGTGGCATGGTTGTTAACGACTGGACTGCCGTTGTTGGCTACGACACATCTGCTCCTGAACTGCATGTGATTGAGAGCATTTTCGGTCTGCAGCAGGAGGCTCCTGACCAGGACTTGTTGATTGAACATTATTACTAGGCTTAGAGCATATGAGGCAGGCCCGTATGTAGGTAAATTATCATGCACATCATGGACTCCTATCACTGTGGTGATTGTAGTGATTGAACGTCGGTGATCTTTAATGAGTTAAAGCAGACCTGCTGAGAAAATACTACAGACTTGGATAGAAATCACACAGACTGTCTCCAAAGAAAAAGTTTCAGTAGACAGAGACAGTTTCATCATACAGAGACAGTTTCAGTATATAGACAGTTGCAGAAAATCAGAGTCAGAAGAACCCGAAGACCAGAACACTACAAAAGAGAGACGCTCCGCAGTAATTAAACTCAGTACCTACACTGTAGCGAGAAAGGCAGCACCCCACTAATATACCCCACGTTACTCAGTACTGCAAATGCAACCCCCCGCAGGACCTCCCTGCTTAGTGAAACCCCCACTTGACATCCACCCATGGACTATTGGGGAGTGGACCGATCCCGAGTATCTCTACGCCTGCGGGCGCTGGAGAAAATCGCCGGTGCCGAGGCCATTAAATCGCATGGCGATATTGCAAAACTTGTCAACGTTCTCCAGCCAGACTCGGGCAAGCCCCGGGCCTTATACCCGAAGGAGCTCGAGGTGCTGCTGGCGCTGGCCAGCGCTACGCCTGCCATTGTGGACGGCAAGCATAGCGCAGATGTGGACCTCAAGAGCCTACAATCGCTTCTCAGCGCCTATTTCCTGCAGTCGCTGGACCTGCAGCTTGTTTCCGCGCCCGGGCTCCGACGGCTGCGCGGATACACCCCCTGGCACACCACCACGAAGCGGCTTACCGAGGCGTTGGTTGCGTTGGAAGCCCCCGCACAGCTTTTCCAGCAGTTTATGGACCGGGCCGAGTCGCTTCGAGACCAAAAGGACAGTGAAAAGTTCCTGGTTTGGGCCTTTGCTCTCGAGGGGTTTCTGGACGGCATTGCCAGCTGTCCTGTGCGTAATGTCGATGTAGGCAAAGTGTGTTTCCAGTGGATCCAGCATACATTGACGCCGGAATTCCTGTCGCAGCTGCACACGCGGCTGGTCGACATTGAGAACCACATTGCGGGCCGCATTACGCCCGGCGCAGAGTACGACTCAGACACCGCCGTGCCGCAAGAAACGTCGGGCGTGGCCCTGCAGTTCTTTTCGCATTTGCCAGACGAGAGCCAGGGATACCCTGGGCCGGCCCAGTTCACGCTGCTGGGGGCGCAATTCTGTGCGCGTCTCGGGCTGTATGCGGGCGGCGTGCCTACCGCCGAGCAGCTGGACGAGCTGTTGCTGGGTGAGCCCATCAAGCGGTCGCCCGAGAGCCGCGTTGCGTCCATTGCCACAGTGTTTGCGTCGGTGCATGACCAGCCCATTGCGGGTCCGCCGGGCGTTCACCGCGCAACCGACAAGCCGCTTCAGCCCGACTTTGAGCTGCTGCGGGCGCTGGCAAACTACTCTGCCAACGCTCTACGCCAGCTCGAGGAGGGCCATATGTTCCAGAGCTACTTGTCGCCGCATCTGCTTCCTTATGGAGCCCGGGCCGGCTGGTACTTTTACCTTGTTTTGGCCATTGCGGTTGCGTTGGGCCAGGCCGACGCGTCCGAGGCGTTCGAGATGGCGTTGGCGTCCACTGATGCCGACCAGCTCGACTATGTAGACGACGAGATCTTCCATCCGCTGCGGCTGGCGCTGGTGTGCTGCCGCAAAGACCCGCAGCGTCTGGCGTTCTTGAACAAGGCGCTGCCCAGCTACTTTGGCGCCCTCACGCCCAAGGCGGCGTATGTGGCTGCGCAGCTGTTTGCGCGCGCAGTGCACCAGCTGCCGCAGTCGTGGCTGGTTTCGGCGGTGTATACGCTGGTCAACACGCTGAATCCCGACGAGTACAACTTGCGGCTGCGGCAGAGCGAGCGGCAGGGCGTCGACGGCTACGTCGCGTTCCGCAACTTCATTGCCAGCGTGTTTGCCGGCGTCGTGGGGCTTGTGGTTGCCTACGACGACATGCAGGTCCGCGTGCTGGCGCTTTCGGTGATCTCGCAAAAGTACGGCACCGTCGTGCCGGCTGCGGATGCCGAGGTTTTGCACGCCGTGGCCACGCTGGCGCCGCATCTGCCTGAGCGCGATGTTGAGACGGCACTGTATCTGATTGATCGGGCCGAGAAGGACGCGCGGCGCAGCCAGTCGCAGACCCTCACCAAGGCGGTGATTGAGGCCCGCACAACTATTGCCGAGAACCTGGTGCCCTACTCGCAGCTGCACACGTCGTATCTCATCTACTTGCTGTCGCTGATTGTTGCGACCGGCGACGCGCCCGCGAAATCGTCGAGCGGCCGCGAGAGCCGGGTGACTGCGCATCTTGTGACGGAGCTGTTTGCGCCGTTGGCGGCAATGATGCCCGAGCAGGACCAGCCGCCGCTGGAGGTCAAGGACTGGGCGGTGATTGCCAAGTTCCGCGACGCGTGGTTCAACCTCGTGGTACTGGGCTTCTCGTCGCAGTCCGAGTGGACGCCCGAGCAGCGCAAGCAGCTCAAGCGGATCGCGCGGTCCACGCCGCCGCTGGTGTCGGAGACCTCGGCCAACCAAGCCGAAAGCGACTTGGAGCTCAACGTGGTGCTGCGGCGCGGGTCCTCCAAATCCAGCCTCAACAACCACCACCGACTGCTGGGCAGCTTCTTCAAGTCCGACAGCCGCCGGTCGTTCCCAAAGACCATGTTTTTGGCTGCCACGGTGATGCTCGAGTGGTTCCGCGAAAAGGCCGGCTCGGTGGGCCGCGCGCTGCTGTATTTCGGCGACCCCGAGCTGCGCGGCGGCGAGACCTACAACGCCATCCGCACGCTGGCGCAAAAGTGCGTCAACGAGTACACGTTCGACGTCAAGTCCGCGCGCGGCGGGCCCGAGTTCAGCCTCGAGGCCGCCGCGCAGCAGCTCAAGTACATTCTCGTGCTGTGCTGCCACCGCGTCGAGGCGATCCGCACTGCCGCGCTGGAGCTGGCCAACGTGTTTATCAAGTCGTTGCCGGCGGCCTTGTGCCAGCAAACGTCGCTGTATGCGCTGCTTGATCTGCTCACGCTCATGTGGGAGTCGTGTGTCGATGCCGAGCAGGACGAGTACGAGCCGCGCACGACGTTCATGGCGCCCAAATCCGGCGTCACCATCGAGCTCAGCGACTCGTACGTCGTGCGCAAGCACGTGCTCGGCAAGCTGCTGGCGGCCGCGCGCGAGTGGTCGGCGCTGCTCATGCAGGAGATGGCGCCCGACACAAAGGCCATTCTCGCCATGTATCTCGAGGACGCCGACACGGACGCCGACGTGGCCGATGTGGGCAGCGTGGCGCTGGGCCGCTCGTTTGCGCTCGAGATGGGCGGAGCCGTGGTGGGCGCCGATCTCTCGACCATGAACGGCAAGCGGCCGTTTGCCAACGGCGTTTCGGGCTTCTTGGCCCAGTACCTGTCGCTAGCCGAGTACGAGGCGGCCGCGATCCTCAATTCCGACGACGTGAACGTTCTGGAGCTGCAGAAGCAGTTTGAGTACTGGGTGGGGCTGCCCAAACCGAGGCCCGACTCGCTGAGCGCGCGCGAATTGCGCCGGCTGTATGCGCGGGCGGCGCCTGTTTTGACGCGCTGCGACTCCGTTTCCCTGGAGTTTGCGAAAATGGCCGTCCATATTCCGTTTAGGTTCTTTTCAGGGCCCATTGTGGCCACGGGCATCTCGTTTTGGCTATGGACCATCAACAAGACACCGCAGCTGCGGTTGCCGGTGATGCAAGCCGTGGCCGAGCACTGGAGCCGGTCTATTGCCCGCAAAATCGGGCTGTTTTCCCGCAAAAACGACATCGTCGACCCGCTGTGCGCCAAAATGGAGTACGCCCCCACCAACAAGAAGCAGATCGACCACAGCATCTCGTCGCTGACCCAGCAGTACGCGCCGCACGTCGTACTCATTGAGTTCCTCACCTCCATCATGAACTCGTCCGTGTACCTGGACCCGCAGTTTATGCATGTGATTGGCCGTATTGTGAGCGACGCCATGTACGGGCTTGTCCACTATGCGTCGCTGCACGCCATGGCCCGCACGGCGCGTCTAGAGCTCGTGCTGCTTGCGCTCGAGTTCCTGGCCCTGTACTCGTACTCGGGCCACGAAAAGGCCAACCGTCTGCGGCGGCTCATTGGCGAGGCCGCGCTTGCGTGGTACCGCCAGCCCGTGCAGTGGGCGTTTGGCGGCAATCTGATCACGCAGCGCAAGGACATCAAGCTGCTCAAGGCCGTGCTTGCGCGGCTGCCTGAACTCCGCCAGTCTGGGGACGAGATGCGTACGCTCGAGCTGTTTATCAAGGAAGAGCTCACGCGTCTCCAAGTGTGGTGCGACCCCCTGGGCACTACAAAGGCCGGCTCCGAGAAGATGGTGGTCACATCTCGCAATGTGGAGCAGGCCTGGGCAGTCAACCCTGAGCTGGCTGTTTATTTGTTGGAGCGTCATCACGACGAGTCGGCAGCCCGCAAGCTATCGCAGCTTGTTGTCGCCAACCCGCTTGCCGTCTACCGCGTCCCCAGTGGACTGAAGACGTTTTTGGAAAAGGACACGAACCGCGGCCATATGGCGGTGCTGTACTGGGCGCAAGTGTCTGAGATCGAGAGCATCAACTTTTTCGATCCCAAGTACGTCGCGCAGACCAAAAACAGCACCACGTTTGTGCTGCAGTACGCCATGCGCTCGCTCGAAACCCACCCCGTCGAGGACTGTTTCTTTTACGTGCCGCAGATCGTGCAGTGCCTGCGCCACGACGTCACGGGCTACGTCGAAGAGTACATTCTGGAGGCTGCCAAGTTCTCGCAGAAGTTCGCCCACCAGATCATCTGGAATATTTTGGCCAACTCGTACCGCGACGACGACGCGACCGTGCCTGATCCCATGAAGCCGACGCTGGACCGTGTGGTGGAGCGAATGATTGAGAGCTTCAGTCCCCACGAGCGCGAGTACTATGACCGCGAGTTTGGATTCTTTAATGAAGTCACCGACATCTCGGGCAAACTCAAGCCGTACATCAAGAAGTCCAAGGCGGAAAAGAAGGACAAGATCGACGAGGAGATGGCGAAAATCAACGTGCCTGAAGACGTGTATCTGCCCAGTAACCCCGACGGTGTTGTTGTGGATATCGACCGCGAGAGCGGCCGGCCGCTGCAGTCGCATGCCAAGGCGCCGTTTCTGGCAAAGTTCAAGATCCGCCGCCAAGAGTCGGAAACAGGCGATCCCGACAAGGCCAAAGAGGTCGAAGTCTGGCAGGGCGCCATCTTCAAGGTCGGCGACGACTGCCGACAAGACGTGCTGGCCCTGCAAATCATCTCGGTGTTCCGCTCCATCTTCAACTATTCCGGTCTCGATCTGTTTGTGTTCCCGTACCGCGTCACGGCCACGGCTCCTGGCTGCGGCGTGATTGATGTGCTGCCCAACTCCATTTCTCGTGATATGCTGGGCCGCGAGGCCGTCAATGGGCTCTACGAGTGGTTTATCTCCAAGCATGGCGGCGAGGACAGCCTTGCGTTCCAGCGCGCTCGCAACAACTTTGTCAAGTCGCTGGCCGCGTACTCGGTGATCTCGTATCTCATCCAGTTCAAGGACCGCCACAACGGCAACATCATGTACGACGACGACGGCCATGTCATCCACATCGACTTTGGCTTCTGTTTCGAGATCGTGCCCGGCGGCGTGCGCTTCGAGGCAGCACCTTTCAAGCTCACAAAGGAGATGGTCGCCGTCATGGGCGGCTCGCCGCGCACGCAGGCCTACCACTGGTTCGAGGAGCTGTGCGTCAAGGCGTTTCTGGCCTGCCGCGTCTATGCCGACCCCATCTGCGAGCTGGTCCAGCCTATGCTGGAAAGTGGCCTTCCCTGCTTCAAGGGAGAGACCATCAAGAAGCTGCGCAACCGCTTTGTCTTGGACAAGTCCGAGCGTGAAGCCGCCCACTACATGCGCAATCTCATCCACAAGAGTTACGAGAGCAGCTTCACCAAGGGCTACGACGAGTTCCAGCGCTTGACAAACGGTATCCCTTATTAGTTTGCCGTAGAACCAATAATTAATGTTTCAGTTTTGTTTCAGTCTGGCTAACGGTCCAGGGCCTGGTTAAGTCGAAGTAAATAATGTTAACTAATAATTAATACTGTCCAGCAGCTATTCACTGCCATCCTCGGATGGAGTAGGAGAAGGAGTGTCTAGTTCAGACCGCACGGGCCGGCCGCGTCGTTTGGTGCTGCTGCTGCCACCTGTAGCAATGCCACCGACGCAGATCATCCGGTGCCGGTGCCGCTGTAGTGCGTCCATGCGCGTGAAGCCCTTGCCGCAGGGACAGCTGTGGGGCCGCGCGACGCTATGGCAGCGAAGATGCCGGCGAAGATCATGCGGCCGCACAAATGTAGCATTGCACAATTGGCACAAGTACGGTCGGTCGCACAGGTGCGTCTGGATATGTGATCGCAGATTGTATTTGCGTTTGAACATTCGCCCACAGTTGGGATACAGGCACTGGTACTCGTCGTTCTCGTTGGCGGTAGACAAGTACTCGTCCACGGCACCAGGCGGAAGACACGACTTGCGGCGCCCCTTTGATGTGCTGCTCATGATTTGCGACCGGATAATCTCCTTGGTCTCCTGATCCTCGGGGATCGTCAAAATCGGCTGCCACTCCACGTACTTACCAGGCGACGACATCACCGGTGTACCATCCAGCTCGGGCGAGTGGTAGCTGTCTGCTGGAGAAAACTCTTGGCTCATGTACGGAGACTCGTCCAGGTTAGGAGGCGACTGCAGGTGAGGAGATCCATGTGCATGGTGGTGGTTGTGAGGATGCATATGGCCATGCTGCTGTTGTGGTTGCGATGCATAAACGTTGCCATACTGATAGGCACTCGGTTGCGACTGGCTCAGATTGTTCAGATTGTTCAGATTGTCCATTGACGGTGCCAAAAAGGGCATCTTTGCCGGCTGAGACAGTAGTGGCATGCGAGGCGGCGGACCCAGCGTCGAAATACCCAAGGGATCAATGCCCAATCCGCCTCTGCTTGGGCTACGGTTGTGGTTGTGAGCGGGCGAGCCAAAGTTGGGCGGTGAGGACGGCATGTCATTGAAGGCTGGAGGCATTCGGCCGGGCGACTGCAGGCTGAACATCGCCGGTTTGGTAGGCGACGACGACATCAGCGGGGTCTGAGGCCGCATGGGCAGCCCGTACGAGTCGGCCGCATACTTTGAGATCTGGGCCGGCCGTAGCACTTGGTCCGAAAACGTAGTTGCAGTCAAGGTGGCATGCGAGATGTCGAGCTCTTGAACGTTGTTGAGCGACTGCTCGAGAGCTGCATCGTAGTCGGCATATTCACTGAGGAAAGGCTCAAAGTCTTCGTTGGGCAATGGCACGGAGCCGGGCTCCGAGACATTGTCGGCGTCCAGTGCCAAACGAGGATCGTTGCTAGTATACTCGGGAAGGGCAGCAGAGTACTGCTGCCTGTGTCCCCAGGTACTCATCATCTTGAAGGAGGAGCTTGCTTGAACAACAAATAGATATTAAACACACCGGCCAGCGAGTGTTTGTAAATCCAACAAAAAATTGAAAAGCAAAAGGTGGCGGGTCAAGTACCTGCATGCTTCCTTATAAACAATTCATAGCCCATCTCGATCGGGAAAAGTTCAAACAATAGACGATTACCTATTTGGGAAGAAAGTAAACTTTCATGCACGAGGATGCATAAGCTTGCATAATGGCTCGATAGCACGCCGTGTTATTGCATATCACGCCGGTTGTTAGGGAGTCCGCCGAGGCTCAGCTCAAATACTCGAGAGCCACACCTCAGATTTAAGGTAGGGAAATACAAAGAAGCCACATTGCCGAGGTCAAGCGTCTCATCTTTCACTTGATTGTTGGACTGCGCAATCGAGATATGGGGATAGTCGCTTGGTTGTAGCGGCTGACCGAGCTGCAAGTCAATGAGCACCTTGTTAATAGTCGTAATAGCCGCTTGCAAGTCTGTTACATTAGGCTTGGCAAACAGTAGCCCGGAAAACCATCTCGTTCGCGAAGGATTGGGCAGCGAAATACATTTACCTGATAACGTCAAGGGCCGAATATTTATCGTAGCCACTGCTGATTGCAATGCCTTGAAGAATCGTTCGAAATCGCTTTTATGAATCATTAGCGTCGAGCTTAAACTAATGTGGAGCGGTTGAAGGGCCCCTAGCTCCGAGTATACCAGCGAGTACCTGTCGGGTTTACCGTCCGCGTAACTGTGCAACAAATCAGCCACTTGCTTCGATGGTTCGTACTCGAGATAAATAAATGCGTGCACGCAGTTATGAAGATCTGTTTGCACCTGATCCAGTTGGCTCGGGCTCTCGAGATCGGACCGATCAGAGTCGGACTCGGACTCGTAATCCACAAGAGGCATCGCTCCTATCTCGACACTACAAGCGGTACACCACAACAAGCAACAAGCCGATCTTAAGTAGGTCTCAAGCAGAAAGCAGGCAGGCGACGAGTGCAGAGAAGCGCAGAGGCGAGCAAAGGACACAACGGCAACCCAAAGGCGGCGGGTTAGTCGTTGTGCCCTACCCTAGCGGCGGCCGAGTCGCACAATGAGTCAGCCAAATTTCTCCGCCAATTACTAGTCAGGAATTGGTACAAGTTTCCCTTCTTCAGAAAACCCTTGAATTTAGCTGCACACTTAAAATGATTCGTGCGTTAAAAAATTCCAGTATTAAACAGGGTGTTGCCCAGACCGCCCGTGTCCAGGTCGCTCGTGCCGTCGCGGCCCGTTCGCTCTCGAGCCTGTCTGTTTCGCGTGCGTCGCTTGCCGCTGTCCAGTCGCCCTTGCGCATGTCCATGCGCCAGCCCCAGATGTCGCTGATTGGTGGCGTCCGCACTTATGCCGATGTGGTCAAGGTGCCTGAGATGGCCGAGTCCATTAGCGAGGGTACTCTGCGTGAGTTCACCAAGAGCGTCGGTGACTTTGTGGAGCTGGACGAGGAGATTGCCAGCATTGAGACTGACAAGATTGACGTTGCTGTCAATGCTCCTTTTTCCGGTACCATCACCAAGTTCTTGGCCGAGCCCGATGACACTGTCGAGGTCGGCCAGCCCCTGCTGGAGATCGAGCCTGGTGAAGGCGGTGCCAAGGCTGCCCCCAAGGAGGAGGCCAAGGAGACTCCTAAGGAGGAGGCCCCCAAGGAGGAGGCCAAGGAGGCCCCCAAGGAGGAGGCTCCTAAGGAGACCAAGAAGGAGGAGCCCAAGAAGGAGGCTGCTCCCAAGAAGGAGGCTGCCCCTAAGAAGGAGGCCCCCAAGGAGGCCCCCAAGGAGGCCAGCAAGCCTGCCGGTGCGTTTTCTCGCGAGGAGAACGTCGTCAAGATGAACCGCATGCGTCTGCGCATTGCCGAGCGTCTGAAGGAGTCGCAGAACACTGCTGCTGCTCTTACCACCTTCAACGAGGTCGACATGTCGCAGCTGCTGGATCTGCGCAAGCTCTACAAGGACGAGATCATCAAGAAGACCGGCGTCAAGCTTGGTTTCAACGGTCTGTTTGCCAAGGCCGCTGCCCTTGCTATGAAGGAGATCCCCGCCGTCAACGCCAGCATCGACGGCCCCAACATGGTCTTCCGCGACTATGTTGATATCTCCATTGCCGTGGCCACCCCCAAGGGCCTGGTTACGCCTGTTATCCGCAACGCCGAGAGCCTCGACGTTGTTGGTCTGGAGCGCGAGATTGCCGAGCTCGGTGCCAAGGCCCGTGACGGCAAGCTTGGTCTCGAGGACATGGCCGGCGGCACCTTCACCATCTCCAACGGTGGTGTCTTTGGCTCGTTGATGGGCACCCCTATCATCAACATGCCTCAATGTGCTGTTCTGGGTCTGCACGGCATCAAGGAGCGGCCCATTGCCGTCAACGGCAAGGTCGAGATCCGCCCCATGATGTACATTGCCCTGACCTACGACCACCGCATTCTCGACGGTCGCGAGGCCGTTACTTTCCTGCGCACCATCAAGGAGCTGGTCGAGGATCCCCGCAAGATGCTGCTTGTCTAAGTTTATTCTGTACCTATCTTTACTAGATCCACTAGATCTAGACGTAGACCAACGATCTCTAGAAATGAACTCAGCTTTGTTTAGGTAGGTGCTAGCAGTCGAGGCAGCTAGGCGGTAGTCGTGTCGGCCGGGTAAATGGACTTGATTTAGCACCCTTTTCGCTCCGCCGAAAACTGGATCAATGGTTTGCTGGGTGCTGTTGGTAGACCGTGTAAAGGAGGTTTAAGGTAAGAGTTTATGGATAGACTAAGTAGAATGGCTAAAGCCGAGCTCGGAGAGTTATAAAAAAGAAAAAAAACCGCTCCCCTGAGGATCACTATGCTATGCTCTGCGCAGGTTCCTTGCGCGCTGTACACACTAGACAGCAATCTTCAGTGATGCGATGTCTTTCCAGAACAGGTCGGACTTGTTCTTGGAGTACGCACGATAGTCGAACTCTTCCTCTTCTTCCGGCGGCATGGTCACGTTGACGGCATTGACGTTGGCCGGCGAGCCGGCCATGATTTCATACGAGCCAGTGCGCCGCAAAAGATCCTCGCGCAGCTGCACGTCTTTGGCAGCGTCTACCGGCGCTTGGATAAGTCCCCATACCGCCCACATGGCCGAGTCGGCCGGCCGCCAATCCTTGGCCTGCTCCAGCAACGAATCGGCTTCTTTTTCCATAACCGAGTCGTCAAAGACAGCAGAGCCATGCTCCACATAGCTATTGATAAACACCCGCTGCTCCTCGGCGCTCGGGTACCAGTCGAGATGCAGCTGATACGACTGCGTGGGATGGTGGTAATCGTACATCCACTCGCAGAAATGGTTGACGATGTCGTATGCGCGCGGGTTCGGGCCCGAGTACTCGAAATCAATAACCACGAGCTGGCGATGCTCGTTTTGCGGTCGCAGCAGCGGCGAGCCCTTGGGCGGCTCCAAGCGCAGAATATTGCCATACTGCGTGTCGTTGTGCGCAAACACAAGCTCTTGCTTCGTGTGGGGGTACTTTTCATCGAGATAGGCCCGGTACTTTTTCAATGCACCGAAAAACGTCTTGGCATCACTGCCCAGAAACTTTTGCGTCACACCGGGTTCCTTTTGCTCGAGCTCTTGCAGCCGCTTGATGGCCGTGGCTTCCCAGTCGCCCAGCTTCAGCCACACCAATGGCCCTGCCTCGTGCTGCTTCGGAGTGACGGGGATGTTATCGTGAAGATCGCGCATCCGCTTTGCAATCAGCGTCGAGATCTCGGGGTTGCGCAGGTCCTGGCGGGTCAGAGGCTTGGCGTTCAGGAACTGCTCAAAGCGGCCATTGATGAACGTGCCCAGCAACCTGGGGCCAATATTGTGCTTGGTGAGAACAGCCACCGTCGCCAGCTCCGACTCACGGTCAATAACAAGATCCACCTGCGGTCCGTAAACTCTCAACAACAGATTGACCGGCAATCGGTGATGATAGGGGCGGCCGTCGTACTCACGCTTGATGGCCTCCTTGACGTAACTGGGCGGCTTGACGCAAAACACAGCGTTCGTCATGGCTCCAGAAATACGAAACAGGTCAAGATCCTCGGCCATTTCCATGGTAACCGCACTCCAGCCCGAAATCCGCAGTCCGTGGATCAGCCGCACTACATCCTGCTTGAAATACTCGGGGGGCAGGTGGTAGTCCAAAAACACCTCCACGTTGGGGATCGACGAGCCGGACTCGTCTTCACTGCCGCTGCCGCTATCGCTGCGGCTGCCATGCGATCGTCGTCTAAGAAACCTACTGGGCCTGAACCGACTCATTCAGGATTTGGGAGGTTGGATGGTTGGGCTGCGATTATGCAACTAATCTGCATGTGTCCAACCCCGCTATGGGTCCTCGATTGGGGCTGGAGGTTTTCCATAGCTTTTTTGTTTTTCTTGATTTTTAGTTTTTAATTTTTTTTTTTAATTTTCTTCTTCTTTCTGGAAATGGGTACAGTTCTTGAATTAAACCTGGCACTTTTACGTTTAGCTCAAACGGCTAAAAAATGAGAATAAAGCCATCTGGCTTCGCGGCCATTTGCTGCGTTTGAAGTAGGAAAAACGAAAGCCATCAAAGGCATTAAAAAATTAAACATTATAGGCACCGTGGGCGAACAGACCAAAGTGAGAACCACCAAACTCGCTCTTGGGTAGTTTAGGCGGTCTCGCGGTGTTTACACAAAGCCGAGGAACGTAGGTACGAATACTGGCGATGATGTGCCGCCCAAAGTACTCGGCACCATCAAGCGCCTGCACTACCTGGTGGGCCATTTCAGGCGTCTGCAGCTTCACATAGGCATACTTGGACTCTCTTTCTCTGACCATACGCAACTCGATAGACAGAATCGCAACAGAATCGCCAACCAAATTGCGGACTTGTAGACTAGAAGTTGTGACCGGCAGGTTCGCCATATGCACCGTGTTCTGGTTCTCGTAGTTGCATTTCTTGCTCGACTTGACGTTCTCCACCCACTTGCAATCAACGTTGTGTCTCCCGCACATGCCGATGCTGATGATACTGTGGTAGGCTATCACGGCGTCCTCTTGAAACACAAACTGCACAAACCATCCTGAACCGTACTTGTTGTAAGCCAGGACCTGCTCAAGAGGCCCATACTTGTGCACGATTTCGAAAACTTGCTCCTTGGCCATGTTTTGGCCTCGGAACTGCGATTGTAAAAACAGCGTGCGAGGGACCCGCGCTTCTTCAACCCGAAGGGCCCACCCGCACAAGTTGGCTCCATGGCCACTGATGCACGCTCTTTCAGCCGACTCGGTGTCCTTAAACTGCACAAATGCAAACGGCATTCCCTGAGGCGAGTGGCGCAGCTGCAGGAAGTCAACGTTGCCGTACTGAGAAAAGTGCTCCTTCATGGCAGTGTAAACTTGCTGGCGATGGGCCCACATCCTGAACCCGGTAACAAAGACTCGCGCCGCGGGAAGAGGAACAGCAGCCGGTGAAGGACTGTATGGCGCAGGGGTATTGCCAGAACTAATGCGCATTGCGAGCGGCGATGAGGTGGCCATGGGCGACGCACCGATGAACGGCAGCTCAAGCGCCGCAGTCGGTAGAGGTGTATTGTTGTTTCCGGGAATGTAGGCGCCGGGACTATCTGTAGATCCCAGCAACGAATCCATAAAAGAACCATCCTCAGATCCCCCAATCTCAATAATTGCTTTGGGGGGTGAATGCCGCCCAAACCGTTTCTGCTTTGGCGTTGAAACCGGCGCCAAGAGAGGCGCTTGAGCAAGCGCCGAGCCCGGCACCGGCGAAAATGCCTGAGGAAAATCTTCACGCATTAAGAATAGCCTACTAGTAGTAAGACAACGGGTGTACACTTAGGGCAGCTTGCAGGGTTATGCACCAGGGCTAGGGCCACAGTTATTGGAGCAGATATTCCAACAGATACATGTAGGCATTCATCAGGTCATTGTAGCGCACTTTAAGCATCGGGCTTGCAATATGTCGGTATTCGATTTCTTGGTACAGGTTCGAACATAATCCATGGAAGGTTTGCTTGTCGCGTGTGGTGGGGCTCAAGTACTCCAGTAGCGCCCGCTCTCGCTTCCCCGCCTTTTTGGAGTTGAGCTTCAAAAACTGATAATATTGCCCGGCTGCCAGCAATACCTTAGCAATACCGTCTTCAGGGTACTTGGAAGACCCCGTTTCGGCAATATGATCGAGCCGTTCGCACTCTTTCTCCAAGGTTTTGATGAGGCGCTGCTTGGTCCCCTTGAGTCGGCTTTTGAACTGGTTTAGGCGGATATCGATAGACTCTGGTTTGCGAAGCCAAGAAAACAACATACTGAAGAGAAGCTTACCTATTTGATGGGTCGCCCATTCTATAAAAACGACTGCTGGCGGGTCCATTGATGACCTGCAGGTGACCCGCAACCCTGATGGACCCGTGCGGCACTACTACTTGGGCAGCTACGGCTACGAACGACTCATCAGCGAGCGGACCAGCGCATCGAAGAGATTCTTTTCAGAAGCCAAAAGATACCGGCTATCGATGTCGTTCAACGGCAATTTCAGCAGAATGCTGGGCGGAATAGCCGGCGGCCCATCAGCCTGCATATTGCCTGCAGCTGGCGTTCCCACAGGAACCAGCATGTAGCCCTGACTCGAATCTATAGCACGAGCCACAGGCGACTGGACCGTGAAGTTGCCGCCGACCTGAGCCGGCGAAGTAACAGGTGTAGGGTGAACAATTTGGACCGGCTGAGCTGGAGGAGCCGGTTTCAATAGCTTGGCCGGCGGGGTAGGGCAGGCTGGTGCAGGGCAGGCTGGTGCAGGGCAGGCTGGAGTGGGGTCACAGACCAGGGCTCTCAGGGCCCTGTTTTCCGCATCTTTAGACAAAGTGCGAGCCACAGTATGTGTTGGTGTGCGCGCAGCTCTACGAGGCGCGACGCGTGGGGCTGGCTTGGCTTTAGGGGTAGGTGTAGCGGGTTGGACTCGAGCATACGCACCTCGAGCCTCAAATAAACAACCTCGACAAACACGTTGGCCTGTTTCTAGCTTACCGGTCTCATGCTGTTGACATTCAAGACCGCATTTTTCACACCGACACCACATTGCAGAAAATAACAATGGTGGAGAGTGGGCCAGGTCGCGTTTTTATGCGGCTAGGGTAGGCAATGTGATAGATCACATTTTTGGGGATGGTTATGTGCAGAAATATATAAAAATGAATGAAGTTGGGCCAAAATGGTTAGGCATCCTGTAGTCGTTTCATGGCAAATGCCATGGCGAGCTGAGAATTGCTGATCCGCTTGACGAATTGAGACTTACCCCACTCTTCAAGCCGGTCCTTGATACCCAGCTTCAAGCCCGAATGGAACTGTACTTTGTGAGAGACCTCGGTCGACATGCCCAAGGATGAATAAATAGCAAGGTCTTCGATACGCATAATATGCGTATGATCGAGATTGCGGGTCCAGCTCGTCAATGTCTTGTTTTTGAGATCTACAATCGACGATTCAAGCGTCCAAGTGTCTGTGATGGATCCTAGGATAGCTTTGAGCATCATAGGCATTTTGCCTTGCTTGTGGATCAATCTTTCAGTAACCAAGCGGCCTTGCGAGTCCAGGGACCGAGAAATCGTATCGCAGGAAGTAACATGGCCCGAGTACGGGTTTGGATATTTGGCAAAGTAGGCTCTCGTAGCCGTGGAGAAATCGTAGTCGTATGCATGCCGGCTCTTATAAACGGTCACCATCTTAATTCTCCTTCCTTCTAAAGGCAAATAAAAAACACAACGGTCGGTGGAAGCAGGTGCAAGTGGGGCAGTTTTTCACTCTTTGGCCGCTTACTGCTTAATTACCCAGCCCACTAAAAGTGCCCAATACCCAGCCCCTAATAGGTAATAGCCAGCATGGTCAGCCTAACTGGGAGGGGGCGGGTTTCCCCCGCGTGGATTGGTAAGGGTTGGGCGTTTAGGTTTCCGCTGATTTAGGTTCCCTTTTAGGTCATATAGACAGGGTCAATCGGGTCAACAAACAAAACACTTTGGACATTTGCCACTTTGAATAGGCTCACTATGTCGACACCTACACAATTCGCTCCAAACAAATCATTCGTGGACGCTTCGTTCTTCTCCGAGTTTGGCAAACACAAGCTCGAAACTGCTAAACTCTCGGAACAGAGCGTGCCCATATATGGAACTATGGATATTCCCGTGGCTCCGAACCGCGGACCTATCCTACGCATTTCTCAGGATAGCCTTGATCCTGCATCGCCTAAAGTTGCTGCGCCCTTTGAGTTCGCTATCAATGGTACCATTACGAACCTTAACACGATCGACGCATTTAAGGCGATCGACAAGGCGCAACTTCTGCAGAATGCCGTATCGAAGCTTGATAAGTCTATCAAGTCTAGGGCTATATTCGCGGATCTAAGTCAATTGCTGCGCTTTCATGTCATTTCGTTCAGTGACTTGAAGAAATACAAGTACTATTATTGGTTTGTATTTCCAGCATTTGGCTGGTCCTCAACGGCTAACAAGTCGGGCCCAGCAGACCTCACTTTGAATAAAGCCATTGAATCTTGGCGCATTGCTCAAAAGCCTGCAGACCAGCTCTTTTTTGCTTTGCAGAACAACGAGCCTGCCAAGTTGGATGCCAAGTCGGATGCCGCTGGTACCAAGCTCGGGGCTGAGCCTCTGGACAGACCAACCTTTGGCATGATCGACTTTTCTTCTGATGAGGGGCTTCCTTGGCAGCTCCGCAACTACGCGGTGCTGCTGGCCAGCATGGGATACCGCAAAGTTCGCGTTTATGTTTACCGAGACCATGCCAATGTCCAGGTGACTGAGGGCCGCAGTTACTGGCTAGATCTGGACCTTGCTGGCACGCCAGTAGATATTAAATCGGCCGTCGGCTGGGAGCGAAACCGCGGGAAACTATCTCCAAAGGTGAGCGACCTCGCGGCGTTGGCAAACCCTCTGGCGCTCGCTGAACAGGCGGTCGACTTAAATCTCAAGCTCATGAAGTGGAGAGCTGCACCTTCCATTGATTTAGATGTTGTGCGCAACACAAAATGTCTACTTCTTGGCGCAGGTACGCTTGGTGCATATGTGGCCCGCGGGCTGATGGCATGGGGCGTGCGGGAGATCACGTTTGTGGACAACGGAAAAGTATCGTATTCCAACCCAGTTCGACAGCCTCTATACACGTTAAAGCATTGTATTGAAGGAGCTGCAAAGGCTGAGGCTGCAGCACGCTCTCTACAGGAAATTTTCCCCGGCGTCATAGCTAAGGGCCTCTCGCTGAATGTACCAATGGCTGGTCATCCAGTGACCAACCAAGAGCGCGAAAAGGCGGAATATGAAACACTCTTAGCAGAGATCGAGGCAAATGATGCTATTTTCTTGCTAATGGACTCGCGAGAGAGCAGATGGCTCCCCACAGTTATAGGTTCCGCTTTGGGAAAGATTGTTATCAATGTTGCTATTGGCTTCGATTCTTATCTGGTCATGCGTCATGGGGTGCCCCCGGAAAACCCCGTTAGGTATTCGGGAGGTATTTCCGAGGCACCTGAAACATGTGCGGAAAATGAGCAGCAGCTTGGCTGTTATTACTGCAATGACGTTGTTGCCCCTATAGATTCTATTTCGCGGCTCACATTAGACCAAATGTGCACTGTAACGCGCCCCGGTGTCGCACAGCTCGCATCAGGCCATGCAGTTGAGCTCTTAGCAACAGTGCTGCAGCATCCAGACCGCGCTCATGCAAGTCCAAAGTCTGAGACCGTTCTGGGCCCTGTTGTGCACCAACTGCGGGGCTTTGTACAGAAACATGAGACGTTAAATCTATGGGGACCAGCTTTCCCGTCGTGTTCTGGGTGCGGAACGGCCATTATTGAGGCTTGGAAGGCCGATGGGTGGGCGTTCGTGCAGCAGGCGTTGGGCGATTCAGACTTTGTGACCGAGTTGAGCGGATTGGGTGCATTGCAGCGCACAACCGGCGAGCTCGACTTTGATGAACAAGACGACGATGATGAGATAGTTTGAAATGAAATGTACTATTTTTAGCAATTTTTTATATGTATACAACGCCAAATAGGGTTCATCCGACCTTTAAGCTGGTGCATAAAGTCCCTCGCTATGCGTTGCCCCGCTGCAGCCGTTGTCGCTGACGTATCCCCCAATCACCTAGGGCATGCATCTGCAGCTGGGCTGCTTAGACCAATATGCAGGGGCTGAAGAATGAAACTGTGCTCGATTTGGTGGTCGGCCCCCGGCTAGCTGGAAATATTAAGAAAAAACACGTAGTCTTCAAGTTAACTTTTACGAGCGGGGACCAGGCTCAAGACATGCGCCCCGTCCCATGGTCATTGTCTTGGAGTAGGGTTGCGGCGCGGGCTGGGCCGGGTTTAGGTTACGGTCTAGGGTTTCTTGGCTACATTCTTGAATGTTCAGCGGTCTGGTGATGGTCTGGAACTGGACAGCGCCAAGGGTCAAGGCGGATAGCAATATGATTTCTAATAATACTATATAAATAGAACTTGAGCTGCACGCACTTTGAACCTCTCACGAACTTGTCTTGGGGCCAAGACTAGGGCAGGTGGACATGGAGGGTAATTTTCGATTTTACTGTGCTTACAAGTGCACATATCACGTGCACCTATAGCGCGTACCCCTCACCCACGGTTGAGATCGTCGACGATCATCTTTGTTCACGCCATAGCAGGACCGGGGAAAAGGTCTCAAAAGTGCTCAAAAGCCCTCTCAGTAGAAAACTATACATATGCTAGGGGCATCCAGGCAGCTGGAGCAGTTACTGCGAGCATAGCAAGAAAAGAACGCAGGCTGTGTGTTTTTCAATCAGCTCGCTGATATCAGCAAGCCAATAAAAAGTGGCAAGGTCTAGAGCCGAGCGATTGCAGCGGTTTCATCTGCAGTGTCGATCAGGGCCTATATTATGCGTCGCAGACAGTGCCACCTCCGATATAGCCACAAATATAGCAAAAATTTTCTATTTATAAACTTCAAGTCATAGCAGGCTCTACTGGCCTCTAGACTCTTCAGATATTTCCACTCCCTCTATGTGCCGCCTGCAGACGCATCAAACTTAGGGCAGGTTAGATGCTATGCATGACGCAGTCCAGATTTGACGAATGCGTGGGTTACCTACTATCACCCATTTAAAGCTCCCACATCACGCCGCAGTGACGATCACCCCATCTTGGTTTAGGAATCATTGAAGACTAAATTCAAGTGCCCCAAACAACTAAATTGAACTAGCTTTTCAGAAAGCTTTTTATTGTTTCATCCTAAAATCCTATGGCTGTCGAGGCGGGAAAGTTACCCAAACTGGAGGCCCATCATCACCGGGGGCCAACCATTACCTCGTCCCTGCCCAGAGAAGGGCTGCTCGCTGCGCCCCCTAGCCATGCAGGTTCTATGGGTAGCCAGGACGGCGTCAAGTGCCAATGGTGTCCTGCTCAGGTTCCCACATTGATGGCGTTAAACGTCCATATTGCGCAAATTCACGGCCAGGTGGGATATTCTGGGGCCCCTGCTGCTGCAGCCGCCTCCTCCCAGGGGTCAGTCACCCAAGGGGCTGGCAGCGCATATCCCCCAAGCGCTGACGCAGCGTCCGCAGATTATCCCCCAACCCCGCATGCAGTACAGTCAGCGGGCATGCATACTGCAGTACAACCACGGTCCTTCGCACTACAGCCCACTGAGTTTAATGGGGCTACAGGCGCGCTAGGGGCAAACGAACACCAGTCGCAGTCAACTCAACAAAATTCAGTGGCCCGGCCGATTCTTTCTCCTAGATCCACAGATTTGAAGACCGGATCGGTAACGGCTCCTGCAACGTTATCGTCTGCTGCGTCTACCCCATCGGCTCCTATCATCGCATCGAGACCAGCACTCCCTAGCCCTCCTTATTTTTCTGGTTCCTCCCCATATCCCCATCGCAACTCGGATCCTTCCCTGCTCAAGATGGCTCAGCCGCCCAACTCGACGGCTGAAACAAAGTCGGCTCAGGATTTAAGACTGCCGTCGCTTGCCCAGCTCTGGGGGAACCAGCCGCCTCTTCCGGTTTCGGGCCCGGGCATGACCACGCCCACGCATGGCGTGGGGGGCCTGCCTACGCCTACCGCCAGTACTCCTGGTGCCTATCCACCCGCTACCAATGGCCAGAACGCGCAAAACATGAAGATGGCGTTCTACATGCCCATGTTCATGGGCCAGGGCTACTTTGGCCACATGCCTGCTCCTCAGCAGGTGATGCCTTCAGGTGTGCCTCAAATGACGCCTCCTTCTGACTATCCTATGGCCATGCAACAGTATATGCAGTACCAACAAGCCATGATTCACGCCCAGGCCCAGGCTCAGGCTCAGGCTCAACAACAAGCCCAACAGCAGGCCCAGGCTCAAGCTCAGGCCCAGGCTGCGCAGGCTCAAGCGCAGGCTCAAGCGCAGGCTCAAGCGCAAGTGCAAGCGCAAGTGCAGGCTCAGCAGGCTCAACAGGCTGCGAACTCGCAGAATGGCATGCCTATGATGCCTATGCACGGCTCCATGCCGGGCTCTGTTCAGGGCTCTGTTTCAAGCGCTGTGCCAGGCTCTGTGCCCGGTACTATGCCTATGGGTGCTGCTCTTACCCAGGCAGCTGAGGACTGGTCGAATCGCAGCAAATCGTTCAAATGCGTTCACTGCGGCGACCATGCCGATAGCCGCCAACTGTTGGATTACCACCTCTACGACCATCAGCAAAGAGACTCTCCGATGCCTTGCCAAATATGCGGTCACCCCTTCTACCACCAGTGGGGTCTGCGGCGGCATATTCGCATGGCCCATCCCGAACACGAGAGGGGCTTGCCCGAGGACCGGTCTGTCTCTGCTGCTGGCTCACGGTCGTCTGTGACCGTGGAGTCGGACTCTGATGCGTCTGATCTTAACTTCAAAATCAACCAGTCCCACCAATCGCAGCACTCGGACGCCGGCCAGTTCCAATGCGCGTTCTGCCGCCGGCGGTTCCACTTTCACTCTGCGCTGCGCGAACATGAACGACAGCACAAATGGGATAAGCGGTACAAGTGTGTGGACTGCCCAAAAACATTTACGGCAAAGCATAACCTCGACTATCATCGCCGCACTCGTCACAGTGACAACGATGATCTCCGCCGCCCCTTCAAGTGTCCGCACTGCCCGCAGGCATACACTCTTAAACAGGCTCTCAACCGTCACCGAACGTCTAAGCACCCGCGTGCTGAGACGCCGCTGGTGCCCCTTTGAGGGTTTAAATGCTAGTATTTAAATTATTCCATTTCCCTTATCTTCTTCCTCTTATTCTCTTGGTTTTTTTATGGCTACTTTAGGCGGGCCCGCGATCAGGCTGGATCAGGTCTCGCACCCCAGATCACATGCAGTTACTAAGCGTGTTTATTGATCGCTGAGCCACCTGGGGTACGTGCATGCTCAACGGTCAAAGGATGAAAAATTTTCAATAGCCATCAGGGCGCAGTCGTTGCCCCTGCCGATCGCCGTGCGACTGTGCAATATCGAATCGATCATTTTCGTTTGCTATTGAAACAGCAAGCCAGATCCGAGATCAGAGTCTAGATTGGACTCTTCGTAGATAACAACAGTACATGGGGTATGATCGATATTCTAAGCTTGTTTTGCTAGTATTATTTTACTCAAAGAATTTATAAATAGGTCTGCTACTTAAATGGCGCCAAAACATGTCGGCTTTGCCACATTTCGTCACACTTGGGTGGGCTACTTTTATTGCATTTATGTGACGAGGTTATTCTTTTTATCGATCCCCGAGTTTGTCAGCCGCAATAATAACCTTTCAGCTGCAGGCTACAGAACCCACAAACGGGAACCACCCGTTAAGCAAGCCACCTCTCGGCTATAGATGTGGCGGAGAACTTTTGGGTGGGAATTTTCCGGGAACTAGTTTTTAAAGAAGACTAATATATAAAGAATTATGGTTCATATTTCTCATGAATTTCGCTGGCTTGGCATCCTCTCTACCCCTGGTATCAGCAGTGCGGTGGAATGTGCGGCGGGAGCAAACGTGGGCAGGGATTGCTATAACAGGAACCTCTTGGAATCCCAGAAGATCATCCGACGCGGGGTTTCAGGCAAGCGAAAAAATAGGTTGCGGGGACATATGAGCGACAGTTTAAAAAGCTTGTTAAATGAAAAGAATATAAAAGAGGTATAATGATTAATTAAAGGATCGACAAGTTCTCGAATACCCCGGAAGATCTGTTGTAAAAGTTTTCATTTTATTTGAGCTGTCAAGCTGTGGTGTGGGTTAGTATTTGGCAAGGAAGGGAGGTTTCCTGACCCTAGGGTCGAGGAATTCTGCAAGGTGCAGGAGCAGAGCCGTGGGCCCCTCCCCCAGCCACGGCGGTGGCGGCTGCAGTAGCCGAAACCCGACCCTCGGCATTGACGGCCCGGCTATACTAAAGGAATAGCTATTTTATGCACCATAGTGTGGCGTTGGGAGGAAAAAAAAAAAAAATGGTGGCGGCGCCACAAGCTGCAATAAGCTCGCATTAGTGTGGTCCCAATTTGCATATTTAACGGCGATCACCTTAACCATAAAACCACTTGACATTATACTTCCCACTTACAACATTGATGGTTAGCAAGACCTCCGCGGGAATACAGACGCCACCCGCGGTATATTATCAGTATCAGAACTACATGGTACCAATTTATCCCCTAGGATATTCGTACGGATCATCTCAACCCGCTAATTTTTGTTCGGGACAACAAACGAATCCATACCCAGCCGCAATGCCCGACTCTACCCCAACAAGGGACCAATCGCGGGAGCAATTGGGGGGCTATCAAGGCCGATCTAGTGACCAACCGACGCTGGCAGCGGCCGCGCAACTGGCGCAACTGGCTAAACTAGCTGAAATCGTTCAAACCAGAAATTCCACTACATCAGGGAGCAGCCCCTCTTCCGAGCCCCGCCCTAACCCCACGCAAGACTCGGCCCCGAGCAAAAATAGTGCATCCGCAAGTCCGGACTCGTCGCGGATCAAGGTCGATACGGATCTTCCAATTGTCACAAAAACAGAACCCACGCCCGTGGAGCAGAAAACCCCGCCGCCAAAATTCCAAGCACCGATTTCATTGGAGTGCCTGCAGTGTGGTTTGCGGTCCAGCTCGTGCACAGCCATGGGAAATCACGTGGCTGACAAGCACCCCGGATCCCCGACTGTCGAATGCCGGGGTTGCGACTTGCGCTGGACAGACTTTGCTGGTGTTAAAAACCACGTGTACACGGCTCATAATGGCTCCCCCAACGGAGATCTGCCTGCATTTGCCAAGTCCACAGTGGTGGCCATGGCGGTTACACCGCCCAGTGATCGCACCCCTCTTCTCAGCAACAATACCCCTTCGACGACTCAGCCTCCGCACCACATCCCGGTGGGTCCCAATATTCAGCACCACCAGCAGTCGCCGGCCCCTCAATCGGCGACCCAGTCGCCGTCTATGCATGTGGCTCAGCCCTATTCGGTTTCTTACCAACCGCAAATGGCGGTGCCGGCCGGCTATTCCAGCCAGAATCCCATGGGGGCAGTGCAGATGGCCCAGATGGCTCAAATGGCCCATATGAACCAAATCAATCAGATGAATCAAATGAACCAGATGAGCCAAATGAACCAGATCAATCAGATGAATCAAATGCACATGACGCAACGGACCCAAATGAATATGATCAACAATGGCCAACTGCCCCCCATGGGCCAGGTCCCGGTCATGCCCATGCACATGCCCATGAACCAGCCCATGCAACCCATGCAAATGATGTCTCACTTGCAGGGAAACCAGTCGCCTTACCCGCCGTCGCCGGGCCGTCCCCAATGGCTCAATCCCCAGGCATGGCCGCAGCCTCAGACACAGACGTCGGGCACTCCGTCGCCTTGGCAGGGCCCGTCGCGGCCATTGAGCACCACCGAGCCTAGCTCCACCCCCTCACCGAGCTCCGTCACAGCGACAGATATCGGCCGGCGGCCGCGGCCACTGGGCAACTTCTCGGTGCAGTCCGAGGAGCAGGCGGAAGAGGTCGCCAAAAGCGACGAAAACGACGAAGACCTTGCAGTGGCCATGGACAAGCGTCAATGTATCATGTGTCGGCGCCACTTTGCGACTCGCTCGAGTCTGCGCCGCCATCTCAGACGCCATAAAGGTCTGAGACCTTACCAATGCCGCATCTGCGGCAAGGCATACACCGCCAAACACAACCTGGACTATCACGTCAAGGCAAACCACCCGCAACTTCTGGGCGTGGCTCACCTGCACATGGACGCCAACACGCGCTCCATGTCTGTTGGTCCTCCACGGGTCCAAACTCAGGCTCAAGCGCAGGCTCAGCCTCAGACGCCCCCTGTTGCGTCGGCACCTGCTCCGGCACCTGTTCAGGCACCTGTTCAGGCACCCGTTCAGGTATCCGTAGCACCCGTTCAGGTATCTGTTCAGGCGCCGCCAGCCCCTGCCCCGGTGCCGCCAGCCCCGCCAGCTCCGGCGGCTCCTGCGCAGGTACCTGCCTTGGCTGTTGCCACGCCGCCAACCCTTCCCGGCATCCACACGATGGTTGCCAAGCAGCCCGGACTTCAGCCCATGATGCCAGCCATGCAGCCGTCGCACCCTCCCCAGGCCTCTGTCCAACCAGTCCAGAGACCTTTGGCGGTGCCTCCCCTGTATGCTGCGTCTGCGGTGTCGTCCCCCGCGCCTGTGCTGGCTGGTCCGCGCCCTACGCCTCTCACCGCGGCGCCCGTGGCCCGCCCTGTGCCTGTAGATGGCAATGTAAAGTATGAGCCTCAGCCGCTGCCTGCGACTGCCGACGCTGCCGACGCGGCTATGCGGCCCGCCAACCAGGGCTCTGCGTAGGAGACCCGGAAAATATTTAAGTATTGCATGGCCCCGGCCAAAATGTTATGATTATTATGGATATGTATTTACGCCCTGCGCGATCCACCTAGTATTTAAGATAAGACGTTCCTTCCTCACCCGCCCCAGACTAGACAGCCCCAGGAGACGGCCCCAGGAGACGTAGCCGGACAGATGTCCATGAGTCTCTTAAGTTATTGTAGACGGCAGTTTCGAATTTTGTTCGAAATCCGTTTGGCTATCCGTGGAAATCTGTTTAGATGTATTTACATTAGATTATTTCAGAGCAATCATTTACCAAGACGGCGACGCAGCGTGCGCTGCGCCTTCAGCCGCTTGCGGTACTTGTGACGGTTCATCTTGAGCTTCCGCTTGCGGCGCACCGACGTGGCATCGATATCCTCGCCGTCGTACGGCTCCTCGTAGATCAGACCCTGCTCGCCGTTGACAAACGGGATCTGCACCAGCGAGCCCTTGCCTCCGCTCTGCGAGTTGTAGCGCTCGAGAATGCTGCCAATCAGGCTGATGGTCTCGTGGATGCTGTGCACGTTGCCCGGCGTGCGTGAGCCACCCACACGGGGCCGACCGGCCGTTTGGAACGACGGAACCGCCGCAGCCGCCTCTGCATAGGCCGCAGCAGGCGAGTTGGGGTCAATAGAAGAAGAGCCGTTGGCGGCCTGCGCAGAAACGCTAAAGGCACCGATCTCGGATGCAATTTCCTGCGGAACCGCCTGGAAGCCGGTCTCGTGCAGCGACACGCCCTTGGGCTGCCACACATGCACAAACATCACATCGCGAGCGTCCTCGGGCTGCATGGGCTCGCGCGGCATGGCCATCAGCGGCCGGTGCTGGGCGAAAAACGCCTTCAGCGGCAGCGACGAGTCCAGAAGCTGGTCGCTCATGCGCTCAAACTGGCTGTCGTTGATGCGGGCAAACGGGAAAGTATCCTTTTGCATGACCGGCGTAGCGGGCGCACAGGCCGCAGCGGCTGCGCCAGCGTTCACGGCGGCAGCTCCTGCACCGGAACCGGCCACAGGACTGCTCACATTGCCAGAGGTAGTGCTCTTAACGCGCACCGCGCCTAGTGGCCGAGCCAGCGACCGTGCTAACCGCGGGTGCAAACCTTTGAGCATGGTAGTTGGTTTAGTCACAAATTGGCCTCCCACACTGGTCATCCTTCTCGCTGCTCCCAGGATTGGGTCCCATCGCTGGCTGACAACTGCAAGCGATAGTTACACACGCACCAGCTTGGAGAGCCACACTACTAAATGAGCCTGGCGTTTCTCAAAACAGAGCTCACGGCGCTGGCCGCACAGGCCAAGCGACGCAATACCGATTTGCACACGGCTGTCGAACGCTCGCTGCAAATTGCCGAGCCCCTGAAAGATGACGAGATGGCCAGTCTTAGAAAGTCGCCAGAATTCATTACCCCCTTTTTATTGGCATGCTCGGCTGCAAATGCAAAATCATGCGCCTCAGCGCTGCAATGCCTGCAGACCCTGGCAGCTGCAGGCGGAATTGCTCCCTCGCGGCTTAGCGACCTGCTAAAGTCGCTGCTGGACGCGGCCCAGCTCGGCATAGGCATCCAGCTGAAGATCCTGCAGCTGCTGCCGGTGCTGCTGCAGTCGTACCAGGCGAAAATCACTGGCCCGCTGGTCATTGAGCTTTTAAGAGTCTGCGCAGAGATGCAGGGCCAAAACAAAGTAGGAATGGTTCACAATACGGCCTACGCGACGCTGCAACAGCTCATCTCTGGCCTCTTTGATCGCGTTGGAAAGATCGATGATGGTAAGCGACAGTCGCTGGAGCTTGACGGCCAGCTCTTTGAGCTCTCGCTGCCTGTCTATGACGGTGCTTGCATTCTCGTGGATCTTTGTGATATCGCGGATCAACAGACCCCTCAATTCTGTACTTTTAGTGGCTTGCCGCTTCCTCTGACTTTAGAGCTGTTGGAACTGACGCTAACTAACAACGCAGCTGCTTTTCACGACATGCCGGTGTTTGCCAAGATCCTCAAGGAACGCATCACGCCGTTACTAGTGCGGCTATTTACGGAGTCCAACGAATTCGCCATTTCTCTGCGCATCGCGCGAATCTTCTATTTAGTGCTCCGCAGACACCTGGATCTCGTTCCAGAGGGCTCACAAGTAACCATTGCACTGCTCACGCAAACCATTGTCCAGGACCATCCGCCTTGGAAACAGGTGCTTTGTCTGGAGGTGTTCCAAGGCGTGTTTTCGGAACTGCCGCTGGTCCGCACAATCTATGCAATGGATGACGCTCAGGGCCATGCGGTCGTGCGGCCAGTGCTCGACGCGTTTGCCAAGATCCTTGCCAGTGGACGGCTAGGATTGGCCGGCGACGGCGCGTCTCAGCAACTGTCCAAGGCCGTCACTATGCGTGTTCCCTGCATCGATCTGCTGGACAAGACCGAGCCGCCGCGCGTGTCGCCTTTATACCTTGACTATCTTGTGTTGGTGTGCATCAATGCGCTCGCCGACGGCATCAACCGCGCTGCGTCGCGACGGGCGGCTGATGAGAACCTTGCCAAGCTTCTAGACGACCTGGCGTCGCCGCTGCTGGCTTGCTTCTCGATCCTGATTGGTGCGGCCATCGATATGGAACTCTACCGACTAGTCGTGCGGAGCATTCAACGAGTAGCCCATTCTGCCGGCGTGTTGGAGTTTGTCGACACGCGCAACGAGTACATGCAACTGCTGGCGCAGAATTGCCGACTTCCTAATGAAGAAGAGAAAGCTGCTGCTGATGATCCCGATGCGTCCAAAACGCCGGCCTACGCGCGCCCGATTCTCTGCATCCGCGCTCTGTTCAATCTCGGTTATGCCTTGGGCAATCAGCTCGGCGACACGTGGACGCTAATTGTCAAGGTCATTGGCCAGCTAGCCGACCAAACGGGCGTTCCCGAGTACAGCAAAGAGCGACTGCTGGGCACCAGCGATGCCGATGCGCCCATCGACGCTGCTCTGCGGAAACTGCTGGACCAAAGCGACGACTTTGACGACGACGCATTGTCGGCGTTGGTGACTGCTTTGGGCACCGCCACGCGGCCCATCTACCTGTCGTGTGTACGCTATATTGCATCCGCCAATATCGACCGCCTCTCTGTGTCTGACTCGGTGGCATGGCTGGCCATCACCGATCTGCTACTGTCTACAGCGCACGATCCAGCTCAAGGAGAGTACCGACTGCCGGCAGCCGAGGTGCTGGATGACATTGTTTTGGAGACGATGGGCCATACCACGGAAGCTGATACTCAGCGTAGCATCATTGCTGCCATTGCGCGGCAGGGCCAAGTGCCTGACGGTGCGTCCAAAGCCTACGATAAAGGGTCCGTGGCCGTTCAATTGGCGGCTATCAAGACTCTGAATCGGCTTCTGGATACGTATGGTAGCCGGCTTTCTTCGGGCTGGGAAGATGTGTTCGAGGTTATTT
The DNA here is from genome assembly GCA_022577695.1 of Wickerhamiella spandovensis. Taxonomy (NCBI): domain Eukaryota; kingdom Fungi; phylum Ascomycota; class Dipodascomycetes; order Dipodascales; family Trichomonascaceae; genus Wickerhamiella; species Wickerhamiella spandovensis. The sequence goes on along the minus strand of JAKIRT010000001.1, from coordinate 647,315 downwards.
CTGGTGCGTTTCGACTGGATTCAGACTCGCATGCCCGCGATCTCGTCAAGAGCTCGTTCGAGTCGCTGGAGCTGGTCTGTTCCGACTTTTTGGACAGTTTGCCCTATCCATGTGTGGTTGATTTGACTATCTGTTTGGACCAGTTTGCAAGACAAACACTGGACCTTAATATCGCCTTTACAGCCACCTCTTTGTTTTGGACGGTCTGTGACCATTTACTCAAGAGTCCCTGCGGCGATTTCCCCAAGGTCGATAGCGAAGATCAACTGGTGGAGTTGGCTCAGGACGGCTCCTACAAGCAGCACGCGTTGTGGATGCTTGCGCAGATCAAACTCGCGCAGATCGCCAACGAGCCGCAGCATCAAGTCAAAACAGGCGCCATTCAGATCTTCTTCCGGCTGTTTGATGCCCATGGCCGCTACTTGTCACCGCAAGCATGGTCGGTGTGCCACGAGCTGGTGTTGCCGCATGTGATGGAGATTTCGCCCGACACAGACCCCAAGGACCGCAACGAGACGCTGGGCTTGCTTGTTGGCGGGCTCGGCAAGCTTTGGCTGTCGAAGCTCGACATTTTCGTGGCGCTGCCGGACTTTGACAAGTTCTGGGCCGAGTTGCTGGAGTATTTCGCGAAAATGGCGCCGTTATCTGCCTCGATCGCCAAGGCCGTCTACGACGAGGTGGAGGAGCTGCTCAAGGCTCCACTGGCCAAAAAGCTGCCTGCCGCCCCGCTCTGGAAATTCTGGTCCGGCCAAGACCCCAACATCGCGGCCGAGCCCGAACGGACGGCTGTTCAGGCGCTGGAGCGCTACGTGACAATGTACGTATTGCTAGGCAAAGTGCTGGACCTGTCGCTGGACCAGCAGATCCGCGCCGTGGAGCTGGTCAGCGCGTGCGCAAAGTACCCTCACTCGGGCGGCTATTTTGGCAAAAACAAGCCGTCTGATCTGCAAATGGCTTGCCTGGACATTCTGCAGTCCTTTGACGTGTCGCAGCCACGGCTTGCCAATGCCGTCGTCGGCACTCTAGCCAGCCTGGCCCAGCTGCCGTTTGAAGACACAGAAGCCTCGCCCGAGTTGTATGTGGGCCTGAGTGTCCGTGCTCAGGAACAGCTGCTCAAGCTGATGGGCCCTGAAAAGGCGGCGTCGGCTATCGATAACACTGTTTCGAGAACAACCTTGGCGGCCATGGTCACTATCATGAGCCATGGAACCGAGCGTGCCAAAGCAACCGAAATCTTCTTGGGATTGTTGCCTGCCTGTCTGGGTATCCCCGATGTGCAAACAGCCAGCACTGCAACCACTGCCTCGCCTATTGATCGCCGAGAACCGCTTGGCGACAAGGTCACCGACAGCATCGAGTCTGAAGAAGCAGACTTGAAGGGCGGCACTACGTCCGAAGCAGCCTCGGCAGGCTCCGATGCCCAAAAGATCCAAAAGGCCACCAAATCAACCAAATCGACCAAATCCGCGAAATCCGCGAAATCCGCGAAATCGGTGAAATCCACGAAACCCACTAAAAGCGAAGTGGCCCAATCGGCGGCCGAGCTAGAGGCATCACTGGCTGCCGCTTTGGATGGAGGCAAAACCCTGCTGGAAGGAGGCAACGCGCATGACGAAGAAGCAGATATTGCCGCTACGGCCCTGTACATTTCCATTGTAGAACGCCGCGACAGCCAGGCGCTGTGGGAGCCGCTTCTACAGGAGCTGCTGCTCACGTCGCTTTTGTACGAGCGCGGCCATTATACGCGGGCATTTTTCGAGGTCCTGGTGACGCTTTCTAAGGAAAAGCGTAGTGACGAGATCGAGCGTACAACTACGCTCAGTCTTTTCGGCACTATCGAGCCGGCTCGACGCTGCCCGCGGCCCCGCGTCGCGTACTTTTGCCTTCGCGAGCTGCAGCGGCTGTCGCAGACATCGTCCAAGGGTGCCGCCTATGCTGCCGATCTCTACTCGGCGCGTGTGCGTATTGTGCTGGCACAGTATGTGGGCGACTCTCGCCTGCGCGGACTCGAGCCGCTGTCGCATACTCTAAAGGAAGAGCTCCTGATTGTGCTTGCACAACTGCGAGGCCATCCTGCGCATATCGACTTGCTAACGCGCTGCATCACGTCTGGGGACGCCCAAGTGCGGCGATGTGTGGAGGACATTCTCATTAACCCACAAGTGCTTAAAGTCGCACCCATCGCTTAAGACAACAATGAATAAAGTATTTAATGCACTAAACTAATCTGGGAGGGCGCATATGCCTGATGAGCGCGATCATTCTGGAAGTCACGCCATCTTTTCATTTCAATGCGGCTCGAGTCAAACTCACCAGCAACATCCTCATGGCCGCCCTTGTCGCCGCCCTCAATGGTTCGGGTCTCACCCCACGAGAAGTCGTCAAACTTCCAGTACGCATACATGGGCAGAACAAAGTTCCAAATCGGCAGCGCCAGCAGGTAGATGCCCATCCACAGCACGTAAGTTGCGCGGGTCGCGGTGACCACAATCAGCACACCGGGAAGACCCAAAATCAGACCCAGCAGGACCAGAGAAATGATGGGCGTGGGCTTTTTGACAATCGAAATGACAATAATGTAGATGGTGAACGAAATGGCGGCCGGAAGCACCAGCGTCGACACCAAGTCAATAAACACCACAAACTGCATCGAAATGATGAATACACCGCAGAGATCGCGCACCAGCACCAGCTCCATCAGGTTATGGATGGTGGAGTTGATCCAGCGGCGGCGCTGCGACAGAAGAACCTTGAACTCGTCAGGCACCACCGTTTTGCAGGCGGCTTTAGGCACAAAGATCATCTTGCGCTTGGGGAACGTCCGCAGCATCAGAGTACTGAGATAACGGTCCTCGCCTAGCAACAGCAGATTCTTCTTGTGCAAAGTGTCAATAACGTTATCGGCATACCGCTCCACAATATCGGGGTTGCAGAGAATGGGCAGCCAGTAACCTTCTCCGCCTTTGGGCGTCTTGATACGGTACATGGAGAAACAGCCGGGCAAACAAGTGACACCGCCAAAGACGGACTCAAACGCCTTGGCCTGGTGATGGGAAATGAAGTACTCAAACACCTGGATCATCGTGACCCACGACTGCGACTTGTTGGCGATCTTGGTCTCGCCACAAAGACCCATGATGCTCGGATCCCGCACCATCTCGGCAACCATGTGCGTCAGACTATCCGGGTAGACCTTTGTGTCGGCATCAACCATGAGCATAGTTTCGTAAAAGTCGGGCGCAATGCCCGTGATGGACCGGATGCCGTTGAAGATCTCAAACTCGAGCTCGGTCATGCGCTCGTCAAACATGACGCGCTGCAAAAACGACATCAGAATAATCTGCGAATCGCGCTTACCACGGTTACCGGGCTTGGCCGAGTGCGCCTCGTCGGGCGTGCCGCACTTGACAATGCAAACAACAGGCACGCGCTGCTGGTACTCCAAGCCAACCGTCGAGTCGTCGTACTTGTAGAAGCCTGCATACACCTTGGCCATGTTGTGGCGCTTGCTACCAGCAACAACCGAGACATAACTGTAGGGCTGGACCTGGTCCGGTGCCTCGGAAAAGTCCTTCATCATCGACAAACAAATCTCGGGCGTCGACATGCTGTTACCGGAACCCTTGATCAGACCATCACAGATAATCATAATCAGCTTGTGCGAGTTCGGGTAGTCAGTAGTAGCAACAGAGTCCAGCGTAGTGCGCAGACCCTCCACAGACTCAGAGTAGGCCGTCACCAAACACATGGTGTGGGCCAGGGGGTATCCAAACGGCTCGTAACCAACGGGCGGCTGAGGAACAAGATATTCCTCGTTGCCGCCAATAGGGCCGAGAATCTGCGAGTCTGTCATGTCAGGCGAGCCGGGAATAGAGCCGGAGCCGGCATACGAGCCACCGACCGAGCTCTCGTAGGGCTGGCGAGGCGGCAGATCCGCAAGCGTGATCTCCTCGGGCTCGGCGCCGCGGTAACTGGTGTCGGCCATCAAGGGGCTGGCATTGTCGCCCAGAACCGTAGGCGGCCGCGAGTACATACTTTGCCGGTAAACAGGCTGGTTGTAGATCGAGCCACCGGGCACCACGCGAGAAGTGGCCACACTGGGGTTCTGCATGGACATGGTGACTCTCTTTGTGTTACGGGCTTGATGAACAACCTCCTTGGGCTGCGTCAACTTCTCCATAAACATCGACCGCCGTTTGTTGCCGCCAGGCATGGGCGACGTCGGCAGCTCTGCTTGCTGGTAGATGTCGTTTGTCCAGTCCTCAACGTTCTGGTCGCGTTCGCGGTACTCGCGATCAGAGACCTCGTAGGCGCCTTGACGGCGCGCAATCACAAACCGGAAGTAACAGGCCAGGGCGAACTTGATGACCACCAAGCCAACAATAAACACCAGCGAGATGTACAGCACCACCGACGAGGCAATGCAGCCAATGGGCTCGGTATCAATCTCACCGACCTTGGTGATCTCTCGCAAGCACTGCATCACCTTGCGGTCGGCGCCGTGCGACATGTGCTGCGACAGGTCCTGGCCGCGCAGGGCCTCGTCGTAGCGCAGGGTATCAAACTCGGCAGGATACGACAGCTCGTCGGTCAATAAATACTCGAGATAGTTGAGGTTCAGCACGTCTCCGTTGAACACAACCAGCTGGTCCGTGGTGTTTTTGAGGTCCTCCCACGTAAAGTACACAATCGCCGAGTTGTTGTGCGACTCGTAGAGCTGCTGGCGCGCGGCCGTCTGGGTATGGCAGCCCCAGCCGCTGTAAAAGTCGGTGTTGTTCCAGGTCATGTCGGCGTTGTCCAAAAGCGTGCCGTTGTGGTTGATGAGCTGGCAGGGGAAGTACCAGCCCATGTTATCGCCATCATGGGGAATCGAGGTGCCATCTTTAGGGGTGATGAGGCCCTGGCAGTTACCATTCACGTTCTGGAACATGAACGAGGCGTCCAAACCACCGATATTCACGCGGTTATAAAGAATAACACTCTCATTAAAGCCCTCCACGGCAGGATGCATATAAGTACCAACATTGTACACTGTTCCCGAAACAACCATGTTATTGGACGGCACATTGCCCACGTGCAAACGAACCTGCTTGTTATTGCACACCGATTCGGTGAAACCAAAGGTCAGGTAACCCACAGCAGCACCCACCAGCAGAATCACCGAGATCAAGCCGATCTTTTCGCGCCAAGCCATCTGCCGCTCGGGGGTCTTCATTCCAAACGGCCGCATCATGGCCGGAATAATCGGCAGCGTCAAAATCCGGCAGTAAGTCCCCCACAGCGAAATGCCCTTTTCTTTGGGCATAAACGGTTTACTCGCAGGCTCGGAAAAGTCATATGCATCGTCGGCTCCGGTATCTGCAGTCTCTTCATCATCAATAGGAACAACGCCAGGGGTTGCAGAACCATCAATGGGGCCGGTAGGGCCGTTTCCGCCGCCCCCACCGGCGGCAAGAGGAGGCTGACCCTGCTGGTTGATGCGTTTTTGCGACCGGTCGCGACGGAACGATCGAGTTGAATTGTCGCGAACAAAAGATGGGTTGCGTCGCATGTCTTCATCATATTCTTCCGGCACGCCGGGCAAGCCATGAGCTCCGGCGGGTCCAATAAATGGCTCGTTTCCGGTGCTACTGGGATGCACCAGCACCGACGACTGCTGGGCCGCGACTTGCTGGTAATGGAACTGAGGATGGTCGGGATCGACTCGCTGGCGTTCCGGGCGGACCAACGAGCGCTTTCTCACAAGCGACTCGTTATGATTAGCACCGGTCAAATGCTCAACATCGTCGACCTCTGGGTTGCGAAACGATCCGCTACGCTCCATGGTGAGTAAGGAGTCTCAGAGAAATTGTTTATACAGGGGGGGGCACGCTCTGCAGGTAAGGGAACTAAGACACACTTTTTCAACTGAAACAGCAGGGGGCATGCTGACCCTCGAGATTTCGGAGGTTATGTTGGGGAGAACGATATTAGCTTAATGTATCCGATAAAGAAAAGTTTTTTTTTGAAGATTATTGTCGTTAAAGTAGCGGCCAGCAACTAGAAAAACAGCGCCTCGCTACCTGTGGTAGGGATGCCCTAACCCCGCGTATGTTTATTTTAGCGCAGCGGTTAGGAACCATTTGAAATGAGCTTTCGGGATCGTGCCATGGGCAGGGGAAGGGAAGCAAAAACCAGTCAAGGCCGGAAGGCCTGTGTAGAGCCAACTAACAAAAAAGAACAAAACAAATAGACAAAACCCAAAATTAATCTTAAGCTATATCAGGATAATAAAGCACATACTCCTTCTTCACCTTGGTCCATGAAAGCGGGTCAAAGAATACGTAGATACCACTCTCGGCCTGCGCAGTCTGCTGCACGGGCTCCGACATGGGGTCCTTGGTGAGCCACAGCTTAAGCTCCTTGTGGTACCGCCAGTTGCGGTTCGTCAACTCGACGGCAGCAGCCTCTTGCATGGCGTCCTTGGGCATCGTATAGAAAATGTAAAACAGAGTCTCTTCGTTGAGGTTCTGAAGCTTTTGCTGCTGCGGCACCGCAGAGTGCACCGTATAACACTCGGGCAGCTTGAACTCGGGAATTACGCTGTGCTTGGACGACTCTTCCCAGGGAGTGGGGAAAGTCCTGGCGATTTTCTCGCCGCCCGAAGACAGGTTGAACCCAATATGGGTGAGATCACTGCCAATAGCGACGGTGGTCCGATCGTTGGCCTCCATGCGGAGAACTCCAAGCAAAGACCGCAAGCAGTAGGGATCCATGTCTGGCTTTTTATCTTTTGACGCGGTGCCAGTAGTCGCAGGAACGGCTGCGGCAGCAGGCGCAGGCGTCTGGTCCTCGTCTTTGGCGTCCAGCCCCAATGATTTCAGCAAAGGAGCCGCGGCATTGCCGGGTGTCGAGTCGAACATGGGCGAAGTTGCCTGCGCAGTCGGCACCGAGTTTTGGTCCTCGGTCTTTGTCAATGGCAGGCGGGGGTCCAGACCGGGCAGAACGAGGCTAAGACTCTCGCGGCCGTTGGACGGCGAGACGCGAGGAGCAGGGCCCGGAAGAGGACCAAGTAGCTGTACATTCGGATGGCCAGTAGTAGAGGCAAATACATTATGCGGTTGGGGTCGGGCCTGGGGCAACGATGGCAGCTGCGACGAGCCAGGACCAGACGGGCCTACGGGTCCAGCCAGACCAAGACCATGGCTCCCCAGCATCGAGCCCAAGCCGCCATTGATAGAGCCAGGACCCGATGGACCAGAAGGACCAGAAGGACCCGACGGTCCGCTAAGCCCGTTGGGGCCAGGACCATGATTGGACATGGACAACGAGCCGCCGGGAAGTAATCCTAGCGAACTCATTGGTCCGTTAGAACCAGGCAAACTGGAGCCCGGCAAACTGGAGCCAGGCAGATTCATCGAGCCGGGTGGTCCATGCAAAGAACCCAGGCCAGGCAACGAACCCGGCATCGACATGGGTCCCGACATGGATCCTACGCCAGGCAGTCCGCCAGGTAGACCGTTCATACTCTCCGGCATGGCCAGCGAGCCCGGCATACCGCTAGGTACGTTCCCATGTGCGGAGCCCGGTAGAGGTCCATTCAGACTCGGCAGTTCGCCTGGTCCGGGAGGCATGCCCGGTCTATAGTTGCCAAAGCCTGGATTGTAACCGCCCATGGGCATTTGGAAACGATGCATTCCAGGGGCGCCAGCGCCCGAGTGGGGGCCTCCGAGACCGGCGGGGCCACCGGGGCCGCCAGGGCCACCAAGACTTCCTGGACCGTTCGGTCCATTGAGCCCAGCAGGGCCATTAAGTCCACCAGGACCGCCAGGGCCACTAGGGCCACTAGGGCCACTAGGGCCGCTGGGACCGCTGGGGCCATTCGGACCGTTCAAACCAGGACCTCTGTGGAGACCCGGCGCCGAGGGGCCTGACGGGCCCCCCAAGCCACGGTTGGGGCCAGGCGAAGCCGTCTGCTGCTGTGCCTGCTGATGGTGCTGTTGTTGGTGGTTAAACGCAGAGGCCGCACCCGACATCTGCGGGGTTTCTTGCGAATGATGCGAGGCCGACGAGGCGGCTGCCTGGGCCTGGGCCTGGGAAATTGCTCCGGAAGGACCACGTTGGCCCAGGCGAGGGAGGGCCGTAAGGTTAATGCCATTCAGACCGCCCATGGAGGCATTGGAGGGCGAGCTGACGGCATGGTCTGCTCGGCCCCGCCATGGTGATGCCACAGGATGTGCGGGCTTGACTGGGGTTGGTTGCGGGACGCGCTGCGCAGGGCCCCTTTGCTGGGGCATTCTACTCATTTAAAAGCGCTTCGAGGACTTTGAGATGCTCAGCTAAGCACCTGGGGGGGGGCTCCAGTGTCGATAGAGGGGGCAAGGGCTAGGCTGAGAGCTGGCTCGATAAGACCTGAGGCAGGTATGAGCTGGGGGGAGAGGAGATAAATAAAATTGTCACTAGCCGTTGTTTCCGATATTTGTGTATAACTATTTGGTGTGGCCTAAAAGGACACGTTACTATATTGCCCTTGAGCGGCATCCTGTTGTGGATCTGGCCCTAGCCCCTGTGGGCAGGTGTTGTGATTGCCTTACCCCACAGACATATTTGCCCAGTCAAAGCCAACCAACACTCCCTCCTAATGGTTCTCAATCGTCAAGCAAACATCATTATTACCGGCACCCCCGGTACGGGCAAGTCCAGCCATGCGCAGTTGTTGGTGGAGCAGATCCCCGACCTGCATCTGCTGGACATCAACAAGATCGCCAAAGAGCACAATTGCTATGCTGGCGACGACAAGGAACGCAATGCCAAGATCATCGACGACGAGAAGCTGTTGGACATTATTGAGGACGATCTCGACAAGGGAAACCAGGTCATTGACTGGCATGCCTGCGATGTGTTCCCCGAGCAGAATATCGACCTGATTGTTGTGCTGCGCACCGAGAACACCACGCTGTACGACCGTCTCAAGGCCCGCGATTACGACCAGAAGAAGATCGACGAGAACATTGATGCTGAGATTATGGAGGTGATTCTTAATGATGCCCGCGAGTCGTTTGAAGAGGACGTCATCGTCGAGCTGGACTCCAACAAGATCGAGGAGGTGCAGGCCAACGTCGACCGCATTGGCCAATGGCTCGAGCAGTGGAGAAAGGATCATCCTAATGGCGTGCGCAACCTGGAGTTGCCCGATGAGTCGGACTCCGACTCGGACTAGTATGTAGATTCTTAGTATATTTTGCTGGGCTGTGCGCAGAGTGTGCATACGATTAGATTGATACTTAGAGGGCAAGGGCGCGGCCAAGAGAGGCAACTGCTGCATCGACATCCTCTTTGGTATTGTACAGAGGAGCCGGTGCGAGACGGAGCGCATCCGGCTTGCGTTTGTCGCCAATCACACCATCGGCAATCATGCTCTTAAACACACTCTCCATGATGCCAGGTGTGAATAGAATTGTCAATTGAGCACCTCTTTGAGCAGGGTCAGAGGGCGTGATGATGGTAAACTTGGTGCCATAGCCAGGAAGCTTCTTGAGTTCTGCTTCTAAATGGCCCGTCAGCTCTCTGCTGCGAGCAGCCAGCGCTTCAATACCTCCAGCCTTTTCAAACTGCTTGAGACTAGTCACCAAACAAGGTGCACCGGCCCAGCTGGGATTGGACTGGCAATAGCCCAACGCACCTTCATCAGGCGAGAACTCGTAGCCCATATTAAAGCGCTCTTTTAGAGGCACACCCCACCATCCCGCCGGCCGAGCACGGGCATCAAAATTAGACTCATGCACATACAAGTAGCCCAGATTGCCGGCGCCAGCATTCAAGTACTTGTAAGTGCATCCCATTGCGAAATCAACTCCCCAATCATGAAGCTTCATAGGAACATTACCGGTAGCATGAGCCAGGTCCCAGCCAACAACAGCACCGGATTTCTTGCCGGCAGCAGTGATCTTCTCCATCTCAAAGAATTGGCCCGTGTAGTACTGGACGCCTGAAAGAATACACAAGGCAAGGCTATCCTTGTGCTCCTCGATCAGAGCCAGAATATCCTCGGTGCGCAGCGTATGTTCGCCCTTTCGAGGAGTGGCCAGAATAATTGCATCCTTTGGATCATATCCATGTAGTCGGACTTGACTTTGAAACGAGTAATTATCCGACGGAAAGGCCTTGGCCTCACAAAGAAGCTTGAACCGTTTTGGCGTCGGCCGATAGAATGTTTGTAGCAGCTGATTCAAATTACCAGTAAGCGTTCCGGTCACAGCGACTTCATTCTTTCGAGCCCCTAACAAAGGAGCCAGCAATGGGTTCGCTTCTTCAATGGCATCGATCCAGCCTTTGGAGCCGTCCTGGCGGTCCTCATGACCAACAACGCCCAGATTGGCCCACGCATCAAGCTCTTTATTGATGGCTGCGCGAGTGGCCAAGGGCATTAATCCTAATGAGTTTCCGCATAGATAAACGGCCTCTTTATTCGTGCCATTGATTCCTAGCGAGCGGAAAGTAGGGATTGCAAACTCGGTCCTGAGGCTCTGAGTCATGACAGCTGATCCGAGATTGCAAGACAACCGGTTTACATATCAGAAACGAAGTTTAAATGTATTTCCCAAAAAGATATCCCCGAAATCAAATCTCCATTGATGTACACTGGACGTCCTTTTGACGGTCCCTTCCACTGTACCCTTGCTGCACCCTTGATGCACCATCAAAGTATACCCTCGCTCATGTGCAACCTGGGCAAGGGCAAATGTGATAGAACTGCAGTCACATGCAGGCGCCAAGTCGCGATAAAATCCCAAAGGTGGAGATCTGCAGCGACCCGTGTTGACATCCAAATGACCCCATACCGACCTGTGTCGACGGAGTGGGTCATTACCTCTGATACCCAGCACTGCACGATTGTGCCGTCTCCGTCCTGTGAATTGTATCTAAAACTCGACAATTCGACCAGTCCCCACAGCGTGACCTTCTTTCACCGGCCCGTAAGTGAGAGTGAGACGCGCCATGGGATCTTTGTGGATCCTATTGCGAGGATCCCTGTATCGTCGCCACTGCAGATCTCCACGCGCGATGCATTTGGCCCGCTCGAGAACCAGCAGATCCTGCCCCACGCTGAAGCTTGTCCAGTAGGCTACTACTGCAACGGCGATCAGCCTGTAAGTCTTTTCAGCCGTAGTCACGACGAGACCACTGCGTTCACCTATTTTGTCAACCACTCTCGCGCAGGTCTGCCTGGCAGTGACTCGACCTTGTCGGTGCACAGCGACGATGGCAAACGAGTGTCTACACCAGCTACTCTAGCCGTGGGCTTCTCTGACCCGGACCTCCTTGCATCCATGGTATCTACGGGCCCTAAAGTTTCGAGAGGCTCGAAGCTTGTTCGTCGCAAGCAGTCGGCTCTAAACAGCCCCTTAGCCTCTAGAACCGCCAAGGCTCTCGAGACGATCGCACCGAATCTTGCAAAGGCCGAAAAGAGTTTGAGTGTGCACGAGCTGTGGGAGAACGAGAATATGGAGCGGCCCAGCAGCCATGTCTATAGCCATGGTGACCATGGCAACGGCGCTGGCGACACCGAATGCGCGGCTGGTGAAGTGGCCATCGTCAAGCGAAAGCCGGGCCCTAAACGCGGCCGCGGCCGTAAGCATACGAAACCGAATACGAAACCGGTACACATCCCCAAGAAGAAAGTGGACAACGCACCCGTTCGCAGGTCCAAGAACGCGCGGCCATGCTGGACATGCCGCGTGCGTCGCAAGGCCTGTGATGGCAGGCACCCGGAATGCAGCATGTGTGTTCGCCTCGGATTGCCTTGCCATTATTCTGACGAGCGGCCGATCTACATGACAGACCCGCAGGCCAACCAAGAACGACGTCGCGAGCTGATGGATATCGCCATTGCCCATAAAGTCGCACTTGAGGCGCCAGCCCCGCCATCCGCTCCATCAGCTCCATCCGCTCCATCCGCTCCATCCGCTCCATCCGCTCCATCCGCTCCATCCGCTTCACCGGCACCTTAAATCGCATCTCCTGCTTGTGCAGCAACAAAGCAAAGATCATAATAAAGTCTACAGGCTACAAGTAATTTATAGACCTGCCGTGGGCAAACGACAGGGCTCACTACATATCAACCAAGAGATTCTTGGGGTTACGGATCTCGATGGATCCGTTGCCGGGCAGGCGGGTCGAGCCCACCAGGTAGTCGTCGACGTTGCGGGCGCACTGGCGGCCCTCCTGGATACCCCAGACAATCAGCGACTGGCCGCGGCGGCAGTCACCGGCCGCAAACACGTTGTCGGCGACGTGGTAGTTGGTGGCAGGCGCCTGGATGTTGCCGCGGCCATCGCGGGTCACATCCAGATGCTCAGCCTCGGGACCAACAAAGCCCATAGACAGCAGCACCAGGTCGGCGGGGAAGAACTCCTCCGAGTTGGGCACCTCAGACATCTGCCAGGCACCCGAGTCGGACTGCTTCCACTCGACGCGCACGGTCTTGACACCCTTGACGTTGCCCTCGTCATCGCCCACAAATTCCTTGGACATGATCGAGTACTCGCGCGGGTCCTTGCCGTAGTGCGCAGCCACCTCGGTGTGGCCGTAGTCGACGCGGAACACCTTGGGCCACTGGGGCCAGGGGTTGTCGCGGGCGCGCTGGGCCGGCGGCTTGGGCAGCAGCTCAAAGTTGGTGACCGACTTGGCGCCGTGGCGCACCGAAGTGCCCAGACAGTCGTTACCGGTATCACCACCACCAATGACAATGACGTGCTTGTCCTTGATGAGCTCCTGCACCTCGGGCAGGAAGTCGTCGAGCAGCGCCTGGGTGTTCCACTTGAGAAGCTCCATGGCGTACTTGATGTTGTTGAGCTGACGGCCCGGGATGCGCAGATCGCGGGGGATGGTCGAGCCAACTGCCAAAACAACAGCGTCCTTGGAGGTCTTGAGCTCCTCCATGGTGACATCCTCGCCGACGTTGGTACCAAACACAAAGTCAATACCAGAGTCGCGCAGCAAATCAACACGGCGCTGCACAATGCGCTTGTCCAGCTTCATATTGGGGATACCGTACATGAGCAGACCACCGGCACGGTCGGCCCGCTCGTAGACGGTGACCTTGTGGCCGGCGCGGTTGAGCTGGTCGGCGGCAGCCAAACCAGCAGGACCCGAACCGATAATGGCAACGGTCTTGCCGGTGCGGTGCTCGGGCACCAGAGGCTTGATCCAGCCTTGCTCAAAGCCGTAGTCGATGATGGCACACTCGACGGACTTGATGCCAACGGGGTCCTCGTTGATGCCCAGCGTGCAGGCACCCTCGCAAGGAGCGGGGCACACGCGGCCAGTAAACTCGGGGAAGTTGTTGGTCATGAGCAGACGCTGCAGAGCATCGAACCAGCGGTCCTGGAACACCAACTCGTTCCACTTGGGGATAATGTTGGAGATGGGGCAGCCGGTGTCGCTCTGGCAGAACGGAACACCACAGTCCATGCAGCGCGCGGTCTGGTACTTGAGGTCCTCCTTAGTGAGGCGGTTCGAGAGCTCGGCCCAGTCGCTAGTACGCGACGAGGCGGGGCGGTACTTCTCGGCGCGGCGCTTGTACTTCATGAAGCCGGCCTTTTTGTCGAGCTTGAGCGCGACAGTCGAGCGCGTCTTCTCGGCCTTGACGTCCAAAACAGCGTCCTCAAGATCAACAACCTTGGGCTCGTGCGGCTTGGGCATCTCCAGACCCTTGTTGAGCTGGAACGACGACGACTTCTTCTTCATGCGCTTGATCTCACCGTTGGTGGCATCGGCAGAAGGATCCTCGCGGAAGGGGTGCAGGAAGTTGCTGAACTCGCCGCGCTTGGCAGCAATCAGCTTGGCCTCCTCCTCTTCAAGCACGCGCTTGTACTCGGTGGGCAGCACCTTGACAAACAGCGGCAGAACGCGGTTGAAGTCGTTGAGAATGCGCGAAGCAAGGGGCGATCCAGTGTAGTGACGGTGGTCCTCAATCAGACCGCGAACAAACGCAATCTCCTTGGGGTCCGTCAGCTGCGAGGTCTCGAGACCATCGGCGTTGATGTTCTGCATAAACTCCTGAGCAATGTCCAGCACGTACGTGATACCACCAGACATACCGGCGCCAAAGTTGCGGCCGGTAGGGCCAAGCACAACAACACGGCCACCGGTCATGTACTCGCAGCCGTGGTCACCACAGCCCTCCACAACGGCAGTAGCACCCGAGTTACGCACAGCGAAACGCTCGGCAGCAATACCGCGGAAGAAACAGGTACCGGTGGTGGCACCGTACAAACAGGTGTTACCAATGATGATGTTCTCCTCGGACTTGAACTCGCTCTGCTGGGGAGGGTACACAATCAGGCGACCGCCCGAAAGACCCTTGCCGACATAGTCGTTGGCGTCACCCTCGAGCTCGAGAGTGATACCGGGAGCCAAAAAGGCACCAAACGACTGGCCAGCCGAACCGGTGACGTTGACGTGGATGGTGTCATCAGGCAGACCCTTCTCGCCAAAGCGCTTGCTCACGCGGTACGACAGAGTCGTACCAACAGCACGGTCAGTGTTAACCACGCTGCACTCGATCTGCACAGGCAGGCCCTTCTCCAGCGTGATCTCGGACTCGTCAATGAGCTTGTTGTCGATACGCACGTGCAGGCGGTGGTCCTGCTTGCGCACGCAGCGAGTAGCCACGCCCGGACGCAGAGTGTGCGCAGGCGTGAGGATGGGGCTGAGGTCCAGGTTGCGGCTCTTGACGTTCTTGAAGTCGTCGCACACCTTGAGCTTCTCGGCATGGCCCACCATCTCGTCGATGGTGCGGAAACCAAGCTTGGCCATGATCGACCGCAGGTCCTCGGCAATGTAGTACAGCAGGTTGACCACCGCCTCGGGAGTGCCCTGGAACTTCTTGCGAAGCTCGGGGTCCTGAGTGGCAATACCCACCGAGCAACCGTTACCGAGATGGCAGCGGCGCAGGTAGACACAGCCCATCGCGATCAGAGGCAGCGTGGCAAAGCCAAACTCCTCGGCACCCAGCAAACAAGCCATAGCCACATCGCGGCCAGTACGCAGCTGACCGTCGGTCTGCACAGCAACACGGCCACGCAGATCGTTGAGCACCAGCGTCTGGTGGGTCTCGGCAAGACCCAGCTCCCAGGGCAGACCGGCGTACTTGATACCAGTCAACCGCGAGGCACCGGTACCACCGTCATGGCCGGCAATCAGAATGTGATCAGCCTTGGCCTTGGCGACACCAGAGGCAATGATACCCACACCGACCTCGGACACGAGCTTGACCGACACGCGGGAGCGCGGGTTGGCGCACTTGAGGTCGTAGATGAGCTGCTTGAGATCCTCAATCGAATAAATATCGTGATGAGGAGGCGGCGAAATCAAACCAACGCCGCGCGTCGAGTGGCGCGTCTTGGCAATCGACGCAGTCACCTTGTTACCGGGCAGCTCACCACCCTCACCGGGCTTGGCACCCTGGGCCATCTTGATCTGCAGCTCGTCGGCATCGCTCAAGTAGTATGAGGTAACACCAAAGCGGCCCGAAGCGACCTGCTTGATGGCAGAGCGCATGGTGTCGCCGTTCTCATTGACGACGGAGCGCTCGGGGTCCTCACCACCCTCACCGGTGTTGGATTTACCTCCAAGACGGTTCATGGCAATGGCCAAGGTCGAGTGGGCCTCCATGGAAATGGAGCCGTACGACATGGCACCGGTCGCAAAACGGCGCACAATCTCGGTCCAGGGCTCGACCTGGTCGATGGGGATGCCCGAGGAGTTGTCAAAGTCAAAGTCAAGCATACCACGCAGAGTGCAGTTCTTGACGGCCTCGTACTCCTTCTTGGCGTACTCCTGGTACGCCTTCTCGTTTTTGTTGCGAACAGCGTCCTGGATGTTGGCAATGGCCGAGGGAGCGTTGATGTGCGGCTCGCCGCCATCACGCCAGCTGTACTCACCGCTCTCGGGCAGCGCAACCGGCTTGATGGTCTCGCGATCGGGGTACGCGCGGTCGTGCATGGTCAGCGCATCGGTGGCAATGTAGTCAAAGCCAATACCGCGAATACGCGAGGCGGTGCCGGTGAAGCAGCGGTCCACAACCGAGTTGTCGATACCCAGAATCTCAAAGATCTGAGCACCCTTGTAAGAAGCAAGAGTGGAAATACCCATCTTGGACATGACCTTGAGAATACCTCCGGCAACAGACGCCTTGTAGTTCTGCACAACCTGACGGGGAGTCAGCTCGTTGGACAGCAGGCCCTCGCGGTTCATCTTGAGCAGAGTCTCGAGAGCCAGGTAGGGGTTGACGGCATCGGCACCGTAGCCCAAAAGCACACACAGATGGTGCACCTCGCGGGCCTCGGCGGTCTCCACCACCAAAGCAACCCGCGACCGCTCCTTCTGCTTGACGAGGTAGTGGTGCACGGCAGCAGTGGCAATCAGCGACGACACGGCGACGCGGCCGGGGCCGGTCTGGCGGTCGCTGAGCACAACAATCTTGTTGTGGTCGGCAATGGCCCGCGAGGCCTCGGCGCAGATGCGGTCCAAAGCACGCGTGTAGCCCTTGGCACCCTCGGACTTGTCAAACGTGATGTCGATAGTGTCGATGGTCCAGCTGGGGTAGAACTCCGGCAGCTTGGCCAGAGCATTGAACTCCTCGATCGACAACACGGGGTCGTCGAGCTTGAACCGGTTGCACTGCGAGGGCTTCATCTCCAGCAGGTTGCCCTGGGGACCGATGTAGCACTCGAGCGACATGACAATCGACTCACGGATAGGGTCGATGGGAGGGTTGGTGACCTGCGCAAACAGCTGGCGGAAGTACTCGTAGATGACCTTGGGCTGCAAGGTCAAGCACGCCAGACCCACATCGTTACCCATGGAGCCCAGAGCCTCCTTGCCGTCGTTGGCCATAGGGGCGAGAATCAGCGACACCTGCTCAAAGGTGTAGCCAAACGCCAGCAAACGCGGGTCGCTCTGCACGGTGGTGGCATCGAGCTTGGGGGCCAGAGCAAGCTGGCCGCCCTTGGCGTCGATGCGGTCGCACAGATCGGGCATCGACAGCAGGTTGGCAGAGAGCCAGGACTTGAAGTCGAAGCGCGACGCGACCTTCTGCTTGAGCTCGCGGTCGTCCACAATGCGGCCCTCCTTGGTGTCGACCAGAAGCATGCGACCAGGCCGCAGACGGCCCTTCTGCACGACGTTCTCAGGGTCGATGGGGATAACACCGACCTCGGAAGCGCAGATCATGTGGTCGTCCTTGGTCACATAGTAACGGCAAGGACGCAGACCGTTACGGTCCAGGTTGGCACCGCAGTAGCGGCCGTCCGAGAACGTAAACAGTGCAGGGCCATCCCAGGGCTCCATCAAGCATGCGGCCCACTCGTAGAAGGCCCGCTTCTTGGGGTCCATGGTCTTGTTGTTCTGCCATGCCTCGGGCACCATCATCATGACGGCCTCGGGCAGCGACAAAACACCGTTGATGGTCAGCAGCTCCAGCACGTTGTCGAGAGCAGCCGAGTCGGAGCCGCCCTCCTCGATGATGGGGTACAGCATGTCCAGCATGTCGCCAAACTCGCTGGACTCCATCACACCCTCACGAGCACGCATCCAGTTCTTGTTGCCTCGTAAGGTGTTGATCTCACCGTTGTGGGCGGCCCACCGCAGCGGCTGGGCACGGTCCCAGCTGGGGAACGTGTTGGTGGAGAACCGCGAGTGCACGAGCGCAAAGTGGCCCTCGTAGTCGACGTTCAGCAGGTCGTAGTAGTAGTTGTAGACCTGCACGGGGGCCAGCTGACCCTTGTAGACCATGTTCTTGTTGGAAAGGGAGCAGATGTAGAACCAGTTGTGCAGGCCAATGCTGTGGGTGGACTGCTTGCGCAGAACGTAGAGCTGGCGCTCAAACAGCTTCTCGAACTTGGTTTCAAAGTTCTCCGTGTGCTCGGGCTTGTTGCCAGAGCCGTAAGCCGACTCGAGCACCACCAGCGGCTGCAGAATCACCGGCTCACGCGACAGTGCAGCAGGACCCAAAATGCTCGAATCCCGCGGCACCTCACGCCAGCCCAGCACCCGCAGGCCCAGCGACTTTGCAATGCGCTCAAAAGTGGCCTTGGAGTTGGCCAACACCGCCTCGTCGTTCTTAAAGAAGACGTTGCCCACGGCGTATTGTCCAAGCGGAGGCACCTCGAAATCGTGGGTGCGTCCGAACTCCTTAACCATAAACTTGTGAGGCACAGAGGTCATGACACCTGCACCGTCACCGTCACGGGCGTCACTACCAACAGCACCTCGATGGGTCATATTGCACAGCAAAAAGCGAGCATCGCTAACGATCTTGTGCGAGGTCTTGCCCTTGATGTTACAGGTGAAACCAACGCCACAAGCATCCTTTTCGTATTCAGGGTCATACAAGCCCTGCTTTTTAGGCAAAGCTCCAGCCCATGACTTGTTGTCTTCTCCTTCTTGGTACTGGTAGGGGGTGTAGGTCTCCTCGTTATCCATCTGTTCGCAGCTTGTTCTTGATATCTAAAACTAAAGGGGTCAAAGTCCAAAAAGAGTTGTTCAAGAGCACACCGGAAGAGCAGTAGGTCTAAGGAAGAAAAACTCCGGTTGGGACTTTTGGGCTTAATGATTCACACCTGCTAGCCTGCATACCCTGGGCACCTTAACCTGCGCACTCAGCTACCCCCCACATGCGCGCGCCCCAACCCTAATGCACCTTTCACTGATTCTGCAGGGTATGGACCAATCAGAGCCCGCCAATTTCAATGCTTCTAGGCTGGGAAAACCTCCTCGCAGACACTATCCTTATCAATAGTTATTTTTATCTACAAAGGCGCAACCAGATGCTCGGGGCCCCGGACAATTACTTGTTATCAACTTTAATTTTGCCCAATCGCCACCCAACGGCTTGGTTTTCGTCTCCCGGTCTTGGCCGACCTCGGACACCTAAACCAGCTACCCCACCTGTCTGGGGGTCAAAATTGGTTTGACCAACCCTGCTAATAAACTCGGAAAATGCATTTAATCTTGACAATAAATTTACCTTCCGGTCTCTAGCACTATCTATGGTCTTTCTACAGCCTATCAAGCAATGCATCGGGCATCCCCGCCTATCTCTACAATAGACATACAACTCCTCGGCTGAGTAACCTTAGCTGATGACATCCGATAACGGCAAATATTTCACCGCGGGTGATCTGCATGTGCCATGCAAGAAAAGCCCTAATGTGTAGTAAGGAGATCCAGGTCAGCGGAAAATCGCTGCGTCTGATAGGTCTGGCGTGACCCAAAAATATGGACATGGGTATTTTAATAGTACTTCCACACTCAAATAGATAACTTTTTTTGCCCGGATCTCAAAAGCTTATCTTCGTACATAGATGCCCCGCGGCCTGTATTCCCCAGATGCAGGGTCAAAGTGAGGTGTTAGGGTACGCTTCTAGATAGTATAGTTCCAGTGAATTCGATGACCTAGGTGGCGTTGGCTGCGGGTAATTAGTTTCCCCGGTGGTTTTAGGGGTATTGATAGCATCACCGTATTTGGAGACCTTTTGGACCCTTTTTTAGCTTCTTGCATTGTGATCTTATGAGACCTGATCAACAAGCGCATGTTCCTCGTTGTCAGCTCAAGATGCTATGAATTTGGTCACTAGCAGAAACAGAACCAAGATAGGGTGACCTTAAGGTTAATATAAACAATACATCAATTACAGCTAATCATCGTCCTCGCTCTCCTCACCAGCACTGGCAGCAACTGCGATATGGTCGTCTGCCTTGGGCACGTATTTAGGAGCGATCTGAGACCGGATGGTTTTGTTGGAGAAAGTGTTCCACACCTTCAGGCGGCCATCACTGCCGGCAACCGACAACAGGCCAGCCGTTGCCTCTTCAGGGCCAAACGAGACCGAAAAAACGCGGCCAACGTCCAGATCACGAGACAACAGCATCGAAGGACGGTCGTTGGCAAGAGTCCAGAGCTTGACCTGCTTATCCGAAGAACCAGTGACCATGTAGTCGCTAGCAAATGCGTTGATGTCAAAAGAGGTGATCTCGCCGTCGTGAGCCTGCAGAGTCCACACGGGCTTGCCCTCTTCACGAGCGTCAAACTTGTAAATAGCTCCCTTGTCAGTAGCCACAAACAAATGAATGCCATCAGGGTGCCACTTGACGGACTCAACATCACCCTCGACCTTGTAACTGCGAACATTAGCAGCAACATCGTCAGCCTGCAGGTCAGCAACGCGAGCGTAGTGATCGTAGCCACCCGACAGAAGCACAGTGGGCTCCACGGGATTCCAGGCAACACTAGACACCTTGGAAGTGTGGTAATCAAAAGACTTGACGGCCTTGCAGGTCTGCAAATCCCACAGCTTGATGGTAGTATCGGCACTGCCGCTGGCCAGCAAGTTAGGGTGATGGGGGTTAGCAGACAGCGACAGAACGGCATCAACATGATAGTCGGCATTGGGCAGCTTCAGCTTGCTGCGCTTCTTGCCGGTTCCACGGGCCTCGATCTTGGCATCCTCGGGCTTCTGGCCCAGAATGGCAGTGGGGTACATGCTGTCGATCACGTCCAGATCCCAGAGCTCAATTTCAGGAGAAAACGTGCCGACCGCAGCAAGATTGCCAGAAACGGACTTACCGACCTGGCAGGAGATCCACTCGACGCACAGAGGGAACGAAGGCAGCATAAGATCATGGTGAACGTACAAAGCAGAGGTATCACTCTCGGCCTCTTCGTTGTATACATAAACTTCGAGAATAGAAACATCATCCTCGGTCTTGGCGGCCAGAATCAGGTTGTCGTTACTAGCAATTCGCAGCTCCTCCCGCTCGTCCTCGGCATCCTGTTCATTGGGCAGGGTGAGGTATGTATCCTCCTCATCAGGAGCATGATAGGCGAGACCACGGACATTGGAAATAGCACTCATGGCAGCACTCTGAGGCTCATCGTCATAGTCGTCCATGTTATATTCAGCAAGATCGTCATCATCATCGTTAGCCTTGGCAGCAGTTTCCGCTTGCTTCTCAGCTTGCTTCTCAGCTTGCTTGCCGGCTTTCTTGGCAGCCTTTTCAGCATCCTCAGAGAGTTTGGCACTCTTGGCCGCCTCGCTCTCATCTTCCCATTCATCACTATCCTCCTCTTTTTCATTGGCACTGTCGTCCTCTTCGTCTTCCAAAGGAGGATACGCACCCTGAGCATCTGCTTCCGCCAGGTCCAGCCGGGCATCGTCCAGCTGCATGCGGGCCAGATTAGAGATACGAGCCATCTCCTCCTCGTCCAATTCGATTTTAGTAGGGAACTCGGCGGCAACACCGCGAGGAACCCATTTGGTGGCAGAGATCATGTGGTATGTAGAAGTTGGTTAAACAGTGAAATAAATTTCAGGCCATAGGGTTAGGGCACATATTGGGAATGTCCTGCATGGGCATTCTAAACCGGCTGTTCTAAGTTCTTAAATTGATAGCTGAGGGTTATTGTGGGGCTATATTTCGGGTTAGTATAGCGAATTGATATGCAACAGGTTCTAAGGAAGTGACTTTTTCTTTTTTGATAGCTCTCCGAGCTGAAACTTGTCGGCCCGACCAACCTACTGTTTCTAATTTTTTAGCTCCGAGCCGAGTGTTATAAAACAAGAAAAAAAAAGCAATGGGCATACCGACGAGCTCGGAGAGTTTAAAAAAGAAGCAAGCACCTTGTGAATTTCAATACAACCACCTTTTTAGTGGCACTTCGTGGTCAAGATGCAGTCGAGGATGTGGATTCCAGGGAGTGACAAATTTCAGGAGCAGCGTGGATAATCAGGCATAATCAATCACCAGCAGGATGAGCGATCCGAGTGGAAGAGACAAGGACCAAAACGATGAGTGGGACGAGCCCGGAGGACAGCAGATGACTCTAGAGGAGCTGACGGCCAAGCTTTCCAAAAACGAAAGCCAGGCTTTGCTGGACAATCTGGCCAAGATGTTTAACCAGCAGGAACCTAAACAGAAGCCTATTGAGGAGCACAAGTTCTGGCGGACGCAGCCTGTGCTTCCCCGGGAAACCGTTGTTGATGAGGACGGAGAGATTGGCCATCAGACGGTGGAGAATGTCCCCAAGACTCCTCAGGCATTGCCTGACGGCTTTGAGTGGGAAACCCCAGACATTACGGACCCCAAGCAGGTCGACGAGATCTACCAGCTGCTGTACGAAAACTACATTGAGGATGCCGAGGAGCAGTTCCGGTTCAAGTACTCTGCTGAGTTTTTAAAGTGGGCTCTGCAGCCGCCGGGATGGGTGCCCGACTGGAACGTTGCCGTTCGGGCCACCAAGAGTGGAAAGCTGCTTGCGTTTATCTCCGGCATCCCTGCGGATTTGCAGGTGCGTGACAACAAGATCAAGACCTGTGAGATCAATTTCTTGTGTGTCCACAAGCAGCTGCGGTCTAAGCGGATGGCTCCTGTGCTCATCAAGGAAGTTACACGGAGAGTCAACCTCAAGAACGTTTGGCAGGCTCTGTACACTGCCGGCAAGATTCTTCCGACGCCTGTTTCTAGCAGCAGATATTACCACCGCACCATCAACTGGTCCAAGCTTTATGATGTTGGCTTTGCGTACCTGCCTGACGGACAGACGAAGTCGCAAATGATTGCCAAGAATGCGTTGCCCAACAAGACAGACCTGCCTGGATTTCGCGAGCTGACCGAAAAGGATATTCCTCAGACCTATGCCTTGTTCACTGCGTATATCAAGCAGTTTGAGATGTATCAGGCGTTCACCGAGGAGGAGTTCACGCACTGGATGCTGAACCCTGTTGTCAAGGCGTATGTTGTGGAACTTGAGGGCAAAATCACCGACTTTGTGTCGTTTTATGGCGTCGAAAGCACTGTCATTGGCAACGCGCTGCACAGTGAGATCAAGGTCGCCTATGTGTTTTACTATGCTACGGCTGCTCCTGAAGATGCTAAGAAACGCCGCCTGCAGCGGGTTTTCCATGCCGCCATGGTCATGGCCAAGAGCCACGACTACGATGTGCTCAATGCCCTTACTCTCATGGACAATCCGCTGTTTTTGGAGGACCTGAAGTTCGCAAAGGGCGACGGCACTCTTTACTACTATCTGTTCAACTGGAAGACCAACCGGATTGACGGCGGCAGCGAAACCAAGCCAGGCAAGCTTGGCGTCGTGCTGCTGTAGACTAGGAGCACCAAGCGAAAAAAAAGTAGTAAAAAAAGTAAAAGTAAGTGGATTAAATATTTTTGCGCATCTGTTGAAGGGGGTAACGCCATTAGTTGAGTACCACTAAAGAAAGTCTTCGCTCTAGGGAAAGCCTAGAAAAACTAGAGAGCCGGAGCCGGAACCAGAGAGACCTTAGAACATACCGCTGATCTCACCGTCGTCGGAAACCTCAATGTTGAAGAAACCAGGAGCGGTGGGCAGACCGGGAATGGTCATGATCTCGGCAGCAAGAGCGTACAGGTAGCCAGCACCAACCGAGGCGCGGATGTCGCGGATAGGCACAACAAAGCCCTCGGGACGACCCTTGAGAGCAGGGTCGTGCGACAGCGAGTACTGGGTCTTGGCGATGCAGATGGGCAGGTTGCCGAAGCCCTGGCGGGTGTAGGTCTCGATCTTCTCCTTGGCCAGGGGACTGAGCTCGATGCCAGACGCACCGTACATCTTCTGGGCAATGACATTCAGCTTCTCCTCGGCACTGAGGCTCTCAGCGTCGTAGAGGAAGTTGAAAGGACCCGGGCGAGGGCCGTTGGAGGCCTTGATGACGCCGTGGGCCAGATCAATGGCACCCTTGCCGCCCTCGGCCCAGTGGTTGGACACAATGGCGTCCTCGGCACCGGCCTTGATGGCCTCCTCACGGATGACGTCGTGCTCCGCGTCGGTGTCGCTGGTCATCTTGTTGATGGCCACAACCACGGGCAGACCGTACTGGCGAGCATTCTCAATGTGCTTGGCCAGGTTGGCGCAGCCCTTGCGCAGAAGCTCGACGTCCTCCTGGGTGTAGACATCGGGAAGACCCATACCGGGCTTGACGTCAGGGCCACCGCCGTGCAGCTTCAGGGCACGAACAGTAGCAACAATCACCACACAGTCGGGGACCAGACCAGAGGTGCGGCACTTGATGTTGATGAAGCGCTCGCCGCCCATGGTGAAGTCGAAACCGGCCTCAGTGACAACGTAGCCGTCCTTTTTGCCGCCAGCCAGCTTCAGGGCAATCTTATCGGCAAGAACCGAGTTGGCACCAATGGAGATGTTGGCAAAGGGACCAGCATGAACAAACACAGGGGTGCCCTCCAGAGTCTGCATGATGTTGGGCTTGATGGCATCCTTCATCAAGGCGGCCAAAGCACCGCCGCAGCCAATGTCGTCGGCGGTGATGGGCTCGCCCTGCTTGGAGGACGCAACAACCATGTTACCCAGACGCTCGCGCATATCGTGCAGCGAGGTGGCCAGGGTCAGAACAGCCATACACTCACTGGCAACGGTGATGTCGAAGCCGGTCTCGCGGGTGAAGCCCTTCTCAGTGGGAGCAGTGCCGACAGTGACGCCGCGCAAGAAGCGGTCGTTGCAGTCGACAACACGGCGCCAAGTGATGGTCTTGGGGTCGATATCGAGACGAGCAAAGCGGGTGACCTCCTCCTCAGTCAGGCTATCAGGGTCGGTCTTGTCAATACCAAGCTTGGTGAGACGCTTCTGCATGACGGGGGTGAACTTGCGCACACCCTTCTTGGCGGGCACGAGACGGCGGTACAAAGGACCGTCCTTTTGAGTGTTCTCGTGGAACATACGAGTGTCAATGGCAGCAGCGAGCAGGTTGGTGGCAGCACCAATAGCATGAATATCACCAGTGACGTGCAGGTTGAACTCATCCATAGGAATAACCTGCGAGTAACCACCGCCGGCAGCACCACCCTTGATACCAAAGGTAGGACCCATAGAGGGCTGACGAACGTTGGCAAAGGTGGTCTTGTCGAGGTGGGCACCAAGAGCCTGGGCCAGACCAACAGTGGTGGTGGACTTGCCCTCACCGAGAGGAGTAGGAGTGATACCGGCCACCAGAACGTACTTGCCGTTCTTGCGGTCCTTCAAGCGGTCCAGCACCGAAAGCTTGACCTTGGCCTTGACGTCGCCAAAAGGCTCGACCTCGCTAGGCAGCAGACCAATCTCGGCAGCAACGTCGGTGATCAGCTTGGGGGCCTGGGCCTTGGAAATGTCCACATCGCTGGGGACAGGCGTCAGCAGCTCCAGAGGGTTGGGCACGATCTTGAACGAGTCCTCGGCGGCAGCAGCACGCTCAGCAGCCAGAACAGTGTTCTCCATGAGCATGGCAACCGTCATGGGGCCAACTCCGCCAGGCACAGGAGTGATGAAAGAAGCGACATTCTCGGCAGTAGCAAAGTCGACATCACCCACAAGGCGGTAACCCTTGGCCTTGGAAGCGTCGTCAACAAAGTTGGTGCCAACATCAATGACAATGGCACCCTTCTTGAGCCACGAGCCCTGCACAAAGTCGGGCTGGCCAATGGCAGCCACAACAACGTCGGCCAAAGCAACAATCTCGGGAATGTTCTTGGACTGCGAGTGCAGCACAACAACAGTGGCATTGGCACGGCGCAGCAGAGCAGCCACGGGCGAGCCAACAATGTCGGAGCGGCCCAGAACAACGGCAAACGAGCCTGCAAGCTCAAAGCCAGTGCTCTTGATCAGATCCATGACACCCTTAGGGGTGCAGGGCAAAAAGTCGGGCTTGCCGCCACGCTTGGCAAGCTCGCCAATGTTGAGAGTACCAAAGCCGTCAACATCCTTCTCAGGAGCCACGGCGTTGGTGATGGCCCGCTCGTCGATGTGTTCAGGCAGGGGCAGCTGGACAATGATGCCGTGAACCGAGGGGTCCTCGTTCAGGGCACGCAGGTGAGTGAGAAGAGCATGCTCGGAGATCTCAGCAGCGTACTGCTGGGCCTCGCAGGCAATGCCGGCCTCGGCAGCAGCCCGCTTCTTCATATTGATGTAGGTGGTGGAATCTTTACGATCGCCGACCTGAACAATGACCAGCTTGGGCACGACCGAAGGCTGGCCCTCGCCAAGAGCCTTGACCCGCTGGGCAACCTCCGAACGGATCTGTTTTGCGATCGCGGTTCCGTCGATGATGGCCATTATGGAGATGGATGAAATTTCCCGGGGTCAGGGTACCCTGATAAAACACGGGACCCGATATGCATGGCAGGGGTGGAAGCATGCAGCATGCAGCCGTGGAGATCAGATGACTGGTCCATGCTAGGTTCCGGTTCCGGCGATCTTGAATTCGTCGATGACCAGCAGGGGTAGCTGCTGTCAGGGTGGCCGACTATGTAGATATACGGTGGGGGTACCCGCAGCCATTGTGGTATGGGGCAAGGATTGACCCGGGACTGCGTCTGCCTCACTGGTGGCCCTTTTGGAGAAAGATAGGGCTCTTAATAGTACGTCTCAAAAGGTTATAGCACACTTTTCTAAAGAGTTTCAAATAAAGAATTAAAGAACCATAGACGCCTGGATCCGCATCACGAGGGCCGGCACAGATAGCGTATTTGAGGCCTCGTCCAGCTCGGCCAGAAAGTTGTCGACGGCAACTAAGAATGCCCGTTCTGTGTCGGCCAGCCGACTCGAAAGACCTTCAAGTTGACCATTGACACCGTCGTGCTTATCGTATGCGGACAACGAAGCCAATTCAGGCCCTACATTCGTGAGGAAGCGCCCGTAGTGAGAGGCCACTTGAAGGATATCTCGTTGGGTGGCTAGGAACCGGAGATCCGTCAGTAGACACTCTTTGATACATTGGTCCATATAGAACCGGTGCTCTCTGTGGAGCTCGTCGACAGTGGAAATGCTGTCGATTTTGGCCAGGAACGCGGCCGAGTTGCGTTCAATGACGTCCGCAGTGCAGTAATAGAGGATATCGCGGACCACCGCTTGCATTTTGCCGCGCAGGTTGAGGGCTGACCGTTTCCATGCCTGGATTTTCGGGTTCGTCGACACCTTCCGCCATTCGTCGACCTTGACAGACTGGGTCCACGCGTCGGCAAGGCTTCTATCGGCGAGCTTGATCCGCAACAAGTTCCGGAAAATGTACTTATAGACCTGCATGCTGCCGTGGTCTATAATCAGCGACTGAGGGAAGGGGATATCAAAGTCGAGGACCAGGGCCTCGTGAGCGGGCATAATGCGGGAGGGGCGCGAATTGCGCGTGCTGCTGTGCGAATTGCCGTGCGAATTGCTGTGTGCGTGCTTTATATCCCCACTGGACTGGAATTGATCTCTCAGGTCTTCTCCGGGATAGCTCCCCATGTAAGTTCCTGTACCAGCGGAGGCCGAAGCGGAGCCCGAAGAGCCGACCTCGAGGATGCTGAGCAGCTCATCAGTAAGGTTGCGGGAGGCTAAACCGACCTTGACTTCATCGGCATACGCCTCGCCACTGGAGCGCGATCCCGGCTGGGCCAGCGCCAGATCAAGTGCATACTGTAGTCGCGTAGTCGAGGCGACCTCTGCCTTGAGCTGGAGCTCGTTTGACGCCGTTTCCAAGAACAGTTCGAAGAAATCGTTGTTGTCGAAGAAAAAGTAGTGTTTGAGCGACTGGACGCGGTTGACAAGCGAACGCTTATCAAGAAGTAACTTGAGAAGGGCTTTATTCGCTCGCTGGTACGCATGATCGATCTGTAGCGACAGGGCCGGGTCTTCTATGCTTGCAAACGAGTCAACTTCAACGTCTCCACTAGCCACAGGCTTGCCTGTGAATTCCCGCACAATGTTGAGATACTCACCGGCCTGCAGTACTTTACGAGCCAGTTCAGGCGTCGACAGCTTTAATGGCAGATAACCTGCTCTGAGTTCGAACCGAGATTGGGCGCGAGTGACGTCGGATGCCGATAGCTTCTCACGGACCATAAACTCCTGGAACGGGTCGTGGATCAGGCCCTTGCCGACCCAATTGGAAAGCATGTCCAGGAACGGGCCCGAAGCGAGCTCCAAGAGCCCGGCATAGAGCTCCAACGCGTCGGCGGACCCGCGAAACTGATACATTCTTTGGGCCAGGATATACAGCACTCTGCCACCCCGGAGAAGTTTAGAGGGCGAGTACGCGCTCTCAATGGCATCTGTATTTTTGATGAAGCCTGCTTCAAGTAGAAATGAGTCGATGAGGCCAGCGGCATGCTCGAGCGGCACCGCATAGGGCTGGAGAAGCATAGTGAATGTGTTTAAAGTGAAGTCAGGCTTCAGGTACAGATCACGTTCAATTAACGAGACATGCTCGAGAAAGCGATGCGACAGATTGCGGAGGCCCTCGGCAAGCGCATGGTTGACCTGACCCAGTTCCAGCGTCGAGAGGCACTGGGCGTATGCCATGACCTGAATATGGTGCTGAGCGATGCCCACGATACTGTCGACAATGCCGGCAATGCCGGAGTCAATGCCGGGGCAGATATCAAAGGTGATCCCGCACATGCGTCCTACAACTGACGTTGGCTCCAGCCATTCGCGGGGCCGTCTAGGGCTTGTACAGATATAGCTTCCCTCGCAGCCGCGCAGAACCCCCAACAAATCGGAGATCAGCATTGCTTCTTGAGCTCTGCGATTTTCGGGTAGCTGAGGAACCTCAGGAAGATCCTCATAGATGGCCTGATAGAGCGGTAATGGCTTTAATGTGCTTCCTAGAAGCGGCCCATTTGGGTCCAGACGCGCGACCCGCCAGTCCATGTAAGCTGCACCCCTAGCGAAGGTGGATATAGTTGGGGTCTGTTGTCATGTTTAGGTCAAAATGGGGTTCATAGTGGTATCAATATTTCAAGAGGTTCGAGATAGTGCTGTCAAAATCTAAAAAAAGGTATGAAAGTAGTATCAAATCTTCATTGTAGCAGAAACCGAGAGGGGACCCCCGCCCTCATTAGAGCCCAAGCCATCCGCCACTGTCATCATGTTCCTTACTCGGTCAGAGTACGATCGTGGCGTCTCCACATTCTCGCCCGAGGGCCGGCTGTTCCAGGTGGAGTATTCGCTGGAGGCAATCAAGCTGGGCTCGACGGCCGTAGGCATTCGCACCAATGAGGGCGTGCTGCTGGGAGTTGAGAAGCGCGTGACGTCCAGCTTGTTGGAAACCTCCAGCATCGAGAAGATCGACGAGATCGACACCCATATTGGCTGCGCCATGTCTGGACTGACTGCCGATGCTCGTACGATGATCGACCATGCGCGGGTCGAGGCCACGTCGCACCAGTTCAACTACGACGAGCCCATCCAGGTCGAGAGCGTCACGCAGAGTGTGTGCGACTTGGCGCTGCGGTTTGGCGAAGCCGGCGAGGGCGAAGAGCGGGTGATGTCTCGCCCCTTTGGCGTGGCGCTGCTGGTTGCCGG
Organism: Wickerhamiella spandovensis; assembly: GCA_022577695.1. Classification (NCBI taxonomy): domain Eukaryota; kingdom Fungi; phylum Ascomycota; class Dipodascomycetes; order Dipodascales; family Trichomonascaceae; genus Wickerhamiella; species Wickerhamiella spandovensis. Next base: position 617,962 of record JAKIRT010000001.1, on the reverse strand, counting down.
CGTCGACGAAAACGGACCCCAACTGTACCATACCGAGCCCACCGGCACCTTCTACCAGTACGAGGCCAAGGCCATTGGCAGCGGCTCGGAGGGCGCGCAGGCCGAGCTCCAACAAGAGTACCACAGCGGCTTGACGCTGGCAGAGGCCGAGGTGCTGATGCTCAAGGTGCTCAAGCAGGTGATGGAGGAGAAGCTCGAGGCCAAGAACGTGCAGCTGGCCAAGGTCACCAAGGAAAAGGGGTTCCACATCTACACAGCCGACGAGATGACTGCGGCCGTTGAGCGGCTGGGCAATCTTGGCGACGAGGACGAGTCTTAGTTGTGCCAGGATGGTAGATTAGGAGATGCTAAGTAGATGCTATAGCGCTATAAATTAAATGTCTGCTTCAGTGACAGAGCGGGCGTGGCCAACTGGCGGTGGGGCGCACTAATCAACAAGATGCGAAAACTCGGGAAACTCGTGGACCTTTGACTGGAAGAACTTCTCCAGCTTGCTGGCGTTCTTGTAGTAGGTCGTGGACTCGCTGTTGTACTTGCGGCAATTGTTGAAAATCAGCTGCGAATCATACACAAACGAGTCCATGGAGTCGTACTGGTCCTTGTCGAGTTTGTTGGCAATCGTGCTGAGATCCATAGGCTCTTTGATGAGGTCGTAGTAGTCGGGCACCTCCACCTTAGACACAGGCTCCTTGAACGGCCATGCCGAAGGATGTGCCTCCATCTCGGTGAGCAGGTGCCGCATGATCGCGAAATTGCCCTTTCGTTTTGGCCGGCGCGCCAGATTGTCCAGCTCGGCCGTCCATCCTGCATCTCGCACGCCTGGAATCGCCATAGGATCCAGCTCCACGGTCTCGCCTTGGTCGGTCTTGCGGAACACCTCGAGACCCTTAAACCGTTTGCGGGGCTTCTGTTTGTTTTGCTTAAGTTTCTTTTGGATCGCCACTTTCTGCAGAAGCAGAATCTTGGCCGCATCAAGGTACCGAACCCGCGGAACCATGCTGCACTGCATAAGCGTACCGCCCTCATAATCCTTGATATAGCCCATCCAGATCTGCTTGGGCAGCGTGATATCCTTGGTGAATCCCTGCTTTTTGAAGTATCCAATGGCGTAGTTATCGGCATACGTCAGGAAATGCTCGATTTTGGACGTGTTGCGCACATAGTCCTTGAAGTGGTTCATCAGATGCGCACCGTAACCACGGACCTGCGCGGTCGAGGAGATGGCACAAAACACAATCTCGGCAAACCGGCGGTTCTCGAACGGCCGGAACGCAATGCCTCCAACCACGGTCATGGGCTTACGGACAACGGCGATCGACACATGACTTCGGTCGTAAACAAGTCGAGCAATATAATCGCGAGGCATTTTCGGGAGCTGTCTTTGGAAAATATTCTTCAATCCAGTGAGAATCATAAAACTTTCTTTGGAGCCATCGTTATTCACGACCCAAAACTCGATCTTGTTTTCGCGTTCCTCCACAACGGCATTACGCTCGCGGAATTCGTACTTTTCGCCGTCAAACTCAAACTTCCGCGTATACCTTGAAGGGTCATCGGCATCCTCTTCATTTTCCCGCTGTAATTCCTCGACCTTGTCTTCCACTTGAGTCTCTAGTTCATGAGCCTCTTCCTTGACTTTATCCATGTCGGCTGCTTAGTCCTCTATAGGCCTGAACCTCCAGCTTAGTACACCCCACACTCGTACGCTGAACCAGCTGCTCTAAGGTCAGCTACAATAATGCATCTAATGAAACCGGTCTAGACTAGTCGAAGTCGAAAGCATTAGCTATTCTACTATGTAGATTTATCCGTTGAGGACAATAAATAAGTGTTGAACAAATTTTTATGCGTAGCATAGGTTAGGCATGTAGCCTAGTGTTGAAAGGGAGCGGAAGAGAGCGCTTAAGCGTACTTCTCGCGGAACTCCTTGGCGGCGTCCACCATGTTGGTGAGCGAGGCGCGGCACTCGTCCCACTTACGGGTCTTAAGACCGCAGTCGGGGTTGATCCACAGCTTCTCCTTGGGGTAGGCAGCCAGGATATCGGCAATGCGCTGCTCGAACTCGGACTTGGGGGGCACACGGGGCGAGTGAATGTCAAACAGACCCAGACCAATGTGGTTGGGGTAGTCGGCAAAGTTCTGCAGGTAGTGAGCGTCGTCCTTCTTGGAGTACTCGATAGACACAACATCGGCATCAAGCTTCTTGATGTGCTCGGGGTCCAGGTCGGAGTAGCAGAAGTGCGAGTGGATCTGGGTCGAGTCCTCAACGCCGGAGGTGGCGATGCGGAACGACTCAGGGGCCCACTGGACGTAAGCCTCACGCTCCTCACCCTCGCGCAGGGGCAGGCCCTCACGGATGGCAGGCTCGTCGACCTGGATGACCTTGACGCCGGCGGCCTCAAGATCGTTGACCTCGTCGCGCAGAGCAAAGGCAAGCTGCTGGCACTGCTCCTTCTGCGACACGTCGTTACGGGGGAACGACCAACGCAGAATGGTGACGGGGCCAGTAAGCATACCCTTCATGGGCTTGGGGGAGATGGACTGGGCGTACTTGGACTCCTTAACAGTCATGGGCGAAGGACGCGACACGTCACCAACAACGATCGGGGGACGGACGTAACGCGAGCCGTAGGACTGGACCCAGCCGAGAGTGGTGAAGGCAAAGCCCTTGAGCTGCTCACCAAAGTACTGGACCATATCGTTACGCTCGGGCTCACCGTGCACGTAGACGTCGAGGCCAACCTCCTCCTGGAACTTGATGGCGTCCTGGATCTCCTTCTCGATGAACTTCTCGTAGGCCTCAGCAGTGATCTCGCCCTTGGCAAACTTGTTGCGCTGGACACGGATCTCGCTGGTCTGGGGGAACGAACCGATGGTGGTGGTGGGGAACAGGGGCAGGTTCAGCGACTTCTGGGCCTCCAGGCGCTTCTCAAAGGGAGAAGCACGCTTGGCATCGGCCTCGGTGGCACCGGAAACCCGCTTGCGGACAGCAGCATCGTTGGTGATGGGCGAGTTGCGGCGAGCCTCCAGAGACTTGGCGTTGGCGTCAAGAGCAGCCTGGACGGAAGCCTTGTCGCCGCTGACGGCCTTGGCAATCACAACAACCTCAGAGACCTTCTGGGTAGCAAAGGCGAACCAGTCCTTGATCTCGGCGTCAAGCTTGGCCTCGTTGTCAAGGTCGACAGGAGTGTGCAGCAGAGAGGACGAGGTGGCAACAATGACACGGTCCTTGCCGAGCTTGGCAATGGCCTTCTCGGCGGTGGCAATAGCCTGGGCGAAGTCAGCCTTCCAGATGTTACGGCCGTCAACAACACCAGCAGACAGGATCTGCGACTCGGACAGAGCCTCAACGGCAGCGTCGAGCTGCTCGGGGACACGGACAAAGTCGTAGTGGAAACCAGCCACGGGCAGACCCTTGATGGCGTCGAGGTTGGGGCGGACGTCACCAAAGTAGGTGGTCAGGATCAGCTTGGCAGCAGGAACCTTCTCAGCCAAAAAGTCGTAGGCGGTCTTGTAAGCGGCCTTGACGGCGTCGCTGACATCAAGCACCAGGACGGGCTCGTCGATCTGGATCGACTTGGCACCGGCATCGACCAGCTTCTGCAGGATCTCGGCGTAGACGGGCAGCAGCTTCTCGAGCAGAGTGATGGGCTCAAGACCGGCAGAGTCGGTCTTGTCGGCCTTACCAAGAGCAAGGAACGACACGGGACCAATCAGCACGGGGCGGGTCTCGACACCGAGCTCCTTGGCCTCCAGGTACTCGTCAACGGGCTTCTGGCCGTTAAGCTTGAAGTCGGTGTTCTTGGAGAAGGTGGGACGGACGTAGTGGTAGTTCGAGTCGAACCACTTGACCATCTCCAGAGCAGGCACGTCAAGGGCGGGCTTGCCGTCCTTGGCGGGGCGCTGCAGACCACGGCCCATGGCGAACAGAGTATCAATCTGCTCCAGGCCGAGCTTCTGGTAGCGCTCGGGGATGACGTTGAACAGAAGCTCAGCGTCAAGGATCTGGTCGTAGTACGAAAAGTCGTTGGAGGCGATCAAGTCGACGCCAGCGGCCTTCTGCAGCTTCCAGTTGTGGGCACGCAGCTCCTTGCCGACCTTGAGCAGGTCCTCAACAGTGGACTTGCCGTTCCAGTACGACTCAGTGGCCTTCTTCAGCTCACGCTTAGCTCCAATACGAGGGAAACCCAAAACACTAGACAAAACCATTGTTCAACAGTTGGGATAAGAGCTTACTTAGGGGGGTATACCGATACTTATATAGCCACGCAGGGTGTGTGTCACGTCACGTGCCTTATCATGCATATGCACCACGCAGTTTTTTTCACCCACCCTGCATTCAGGGAGATTCCGTTGCCCTGTAGGCCTAAACATGGTTTCTAGAAATAGTTTCTCGGGCTGTATATAAATCTCTTGATGCCGAATCCATTTACGCCTTGTTCACCTCCATTGGAGGCCAAATGGGCACATTTTTCACTCGTTCTCCTCGTACTCGTCAGCCTGCTGACCCGGACACGTACGGCTATCCACTCCAAATATGCATGGTATATCTTGATTACCACGTGGAACAATGCGGATGGCCACACCCCGTGGAGGCACCGAAACTTGAGGTACTAGCAAGTAGAAAAAAATAATGATAATGCTATGGAATATGTTAAGAAAAGAGAAATACTTTACATCTCGTCTAGACGCTCCTCAAAGGTCCGAACCATCTGCGCGATCTTGATACCCCGGATCGCTGCCATGTTGGCCTTGGGCAGTGGCTGCCGGTTATCGGAGGATGCAGGTCTGTCACCCAAAGGCTGGATTTTGAAAGTCCGTGTAGGCGAGCGAGCAGGCGACGACGAGCGGCTGCGGCCCATCATTGTGGGCGCGGATTGCGTGCGGGGCTCGCGTGGAGCAAGATCGGGTACTGCTTTTAGGGCTTTCGCGGCATTTAGGCAAGGCAGCGGTTTCTCCGCCATCGGCGGCGCGGTCAGCAGCCAATCTGAGATAAGATCCGAAGTGGCCTGTTTTACCGCGTCAAGGTCATTTTTGGAGCCCTGCAAGGAGAGTTTTCCGAACGCAGGACCCAAACTATCGGCCATTTCTTGAGCGGTGAACTGGCCGCATTTATGCAGCTTGGCCAGCCAGTCCAGCGCGACCGAGAGGGCTCGGAGGTTAGGGTGCTGCAGGGCGTCAACAAGGCCTGCCGACGAGCCCTTGTGAGCATGGACCAGGTTGACGTCTAGGAGAGGAGATGGTAGTTCCAGCAGATAGAATTTCAACAATGCAATGACGTGGCGAGGTCCAAACGCGCCCAAGTTCACGAGCTGACCTCGTTGCACGGCCTCTACCAGGACCTGCACCAGCGGAGCACCATTCGTCTTTTGAAAGGCATCTTTGGGGTATTGCATAGGCTCAATGCGGAGCAAGTAGCGTAGACATCCCTTATAAATAGCTGTACCGCGCGGATCGGTGACAGGCAAGCCAAAAGTAGGCTCGCAATGCTTCGGGATCGTGATGGACGGCTCGACGTTGAGATTATCAAGATACACCTGCGGACTGAGGTTCAACGCGGTGATATCTACGCACTTGGCAAGCGCGCTGATGCTTTTCACGTGCTCGATCTTCTTGATGAACTTTGCCGACAGCACTCCGCCCAACAAGCCAATGGCGGCCTTGGACCACCAAGTGCCGTTGACCACATAAATCTTGCGGATACTCTTTTTGGTTTCACGTGGCACCATCCGGTGCGAGTGGATCAGCCAGGGCAAATTGGGGGTCTTTGGCACTCCTGACGCGAAAAAAACAATGATATGCTCTTGGCGAGGGAGGTAGCGTAGAGCGGCAGCAAACTGCTCTTCATTGGGGAGCACACCATCCAATACCGTAGTATCGATGATAGCAATGGGCAGGCCCGTCACTGCGTCTTTGGTAGGTGCAATCTCCACAAGCCGCATTCTCCACAGCTTATGGTCTCCTGGGATGTTTGGGACTTATAAACAGATGCAGGCTGAGAATAAGGGGTCGGGTAATAATATTCTGCTCTGCGAGCTTATTTTTATTCTGGTCCTTGTTTTCGTTCCGGTGTTTATATTCGTTTTTTCCTCGTCTGTCACTTATATTCGTTCATGTTTTTTTAGCACCCTTTTAGTTGCCTTTGTTTCTGTTGTATTTAACCAATACTTCAGGTTGAGAGCCCCATAAAGTTTAGGTTTCATGCGAGACAAGACCATAAACCCTACAAACCATAACCAGACTACTGGCCAGCCACAAAGAGATCCACGACAAGAGACCATAAACGAGTCGATAAACCAAGGGAACCATAGATTAGAACATTAAAGAACCAAAAACTAGAATAATTTCACCTCAAAATAGCACTTCCACAGAAAACTGCGCTAACTTTCCAAACCTCGCCCGACATAAAGGTAAGGGCCCCGCGGCTAACTAAGACACATGCGGTGGCTATTTCTACTGGCATTGGTGCCGACTTTGGTGCTTTGCTTCTCGACCCAGGACCATGAGATCTTTACGCTGAGAGATGCCGTGATCAAGGATCTTGGCGAAGACACTACCTTCTACTCGTGGCTCGGCATCAAGCCCAATGCCGATCCCTCGGCCATCAACAAGGCATACCGGAAGTTGTCGCGGGAAATCCACCCCGACAAGAACCCCAGCAGCGAGGCTACCGAGCGTTTTGCGCGTCTTGGTCTTGTGAACAAAATCCTCCGTTCCGACGGCCGCGACCGCTACGACTTTTACCTGAAAAAAGGCTTCCCCTCTTACCGCGAAGGCTCGTACCTGTTTTCGCGCTTCCGGCCGGGCGTGCTGTTTGTTGTTGCGTTCTCCGTGGTTGCCATCACGGCCGTGCACCTGATTGTGCGCAAGGTCGATGCGTCGCGCAAGCGCAAGTTCCTGCAGGGTCTTGTGGACGAGGCCACCGAGCTGGCCAAGGAGAAGTACGGTGTGGTGAGCGTGCCCACCAAGGTCACTCTCGAGAACGGCAAGAGCTTCACTGTCTACCCGGACGGCGAGGTTTGCTTTGTGCACAACGGCGAGGAGCACCCTGTAGACGTCAACTCCATTCCTGAGCCGCGTGTCACCGATACGGTGTTCTTTTTGCTAGTCAAGAAGGTGCAGGGCCAGCCTGCGACCGAGGCTGCTCCCGCAAGCCCTAAAAAGACGGCCGCCAAGCCCAAAAAGAGTGAGCCCGCGGAAAAGAAGGGAGCCACGCGCCGTCGCCCGGCTGCCGCCCACGGCAAGGCCAAGCTCTTCTAACTCGTAAACCTTGTAGTGTCGTTAAGTGAAATTCTAGTGCAGCTCTAGAGAAAGTCTAGACTTGTGTCGTATTCTAAGTAAAAGTCCAGTCGGGGGCCCAAGTGAATAGCTCCCAAAGTAGAACAACCCCGACTACCTCCTCAAGACGGCAGACGGGCGAGCTTCAGCTGCGAGACATAAAAGAGAAAACCAACCGAATAAAGAGCCGGAACTATCCAGTGAATCCAGGCAAGCAGTAAGTGAAGTAGTTTGTTGTTTACATCTACATGCGCTAATGACCATAGCTGCGAGAGCGGACTAAAGTGAGATCCTCAGAGTTCTCGTCGTCGTCGTCGTCCTCATCGTCGCTGCCGTCCAGACCCTTGAAGCCCAGATCCCGCTGCGGCACGCTTTCCCACTCATCGTCGTCGTCGTCGCTGGACCCGTACTGGCCCGCCGAGTTGGTGAGCTGCCGGCCCATGTACCGAGAGAACTGGTCCGAGTCGTCCTCTTGGTCGCCTTCGCCAGAACCAGCACCGCCCATGGCACTATCGTCGCTGTAGCGATCCTCGTCGTCCATGGCGTCCATATCGTCGGGCTTGTGGCCGCCCAGAATAGTGTTGTACTGCTCGCGCAGCTTCAACAGCACCGTCTCGACATACTGGGTCCAAGATTGGGCCTCTAGAGCCTCGGCAATAGCCGGACTGACGGTCTCGGGCGGGAACACGGCCGCAAACTTGACCACCTCCTCGGAAATAAGCGTGAGATGGCCCACATAGCCCAGCCGCGTGTGCTTGGTTTCCTCGTACTCGTCGTTGGCCCTCTGGCCCGCAACAATCTTGTCGGTGATTAGATCTTTGGTAAAGAGATGGATGGCCAGAAACTTGTTGTAGCCGTCCTGGATGGACCCGTTGAATACTTGCTGCACAATATCAAACACAACATTATGCAGAAAGTTGTTCCAGGGATACTCAAACAGCATCGTAAACACCGTGGAAATGCAGCCATGGTCGTCCAGCGCCAGCTTGAGCCGGTCGCCCACGACAGGGTTGGCGCGGATCTTTTGCTCCTGCTCGCTCAACACATTCAGCAGCTCCTGGCCGGTGGGCGCATCGGCGTCGGCTTTTGGCGACGAGTCAATGTACATTTCTTGCGGCGACGGCGGGCCCTGCGCGGGTATCGGTGCCGGCGAGCTGATCTTGTCGGTGTCGAGCTCTGGCTTCTCTTGCTTGGAGTCTTGCTTGGAGTCTTCCTTGGCGTCTTCCTTGGCGTCTTCCTTGGCGTCTTCCTTGGCGTCTTTGTTGGAGTCTTCAGAAGAGCCCTTGGCGGCATCGGCGTCCTTGACGTCCTTGAGCTCGGCGTCTTTACTCTCTGAGTTCTCGGTCTCGTTCTGCTTGGCATCAGGATGGTACAGCCGGCGACGTTGGTCGTCGCGCTCCTGCACTACCTGCTCGCCCTTCTCTTCATTCAAAAGGCCCATGTTGGAGCAGTGCAAGAGCTCGGCGTACAGCTCGCAGATGCGGAACCGCTCAAAGCCAAGCGGCTTGACCGGGCCCAGCGGCATCTCGATCTCGTCGTCGTTGGGGCGGCCCAGAATCTCCTGGAACTTGGGGATGGCTTCGGCGAAAAGCCGCACCATCGTGCCCAGGTAGATGCTGTCGCGCGGGTTTGGCGGATGCGACTGCAGCGTGGTATATACAACTTGCACGTGATCGTAGTCGCTGTTGTTTTTGCGAATGATCTCAATGATCACGCCAACAGCAATGCACATGCCCGTGCCGCCCTGAACCATGAGTGCAATCAACTGCTGCATGCACTCCTCCGACACAAGCTGTCTGCTGAGCTCGTTGGGGCCGATGGAGCAGTTCTCGCCCTTGTTTCCGCACGAGATGGTCACAAACGCCTTGAGAAAGTCGCCAACCGCAACCTGCTCGCTCGCGCTCACGTCCGGGCCCAACAGCTCGATGAGCTGCGGAATCAGGTTCTGGTCAAATAGCAGGTCGATCATGCCGGTGGGCGCGTCCGGATGGTCGGTGCTGATGATTTTCAGCAAAAAGTCGGCCAGCGGCGGGTTGTCGATATAGTTGAGGAAATAGTTGGTCAACCGCGGCAGCTGGCGCATGTACTCGAGCATCTGGTCAGTGCGCTTTTCCAGCAAGTTCTCAAAGATCGACGTGATATACGTCAACTGCTTGGTGCTTGCAACCGCGGGCTGATCCAGCAACCCCCACAGCTTGTCCATAGCCGACGTTGTAGAGATAAGGGCGTCCATCAGGCACCATACATCCGAGCTGAGGATCTCGGTGGCCAGTTTGCCGTAGTCCACGAGCTCGTCGGGCTCAGGCAGCGTCTCGTCCAGGTCCAGGCTCTCGTTCTTCTCCTCGTCTTCCTCGGGCTTGTCCTTGCTCGGCTTGTCTTCCTTATCCGCGACCTTGTCAGCCTTTTCGGACTTGCTGGACTTGTCGGACTTGGGCTTGTCTTCCTGGGGCTCGTCCTCATCAGAATTGGAGCCAAACTTGTCTTGCAGGTGCTTTTCAAGGGCCTCTTCAGTCTTCTTCATTTCGTCCAGTTTTTCCAGCGTCTCGCTCTTTTTGAACGTCGTGTCAGATACATTATGTTCGATCGCATCCTCCTCGGCCTCGTGAACGTCCTTCATTTCCTGGTCCTCGCTCTGGTCCTCGCTTTGGTCCTCGCTCTCCTCCTCGCCTTGGGTGCCGGCAGCTTTGCCGTTGTCAGAGCCCTCGCTGTCGCGGCCATACTCCTTCTCCGCATGCGGATCCGGAGCCACAATCAGATCAGAAAGCTGCTGGACGATCTCCGGCTGGCGGAGATAGTCGATAAGCTTGGTGTTGGGCGCCAGCACCTCGTGGATCAAGTCTTCTGCGTCAAGCACATCTTTCAGCGTGTGGTTTTCCTTGTCGAGGATCTTCTCAACCGCGGAGATGGAGTGGAATCCTCCCGATCCAATCGACCAAAATGCCATCTTTTTTTGTGCCTGTTCCCTGCGGTGGTGTTGATCTTAGCGGCAACCAAATGCTATGGGTGGGACGACGCTGACAACAGCGCCTTGATTACGCAAATGGGGGTTGTGCGGGACAATCGAGAACAGCTCCCCTTGTTGGCGGCCAATAGATAGCTTATGTTTTGGTCTTATTTGTTTCGTATACTTTTCTTGGTTTTTGAACCGTGATTGGATCTCTTTCTGTTACTCTTTATTGGTAGCTTGAGCCTGCCTTAGAGATACATATAGAGTAATTATAGGATAACCTCCGTTGGCTGCGACATCTTAGTTGGCATAGCTATGTACGGCCCCTGAAGCAGACCTTTTTGAACCAATCCTAAATCAAAACATACATACAAAGACCTGTGTGACCGGTCCCTACCCCGCTATTGCGAGATGTGTTTATTGGGAGCCTGGGTACGGTCTGCTCGGCTAAACATGACCGGCTCTCTAACGGCAGAATACGGACCTGAAGTCAGTACTGTGTATAGCAATTCACGCTTGAACAGATTGTCATGGTTCCGCGATAACGTTGATTTCCTCAATAAGGCCTTCAAGGACCCTTCCACGCGGTTCCTTGTTTTGAAAAAACTCAAGCCTCTGGTCGTGGAGACCGAACGCAACGGCCGGCCCGCCCACGACTTTGTCTATGCTTCTTTGGACCAAATCAAGGACCTCGTGGGCGAGCCTTATGTGTCTGTAGACGACCGGATCGCGGCATGGAGCCCGCAGACGGGAGCCAAAGACTCGGTCTCGCAGCTAGTGTTCCTGGGTATTGACGAGAAGCAGCCTAGTAGTTTCAGCTATGAGGGTTTCTCGGGCACGCCTTACTTTGCAATTGATGTGACGTCGCGTCCTCGAACCGTCAAGGAAGAGGCTACCAAGCGGGAAAAGTTCGTAGACACTCTGGTCACTGAGACGGCCGACTTCCTAGACCCTAAATTCGGCGTCCGTCTTGCCCGGCCTGACTTTGCAGTGTACGCAGAGGCCCGGCAAGTCATGGACTGGAACCTCCGCAACATTTTTTGTGCTGGTTGCGGCCAGCCTACGATCTCGATTGATGGAGGCTTTAAGCGGCTCTGTCCTCCCCACGAAGACCATCCCTGTGAGACTCGCGGCGTTATTTCAAACCTCTCTTTCCCTCGTACCGATTGTTCCATCATTGTTTCTGTGCTCAACTACAAGGGTGACAAGGTTCTGATTGGCCGCAGCCGCCGCTTCCCCAAGGGCATGTACTCGTGCTTGGCAGGATTCCTGGAGCCTGGCGAGAGCATCGAGGACTGCGTGCGTCGCGAGGTCTTTGAGGAGGCAGGCGTCAAGATCGGAAGGGTTGTGTTGCATTCAAGCCAGCCCTGGCCGTACCCCGCAAATATCATGCTGGGCTGCTTGGCAGAAGTTGCCGATGATAGCGAGGAGAGCCATCGCATCCATCTTGGCCATGACAAGGAGCTTGAGGATGCAAAATGGGTTAGCGTTCCTGAGCTACGCGAGGCCGTTCGCTATGCGAGCGACCGCTCGAGCAGCGAAAGCACGCCTGCATTCTTCCTGCCCCCGCCGGCTGCCATTGCATGGACGCTCCTGGACGCTTCCACGAAGCGCAAGGAGAAGCTATAGACTATTGTTTTATCTAGATAGCATATCTCATTTCTTTTGCCATGTCCAGCTCTTGCTTTTCGGATGCAGGGGCAGCCGGAGCAGATCGGGTCCCGGCACGTAGTGACTCAAGCAATGCTCACGCGTCAAGTCTAAAAACCAAGGAAGTATGTATCTAAATGTAAACATAGCAGCACCGATCGAACTAATCAATTTGCAGCTTGCCATCATTGCGAAACGGTTATCGTCGTTGACGCCATTGGATGCATGGTGCGGGTTGCATATGCAGTAAGCTATACGGCAACTACTCTTGGATCCGCCTAAGCGAGATCGGAGCCCGAAACAACCCGGATACCCCTCATCGTCCGGTGCAATCGAGGAGTGCCATCGTGGAATACTCTAACTTCTAATGCAATCGAATGTACAACAAGACGTGGATATTGACCAGGAGGCCGCCGTTGGCACGGCTCCGTCTCCTGCAGGTGATGCAGGCGACGCCAAGACCGTTGCAAAGACGGGTCCTATCATTGACTTTCCAGACACTGTCTATTCCAAATACGAGTGTTATATTTTTGTGGTATGTGTATCTCTGGGCCAGATATGCTCTACCATTTCCACACCTATTTACTTCCCCGCATTGACGCCGGTAGCGGAGTATTTCCATACCTCTTCGGAGCGGATCAATTTGACGCAGACAATGTACACTCTGTTTCAAGGCATATCGCCTGTATTATTCGCAACTATCTCTGACTCCGTTGGCAGAAGGCCAATGTACTTTGTATGCGTGATCATTTATATGGGAGCCAATGTTGGACTGGCCCTTTCTCCAAGTTATTGGGTGCTATTTGGGCTCCGCTGCTTGCAAGCAGGCGGCATCTCCACCTGTGTTGCACTGGTCGGCGGTGTCATTGGCGATGTCACGCAACGGAAAAATAGAGGTGGGTTAATGGGAGCCGCGCAAGGGCTCGGCCAATTGGGCAACTGCTTCGGACCCTTAATTGGTGGAGCTCTGCTTGGTCGCTGGGACTGGCGGTCCATCTTCTGGTTCTTGCTTGCATTAGGAGGCCTACTGCTTGCATGTGTTACTGTTTTTCTTCCTGAAACATCTAGACAGTTTGCTGGCAATGGTAGCATTATGCCCCAGCAATGGTGGCTGCGGTCTCCATATGCGTATACACGGGCAGCAAAGCAGGGCGTTCCATATATGCCCAACTCTCCCCAGTACCATGAGCAATGGCGGGCAAAACCACATAAACTGCGCTTTTTCCGCTGGGCGTATCTTTTCATTCAGCCAGACGTCGTGCTGGTGCTGATCCCGAATGCCCTGCATTTTGCAAGCTGGTTCATGGTTCTGACTGCCCAGTCAAACATTCTGTACAGCCAGTATCACTTCAATTCCACACGAGTTGGCCTCACTTATCTGTCCAGTGGCTTGGGGACGTTTCTGGGCAGCCTGTTTACGGGCGAGCTGATGCAGCAGACCTACAAGCGAGAAATGAAGCGGTTTGAGGAGGAGTGTGCTGAAAAAAACGTACCAGCGGACCCTTTGCAGTTTAATATTTATCGGGCTCGTCTTGGACCTTCATTCTACGCTACTGGCTTGCTTGTAGTGTCCATGATCATCTTTGCATGGACCATCGACCGCCATGTTACGGTCTATGTTCCAATTGTCATGACGTTCTTTATTTCCGCAGCGGCTACATTCTTCCTGGCTACAACTTCTACGTTGCTTGTGGATCTTTTCCCTGGCGACTCGGCGGCGTCAGTGTCGTGCAGTAATCTCTCGCGCTGCTCAGTGTGTGCAGCCGGTATTGCGGCAGTTGACAAGATGGTCCGCGCTATGGGTGCGGGCGGTACATTTACCCTGATGGCTGGGCTGTGTTCGTTAAGTCTATTATGTCTTGTGGCCGAGATCCGGTATGGAAAAGGACTTGCCGAAAAGCGACAGCTCCGGGAAAGTATGTGATATATAGTTGTTTCTAGTGCCCAGCTGGTGCCCCACTAGTGTTTTTGGAACAGCCAAGGCAAGTTGTCGGCAAACACCAAGTAGACCGTTGCAGCAACATACAATGAGTACATCTGCAACAGCAGCGAATATGAGTAGAACTTGCGGGGCTCCGATGTGAAGTATTCATTGTAGAGGTCCTTGTCGGAGATAGAGTCCAAAAAGCCGCCGTAAACGTCCGGATAGTCTGTGATGACGCCGTCAATGCGAGCTGCAACGGCCCATTTCATAGCCTCGGGGGAATTGATGGTCCACGAGTAGATCTGACGGCCCTTTGCGCGGATCAGGTCGATCATTTCTGGGCCGCCGCGAACAGCATAACTAGCATAGTGCATGGAGATGATAGCTGTTTGCTCGTACTCCAGAAACTGCCGGGCCAGACGGTGCTCCCATCCAATAAATGCCACATCCAAAGAAGGAAGTTCCTTGATGACCTGCTGCATGACATCGTCGCGCCAGACTCCGAGCACACAGCGGGTCTTCCATTGCTGCAAAGGAGCCACCTGTTCGAGGGTTCTTCGCAGATGGGGAATCACACGAGGCTCATTGCTGCGCTTGATATCAATCATCAGCAGCACATGCGCATATTTCTCGTTATTGATGATCATGTCTGCAACTTCATGCAGAGTCGGCATGGGCTGGCGGAATTTATCCTTTGTCCGCAGCTGGTCGAGGCCATCATGGTACGGAGTATTCTCGACAACGACATTCTTGTCAAAGACTCGGCCAGTAGTCACATCGTGGCACATGACCACAACATTGTCTGCTGCCAGCTGGATGTCTGTCTCGAGAACGGTGGCCCCGGCGGCAACACCTTCTTTCAAGGCCAACAATGTGTTTTCAGGAAATCTGCCGCGAAAGCCCCGGTGGCCGGCATTGCGCGGTTTCTCATTCTTCTTTTCAAACTGGTTAGCTCCAATTAACGACATAACTGGAAACGGTTGGAAATTCGTAATTAGTCGGCTGCAAATGTATGGGGAGATCACGTGCAGCACGTGGTCGGCCGAAAAAAAAAGGTGACTGAATGCAAGAGATCGAGTTAAAAATTTCAAGTCTATCCAAATAATCCTTTAATTAAAAGTCAATATCGATTTTTCGTTCCCGCAAACCCGAAAATGCCGCATCCTGGCGGTAACGTGATGTGCAATAATATTACGTCCACATGCTTCGGCTCTAACCGTTTATGCAGGGCCCCCTTTCGGGAAGACCTCTTTACAACGTCAAGCCAGCTAGTGAACCAGATCAATAGAAAAACAATTAGAAGATCAGAGAAAAGCACATCAGAATACATGTTTTTTCTAAATTATTAGATTATGTGCGAGCATTAAAATTAGGCGGTGGTGGCATCAGGGCTCGGCGTTTCGCGCTTGAACCGGAAAGCCTCATTCGTAGGGTATTCCTTGTTGTGAGGGATGGTGCCAACCGAGGTGAGCAGGTCCTCCTCGGCAAACATCTCGGCCTCCTCGAGCTGAGCGGCATCACCCAGCATTTCATCCTCCTCGGTCATGCGCAGATGCAAGTAGGGGATGTACTTCATCACCAGCAGAATGATGCTGGTGATAACAAAGGACCAGCCCATGGTGGCGCCAATGGCAGCTAGCTGGTAGGGCAGCTGGACGTAGTGGTGGTTCATCCAGCCCTCAGCGCTGGTGGCACCGTCCAAGTGAGTGATGTAGTCGGCAGTGAACAAAGCAGTCATGATTGAGCCGGCAGCACCACCAACACCGTGGAGGGCAAATGCATCCAGACCGTCATCGATGCGGAGCAGGAACTTGAGGCCAGTAGCAAAGTTGCAGACAGCACCGGTAACGGCACCGACAGCAAGAGCACAGTACAGAGGAACCATACCTGCGCAAGGAGTGATACCAACCAGACCAGCAACGGCACCAGAGCAGAAGCCAATGGTCGACCACTTGCCCTTGCGGAAGTAGTCAATGAACATCCACGCAAGAGCACCCATGGCAGCAGCGAGGTTGGTGTTCGCAACAGCGTACCACGAGCGGATGCTGGCGTTACCGGTAGAACCACCGTTGAAGCCGAACCAGCCAAACCACAGGAAGCAGGTACCAAGCACAACCAAGAGAACACTGCCGGGCTTGTAGACAGGGATGTTGGAGGCAGCAGGATCCTTGCGCTTACCGCAGATTAGAGCATAGGCAAGAGCACCGGTACCCGAGGCCATGTGGACGGGTCCACCGCCAGCAAAGTCCAAAGCACCGAGAGTAGCCAGCCATCCGTTAGGATTCCAAGTCCACTCAGCAATAGGGCAGTACACCACGGTCATCCAGATAAAGATGAAGATCAGCATAGGACCGAGGCGGGCACGCTCGTGCGCACCACCCAACATGATAATAGCAGTGACCATGGCAAACATACCCTGGAACAGCATAAACAGAACATCGGGGACAGTCGAAGCAGCCACCGACGGGGCAGCCAAGACCTTCATCATTCCGAAGTTGTCGATTTTACCAAAGAAGCTACCGGCCTCGTGCGAAAACACAAACGAGTAGCCCCAGAAAAACCATTGGAAGGTAACAACACCACACACGGCTAGACCTGCCCAGATAATGGACAGACCGTGCTTTTTGCGGGACAAGCCAGCATAAAACAGACCCACACCGGGGGTAACCATTACCCACACCAGGCAGGCGGCAACGCCAACCCAGACCATGTCTGCGCCCTGGAACTGAGTGTTCAGATCTTCGGTAGCACTATCTCCGCCGAAATCACCCATTGTGTCAGGTTCTTTTTTTGCAAACACGATACCCCCCCTGGGGTCTGTTTTTATATTCATTCTCAGCCGTGCATGACGCATGAACCGAGGTGCAGATAACAGATAAGCTTGACAAATGAGAGGCCGCGATAGCCCAATCAAGCTGCAGATTATGCATAATATGGCAGGTCTGTGCATAAGCCCGTCAGATATGACTGAGATTCTCGCGCACAAGGTAAGGTGATTGGAGCGATTGGTGGGGTGAGGTTTCTAGGCTCGGCCGAAAAAGTCTAGACTGAACGGCTTTGAGCCTGAGAGGTATTTCGGAGCGCGCGGCTGGGGGTCCTCGCTCTACCTTGTCCGGAATAGGTTAAACAAGGTCCATGAACCCATTGTCCGATCTAGAAATGGCCCCCCCCGCGATCGGGGGGTTCGCTGCACCCCACTCCCCCAATACCTAAAGTCTTGGCTAAATAGCAAGCATGGATACAACGGTTGCTGTTTTCGGCGAGATATAGAACTGAACTGACGAGATCCAGAAGCTCAGCTATAAAATATTATTCGACTAAATAAAAACCGTTGACCCTATGCACAACAGCTACCGTTCGTGCTTATTGGACGAGATAAGCAGCTGGTACAGCGCGGATCGGGCGAGGGATTTTGATCACGAGCGAACCCTTAACCGTGACCGAAGCCCGCAGCCTGACTGCTCGCGTCGGCAAGTGTCCTGGGGGATTCGCTGTGGTAGTTTGCCTGTGGTTAGAGTGTTCTTATTTTGGAGAAATGAATTGGCCAAACTAAACTTGCAATTCCGACTGTTCACCGAACTGTGCCTAGTACCCCCAAATCAGGACCCTTAGACCATCCTCTGTGTGGACCCAGTACCCGTGTCGCGAAAAGCCTAGCACCCGTGTGTAAAAAGACCCAACACCCCTGGGCCAGGACCCCTGCCCCGGCCATGGAATACTGTAGACACACCTAAGCATCCCTCTAGTTCCCATGTTTTCGGCCGCCCAAAACGACGCCCTCTTTTTGAACGGCGAACGGCTCAATGGAGACGAAATCCGCAACCAGAATGTGCTGGCCTGCATGGCACTTGCGAACGTCGTCAAGAGCTCTCTGGGCCCCGTCGGCCTCGACAAGTTTCTTGTGGATGATATTGGCGATGTCACGGTTACAAACGATGGCGCGACGATTCTGTCGTTGTTGGACGTGCAGCATCCTGCAGGAAAGATTCTAGTTGATCTGGCGCAACAACAGGACCGGGAAGTCGGTGATGGCACCACTTCTGTTGTTATTTTTGCTGCCGAGTTGCTGCGGCGGGCCAACGAGCTTGTCAAGAACAAGATCCATCCCACCACGATCATCACTGGCTACCGGTTGGCTTTAAAAGAGGCTGTTGGCTTCATTA